>NW_022259614.1:187237-220467 GCF_009602425.1 Actinia tenebrosa | reverse complement strand
ATTCGATTTTGACCCGTATTATTCGATATTTTTCCCTGTTCGAATTTTTTATCTTGGTTTGTACATCGTGTTATAGCCGCCTTAATCGAAGAATTTTCAATGAATTTCGTGGACAAAAGCGCTTTTTGGTTAACTATTTATGATTCATTTACTCGAACAGTATTTTCTGCACGAAGAAGATGGGGAGAACAGGGTTTCAAGAGTCAGAATTACGTTATTCTCTTGAACTTGACAATATAGTCTTATAACCTACATTTATGTATTGATATTAACTGTTTTGGCTTCAAAGTCTACTCACAAAGGAACATGAGCAATATTTCTTTTAATTCTCTATTTGATTTAAGAAGCAAAATAAATAATTTGCTACGCACATTCCAGGGTTTGATCTTTGCCCCTCGAAGCGTTATCTCTTTAATTTTTCATTAAAAAATAACGATTCATTAAAAAATATCGATAAATTATAAAATCTAAAGCAATTACGAGATAGGTTTTAAGGAAATATTAGCCTGTATTTACGCTTTAAATGAAGCATTTTGATGTTAAAGCGAGCCGTGCGAATTTGCATGCTTTTGAAACGTGGTTGCATAACAAGCTAATTACGTATGCCAAAATCCGAAACCTGGAACTGGAATTGGAGTTCCAGATTGAGTTATTCGATGAGTTTGATGAGTATGGCATAAACGCTCTTACATACAGCTTTTAAAACTGACGTTCGAAATTTTGAACTTATTTTTACTTCTCCTTTAGATTCTTAGATACTCTGATACTAGTAAACCGTCCCAACCAGGGTCTGGTTTATCATTACTTCAAGACGTCACGAAATATTTTATCAGTAGTTTTGGAAGATCAACCAACTAAATCCTCCATACATGTTGAAACCAGCTTATTCTACCACATTATTCTACAATATAACAGTGGTCATATAAAGCAGTAATCGACCGTCTATTTTTTATATTTTAAGTTAAGTTTCAACTCACCAAATCACTAACAACTGAGCCTGTCGTTTCAATCCAGTGTACTTCAATCTCGAACGCATGCGTGTTGCAATAGTTACCATGGTAACGTACAACTGCCCATTCAGGACGTTCGCTTTTTCTTTGTGCGTCACAGTTGACGTTGACCGTCTTGTAAGGTGGTCCATTGCCACAATCTGTTATCGTAAAACAATAAGTTTGGATTTATCAACAGAAGGGAATCAAGGGAATTACACGTGGTCTGAAGTGGGAAGACATAACACCCAAGGTAAAGAGGTCTATTTTAGACCACGTGTCAGTCTTTTAAAAACTGCACCCTTTGCAGTATAGATAGACTAGATTTATCAAAACCCACTGCGTTTCCAAACAGCCAGAGAGATTTCTACGGATGAATCCTTATCAGTGCATAAGTAGATACTGTTTTCCAAAACAATTATCCACTGGATAAGATTCGTCGGATTACGCTATCCACCCTTTGAGAAACCGGGCCCTGAAGTTTATCGAAACGGCCAAAAAACGTGTTGTAGGCCTAATACGCCCAAGAGGTCTATTGGGAATAACTTACCATCACTCATTGAGTTTTGAAAAGATCTACCTCGGCTCCTCATGAAAGCGCCCTGACGGAACAAAGGGGAACTTTCAAGATACTCGGGTAACTCTTGATCTGGCACGAGGAATGCTGGGATACTCCTTGAGGGGGGCTTGGGCCGACTAATAGCGACTTCGAACCAGTCTTCTTGGAAGTGTTCTAATGGTAAATCCAGCATGACAGACGACTGGTACATCCTCTGCGATCGTTTTTTATCTGACGTGTCTGTTGAATACAAAAGCGAATGTTTATTTTTGATGATAAAATAACATGAAACGTAGTTAAAATTTCCAGTATTTTGTGATGTCAATCCTTGTTGCTTCTCTGCTTAATTGCTTAGACGTGGGTTATTATCTGRATTACCATTTTATTCATTTCATTGGATCAATACACTACAATCGAGGCATTGCATCATCACGTGCCAGCTCACATGATAGCATGGTCTGCCTGTGGCGAGATGGCACAACAATAAAATCCCTAAAGGCCGATTTAGACGGCACGATTTTCGCCTACAACTATCGTATACAACACGCTCGCGTCTGTTGTGGGCGAGTTGTAGGCTTGATTTACACGCTACGACTCGAGTTGTAGGGTGGCGCGAGCGTGTTGTATACGATAGTCGTAGGCGAAAATCGTACCGTCTAAACCGGCCTTAACGATGATATTATTCCTGCCATCTAACATGGCTGCCGTCACGTGATGGTGCAAAACCTCCATACCGTTCCTTTGTGGCCTCATTAGAATGTTATACCACAGATATTTGGCATTACCTTCTTTTTCATTCCATTTTTCTTTTGCTGTYATGGAGAAGATTGCGAAACCACAGACGAACTTCTGTCTACTGCTTCCTGAGGCGTGCTGGAATATCTTGGCATCAACCATTTTCTTTATTGAAAAACAATTTAAACAATACAAATAAGATTTTAAATAAGATAACAAAATATTTCTCCAACGCGTTTCGTTTGTATTTCACAAACGTCTTCAGGGAATTTACAATAAACTGGTATACAAGCATTGAGCGTATTACCTAAAATTATTGCATTACTTGATTAAAACTGACAATGAAACCGACCTACCAATGTAGGTACGGTTTGAACGTGAAGGGACGGACTACTGTCTGTGATTTAGGCCCTGGCTAAACGAGGAAACATGTTTCCAGAAACATATTTCCCTAAATGTTCCCTAAGGTGGCAAAACTGTCAGGAAACATCGGAAAACAATGTTTCCATGCGTCTTGGAAGCATGAAATGTTTCTGCCGCACAGCAAAAACATTTTTTGCGTCTTGGAAGCAAAATTTGTTGCGCGCAGCAATGTTTCGCATGTGGCTAAACTGGGACACATCGAGGAAACATGCGCGAGGCAAACATGTTTTCTCGTTTAGCCAGAACCTGAGTGGAGAAATGAGAAGTAAAAAGAAAGAAGAACGAGAAAGAGAGAGTGTGCATGCTTGTGAGTGACTGAGAGACTAATTAGTGAGTATTGGAGGGATGCAGTTGGGGAATTTGATGAGAACATAAATCCATTATTGGGGGGTGAGCGAAAAAACAAACTTGTTATCGCTACAATCACCATCGCAAAGTAGTGGAACACTGGAACAGCTCAACGGAGTTAAATTGAACGCATGTGAAGACGCCATTGGCAGCCGCTATACAGAGTTCATTTTTTAAGGCCAGGGTCAGTGAGAAATATGCAGGCACAGAGATAGATCCCAATACTAACCTGTGCTAGTGCAACAGCCTCCTTTCTGTCATCGAGCCCGATGTTATGCATCATCCACCATATTGCTTCAATGCTTAGAAAACATGCCGAACCCAACCCCTTCGTGGGGGGTAGGAATGGAAAACTATTTCTGTGCGAAATAAAAACACCGTTGGTGACAGCGTTAGTTTAAATATATTAACGGTATTAAATATTTATATAATTCATCATATTTATGCCATATTTATGACTTGTGTTTTATTTAAAACATCTTTCAATGTCTCATCACCAGATTAGGCATCACATGTGAGTAGAGTTTGTTAGGACTCTCTGGTCCTTCGTTTAAAATGTTTCTCCGGGTTGGCACCTGCATGTGACAACAGCGGTAAGACAGGAAACGCAGACTATAATATAAATGAACAAAGTTGTTGGATTTTGCTTTGCTTTTCTGTTTTGTTGTTTGTTTGTTTGTTTTTCTTGTTTTTGCTTTTCGTTTTGCCTCGCTGTGTTCAAGCATTGGATGTGATGTACTTACGATTCATCGAGCATGGCTTCTGCGATGGACTCTAGTGGTGAAGTCTTGTTCAGCGTCCCTTCTTGTGCGTCGTCCGCTGACTCATCTGTGGCACTCCCCGCTGTCTCGCTGATAAAAAAAAAGGTTTAAGCTAAGATTTACCTCGAAAACTCGAATAAGAAAACGCAGGGAAGAATGTGAAGTGCGCACACTAAACAAAACGGTATTTTACAAAGAGAAGGCAAAAAAATGAAGAATAGTGGTTAAATAAGAACGATTAAAGAACCTAGTATTTTCTGGCGAGCTTTGACTTTCGGTTGTGTCTTTCTCTGATATCGGAGCAGTGCCTTTTTCGTCTTTCTTCACAGCCGCATCTTGTCCAGGTAATTGTTGCTGTTGTTCTTTCCTGGGCTCTGGCGTTCGAGATCCATTTTTAGGAAGTATTTTTACCTGGATAAAAATAAGAATATCGATATACTAATCCAAACCTGTTTTTGATTATTCCTGAATTTACTTTGATAAATCCTTGTCTTTCTTTCTTTATTTTTTCTTTCTGGGGCGTGGGGTTTGATTGCTGGAGTGAGTAAAGTTTGTTATGGTTTTTCTCCGGGTTTTCTTGTTCTCCTCCGTAAAAATTAGCAATAGTCCCCTTCACAGTTCCCTGCGCCATCTTGAAAGGTAGCCGTGCCTTTGCATCGAAGCAAAGGCCTTGCAAAGATAGACCTTTTTTAACACAAAGGATACATATTCACATCTCTCTATCATTGGAAGGTCACGCCGTTATCGCTTCGATGCACAGCCACGGTTACCTTTCAATTTGGCGCAGGGAACTGTGAAGGGGACCATGCGATCTGAGAATGAGCCATGCCAGGAAATGCGTATAAGATTCCGAATAGGGAACCCTGTGTTGTGTAGGTAGAGAGAAGCCTGGAGAGAGATAGAGAGGGAGAGTCGTCGTTGTTTTCGAAGAGGATAGCGTGTTGTTGTTATTTAATAAAACGAAAAATCAATCGTATAGACTTCGTTCAATTAAGACCAGCCACATGATTATTGACAGAGTAGATTTTTCACCATCTTCTACGTTGTCTGATCTAAAACGAAAGGAAGAAAATTTTTTTTAACATACGTTAGGAGAGAGCGGTCTTCTTCTAGCCTTGCTTCTCTTTATCCCATTCAACATTTCAAGGTACTTGAGAATTCCTTCTATGCGAGAGTCTTCTTCATTAGTATTTTTCCTGTCCCCTTTCTTCTCTTCGCAGTTGTATCTTTTGTAGTTGGTGTCGGGGAGCAACAGGAAACGAGCCTTCCAGTATCGGAGGGACTGAAATGGAATAGCCAATTCATTTAAAGGTAAATTTATTTGATTTCTTAAAGATTTTGTTTTTATCACGTTCATGATTTTAGCCCATCCATCTCATATCATAAAATCTCATCCCAGCCTAAGCCATACCATCTCAGTCCCTATCAACTTACCTCACCTCACCTCACCTCACCTCACCTCACCTCACCTCACCTCACCTCACCTCACCTCACCTCACCCTCATCCCAAACTAACCTATACTATCTCATTGCCTATCAACTCACCTCGTCCCATGCAATCCCACCCCACCACATTTTATATCAACTAACATCGATCATCCCATCTCATCTCATCATATTTTCTATCATCTTATGTCATCTCATCTCGTTACATCGCATCCCACCCCTTCCGATCTTCAAATTCCAGTTCCAGTCATGTTTACTAAACTTGGTATCCTTCATTAATTCTATTCCATCTTTCACTTGTCGTTCTCGTGTTTTTTTCTTTTCTTGTATTACTATTTACCTCCACCAGTGCGGTAAAGTCTTGGTCACCACTGATGTGCTGGTCAAGGTAGTTCCAGTTGTACTTATCCAGTTCATCGTGTTGGAATTCAGCCTCTTTGTAGTAATACTGTTTGGCATGTCTTGCCCACAGACGATACCTGGTGTCAAACAAGTTGGATTACGATCCTTAACGAGGTATAAATATACCCTGGGCTCCAGAGGCATAAATATGCCCTGGGCTCCAGAGGTATAAATATACCCTGGGCTCCAGAGGTTCTATCTCATCGCTTCTCGTACCTCTGGACCCCAGCGTACTACCAATAGGCCATTTGAAGGAAATAATAACATGACTGTTACTGTATGGCAAAATAAAATCTTTTCTTCCAAGATCATACCTGTACTGGATGGGATTGACCTCACGTCTTACGTGACGAGGTCGGTACCGCGTCACGCTGATTTGTGATCGTTTGGGAATCACACTCAGCCTGTGAATGTTACGCCCAAGACTCAGGAAGCATTCTTCTGACTCAAACTCGTCATTTTGAGCAATGTAATATGATTGGCCTCGCTCTTGATAAGGAGGGTTGGTCAAAATCTGGAAACCCTGTTAAGAAAAAAAACATATAGAATTCATGGTTTCAGTTCAGAAAATAGCGAACCAATGACTGTTGCAGCAGTTCTCCCAGTGGAATACAAATCTTGTCCCATAAACAACTATACACATTAGACCCCTTGCAGCACTTTGGAATGCAGCTCAATCTGGGGGACAAAACAATAGGTTACAATTCTCAGGAGATTGGAATTCTTTTGTTTTGTCCCCCAGATCAAGCTGCTTTGACGTCACATGCAAGGGGTCTACATAGGATATCTTTTGTATCTCTTTACCTTGGATAATCTTTGAGCTACTAGTTCAAGAATCATTGATTGTGCAGATACTGGGTGTCTACTCTGTTCCATCCTGTTGGTAAATAATTATCAAGACAAATGTTAAGAATTTTGGATTAATTTCTGACCACTGCTATATGATGTTTGTGTTTTGGTTTGTTCCTGGTCCTAGGCCTGCTCGCAGCGATCTCATCATTATCAAGTTCATCATCGCTAGCATCATCATCACCATCATTCCTCTCGACCCTTTTTTTCAGGATTACTAGATCTTTGCCTGCTCACAGCATACTCATCATCATTTTCATCATCATAACCATCATCATCATCACCATCATCATCATCATCATCACCATCATCCCTCCAGATCCTCACCTTGCAGGATTACTAGTAGATCTTTGCCTGCTCACAGCATACTCATCATCATTTTCATCATCATAACCATCATCATCATTACCACCATCCCTCCTGACCCTTACCTTGCAGGATTACTAGTACATCTTTGCCTGCTCACAGCATACTTATCATCATCATCATCATCACCATCATCATCATCATCCTATCCCTTACCTTGCAGGATAACTAGATCTTTGCCTGCTCACAGCATACTCATCATCATTTTCATCATCATAACCATCATTATCATCACCATCATCCCTCCTGRCCCTTACCTTGCAGGATTACTAGTACATCTTTGCCTGCTCATAGCATACTCATCATCATCACCAACACACAGCTCATAGTGAAACTCCAGGTAATCATTACCAAGTGTTTTCATATCCGGGCAGTACTCTGAGGTCAGGGGGAGGCATGCTGGTAGCACTAGGGACTCCCAATCAACACTAGTCTAGAGTATAAGATCGAGTCAGTAAGATACGATATGACCATGGGTGGTATAAGAGAGCACAAATGAAGAAAAAACTGAACTTTTTTAACTTTTACAACATAAAGTATATTTTTGGCAATTAATTAAGGTATAAACCACTAGTGTACTATGTAATATATACAGTATGAGTGGCCGTGTTGTATCAGATATACAACCACGAGGCGTAGCCGAGTGATTGTATATCTCATACAACACGGACACGAATACTGCATGTATATGACTTATCAAACGTCTAGGTTAGTTCCTTTGTGTTTCACTAAAATTTTCAAAATTAAAGTGAATTTGGCCAAGAAAATCCAACTTAAAGTTTATGCAAATGAACACAGTTTTGTATCAGATTTACAACACTCTTCATGGTCATGGTTTCTGTTGTGTTTTCCTCATGAACTATTAATGAGTTTGATAAATAATATTATAAAAGGATAGCAATCCTCAAGGTAAGGAAATTCTTTTGTTTTGATCCAATATTTTTGCACAGGGTACAGAGGATAGCGCGTCAGCCCTCGCCTCTCACCACCTCAATTCTTTTGGATCGAGTAAAACAAATATGCCGGTTTCATGGATGTGGTTTCATGGATGTGCTGTCCTGTCTGTGCTCTCGTGTTGTTCCCCTTCTTCACACAGCAACACATATTTAAGTGCTGACGTACCCTCAGTCTGTTCTGATTAAATACTTCGCATGGTCAAAGGACTTTACAAACCGTTATAGTTGCTGTCCAATCATGTTCCACTTTCTTCGATGAATGATGAAAGAAGCTTGTGCGAACCGGTGCACGAGGTCTACGTAACGATGACCCACGATCCGGCGTCAAAGGAGTTTCCAATGAACCCTTTTTCTGCACCTCTTGAAGTACTGGCGGTTCATTAAGAGAATCAAGAAAAGATCTCTCCCCGCTCTCGGTGGACAGGCTGATTCTAGCCACTTCGGCATCATCGGGATCTTCTACTTCGTATACTTCGTCTTCTTCCTCGAACTCATCGCTGTCCTGTGACTGGATAGTAATGATTCGTTTGCGGGCATCAGCTACACCTAAGGTAGCTTCTTTGGCAGCTTTTGGCTTAATCAAGTAGAAACAAAATGAAAATGAATAACAATGGAAAATCTGTTTAAGAAACTAAATCGTTTCAGGTAAAAGCGAAATTGCACAGGGTGTCTACTGTAAATCATGATCAGATGCGCGCAACGCCCCTTTCAGTGGTGATACGACGACGAGTACGAGATTGAGTACAAGTACGAGTTTCAAAATTTGTCCTGTGCACGTGGTTAACACTGAATCGTAGTAGGTTTCCAATTTTTTACAATCTAAAGTTTCAACCTACGTACTCGATCACTACTACAAAAAGATAGTGCTTCTCTTTAAAAGTTAAAAACTCGTACTTGTACTCGTTCTCGTACTCTTCGTCGGATCTAAAGATCTTGTGCCCAGAGCCCTTATGCGAGGAGTCAGCGGTAAAAAGTTAATATAACTAACCTTCTGTGGTGTGTCATCGTCTTTCTTCTCATTCTGCTTCTCGAAGTGTCTGTGGATACTTTCCCCGTCTGGCCCAATGGGAAAACAATGCGCCCAGCGATGTCGATTACAGGTCCATCTGAAATACAAGGATATATTAGCTAATGGTGTCTTTTAGGGAAAAAAATCTTTTAATATAAATTTCTGCTATTAAAATGAGACTAAAAAATACGTTGATTTTAATGAAAAACTCGCGTCTTTATGATAATACGTTCATGATGAAGAAGATGACGACGACGATGATGCTAATGAGAGCTGATAATAATAATAATCATCATAACATTCGTTTGCTGGACTGGCTAGAAACGTCATGTATGTTCCATCGTTGTGTTTGTCAGCAAAAAAAAATTTGGTAATCACATTTCTATAACTACATGATGTACTACTAAATGACCTTAACACCAAGTCGATCATTCAACTCTTTTCATTCATTTACATATCGATTAACAACTGACACGTGACTGTCACGTGTCGTGTCATTACCTGCAAGGAATATCGAGTGGTTTGAAGGGATTGAACAAAGTGCGTCGAGGATCATGGGTAACGCGGGAAAGAAAGCGCGGGAAATGTCTTGGCGCGCCTGCGCTACCAACGACGACTTGATCCATTTCAATTCGGAATTCATCGTCATCATTCTGATGGCCAGGGGAGTAACCTGAAATTCAAAACCATGAACTCTCAATATTTTATCGAGCCTGAACTGATCTAAGTCAGATCACGCAGTCACAGATCAATCGACTTAGAGTTTAACTTGTCTTGGGTTTTGCTAGCCTCCTACACAGACGTTCTTAGGGTCTGTCACACAACGTAGGACGCTAGGGTTTAATTATCATTTGATAACTGTGCATGAGTTTGTAAATCTAAAATATCATAAAAATCTGTCAGATCGACCAACAAATTCATTATCTTTTCATTGTTTCTACGTAATCGCTCATAATGAAATGCCAAGAATATTTTCTAAATTGAAAAGCGTGGCAAATATCAACAAGGGAAGGAGTCGGCGTTTGGTCAACTGCGTTTTAAGCCACTGAAAAACCCGTCGGTGAAGCTGGTGTGAAGCAGACAAGAAAAGTCTTCGGAAATTTCTTCCAGCAAATGCCATTGATATAAAGACAGAAGAAAGGAGAAAATGAAGAGCAGCTTGATGTACCCTCATTCGTTCTCAAGCGCGCCTGTGCACGCTGATTTGGATCAGAACGAACATAAACACACAAAAAATGGGTCATTTCTAGACTAGACGTACCCTTTGATAGTTGCGCGTATATCGTGTGATCCATGGACGCTGAGATGCGATATTTTGTGATATCTGTTTGTGAGTGTCTTGCAGGCTGCAAGAGAACGCAGTCAGTCAGAATATCAAATCAAATAATGAGATCATAGTCAAAAATGTTTTTTTCATTCGGCCGGTTTACCAGTTTAGGCTCGCTAATGAACAGTTTATGTCAAAATCCTCCAGGCGGATGTAAATATGGGTGCGGCTAAATTACAGATCGTATAGGGATTTATCGTGTTAGAATAAACGGAGCGAAACCAGAGAACCCGGGGAAAAATCCTTGAATAAAGGGAAAGACAAAACCAGCTTTACTCACATGTGATACTAAGTCTGGGAATCAAACCCGAGACCCCAGAGGTGAGAGGTGAGTGCACTATTGCTAAATCCTCTTCCATTCCTTTTTATTATTACTGTATTCTCAGTATTCTCAGACCTCAGAGGTGAGAGAAGGGTGCACTACTGCTAAATCATCTTCCATTCCTTTTATTAATACTGTATTCTCAGTATTCTCAGACCTCAGAGGTGAGAGGAGAGTGCACTATTGCTAAATCATCTTCCACTCCTTTTATTAATACTGTATTCTCAGTATTCTCTTACCTCAGAGGTGAGAGGAGAGTGCACTATTGCTAAATCATCTTCCACTCCTTTTATTAATACTGACTATTCTTGCTAATCACTATGGACCCCTATGGGCCCCAGGGCCCTATGGATACCAGCTATGCTGAATGGGCCACCCTGTCGAAATAAAAGTTATCAATCAATCAATCACTCACCGACCTCGAAGATGATGGTATGGATATAGCACCATTGACCGAGTCACGTGGGGAATATTCTCGAATCACATTACCATCGTCACGTGACTTGTTCAATTTCTCGAGGTCCGAAGAGCTGTTGGGTCGAGAAAACGAAGGAGCAGAACGTGAGGATTTACCGCGATCGACGTTCTTTGCTTTTTGTTTAGCCGAGGTTGCCGCGCGGAATACATTGGCATCGTATTCTTTGTAGTTTATGAAATCTGGGATTTGATTGGCAAGTTGGTCTTTGGCGTTCATTGGAAGGAAATTTTTGTGCAGACCTATGAGGAAAATCAAAATATCTTAATTAACAAATTAATAGTTAGATTCAATTTCTATCTACCCTATAGTCCAGACGCTTGTCTTTTCTCCTCCTTATCCCTCGACGTACATGCACTCAATTCCACCGTAAGCCCGAGCACAGATCGAGCGATTTTCGAGTCAGTGAAACATACCGCATTGATTTGCAGCACAAATACGACATGCTCTAACACTGAAATGGTTCCCCATTGTTTCCAGTAATTTATCCAGCTACATCCCGGCGTAGTTAACCCTACGGTAAGATACGACACGGCTACAGTACGGCTACGAATTTGCGTATTGTTTTCTATTCATATTAAAACCGCCTTTTTAAACAACTTGTTACCTTTCATGTATGGATTTTCCTCTGGTTTCACGTTAAAGTAGTTCAACACAACATCCGGTATCTTGACGCGAGGTCGAAAGGAATCATGTTTGTTCTTGGCCTTGTGTGATGTATAGAAGCTATGGTTCATCCAGTGTGGGATGTTATAGTCATCACCGATGTTGACCCTACAATCGCCATCTTTATTATAAAACTTCAACAGAGGTACTGAATGCAATGGCTGTTCTGCCATGCAAACCAAATCTACAGCCACACCTGAAACATTTTGAAACGATAGAGGTTTTGCACCATCACGTGCCAGCAACATAATCCAGCTTGGACTGCCTGTGGTTAGATGGCAGAACAATAAAATCCCTTTGCTCTTGGGATTTGAATTCTTTCTCATGTAAAACGATTGTATTGTTTCTGCCATCTAACATGGCTGCYGTCACGTGATGGTGCAAAACCTCTCCATGTTTTCCCATTCCAGACCACGTGTTATTTGCTAGAGTATTATTTCTTTGTTCAACGGTTGTACATGAGAAGACACATGAATAGACCCCTTGCATGTGACGTCAAAGCGGCTCAATTTGGAGGACAAAAAAATTTCAATATCCTGAGAATTGAAAACCTATCTTTTTGCCCTCCAAATTGAGCTGCATTCCCATGTGCTTGCAAGGAGTTTATATAGATACGACTGAAACAAAGAATCTCATTCTCAAGGGAATAACACGAGGTCTGTAATGAAAAAAAAAATTGCGCCCAAGGAAGTAGGAATGGAAGGAAGTAAAATGAAGTAAAACAGAGTAAAACAAAAGCCCTTACCACTATCAACCATACGTTGTTTGGTAATGCTATTCAGTGAGCGGTCCACTTCAAAGACACCCGGTCCTGGAGTCACCATAACAATAGTTTGACCTGTGCGGTCAAAACTACGATCCAAGTGATTCTTCTCAAAAACTAAATGAAAAAATAAAAAAGCTGTAATCACACTGTTAAGGGAACATTCATATTGTACAGGCAGGGGGGGGGGGTGGTATTTATGGGGGCACGTAAATAATATGGCATTTGAGGTGGACCACCCAAAAAATAATTAGCTAAATAGAAAATTTATTTTTTTAATAGGGGACAACGTGTTGGGAAGGAGTCATGCCTCTATTTACTTAAAAGTCACAAAATCCCATTAGCCCCCCCTCCCATAGAGCAACATTCACATCACATAACAGCTGCACATGTTACTTGAGCAACCAGTGAAGTTACAGACACAAAATCAAAATATATTTCTTCATCACTGCTTGCAAAAAATTAAGCTTTATGTTCATTGCCTGCATAAATTATTTCCACAAAGATTATACAAATGAACTATGAAAGCAGTTTGCGCTGCTCAATGGTGACATCAATATCATTGTCTTAAAGAGCTTTTATCATTTCAATGTCCAATGCATGTTAAAAAAACACTTCTAGGTCCAAAACAGATCGATTGGTCATGGAAGACATGTTTTGGAGGACTTACTATTCATCGTTAGGTTGATCGATTCCAGGAAGTTCCCTTCAAAAGCTGTAGAGTTATTTCCTGTAGGCATTCCAGGAATATCTTGGCAGCAGTTGATGTACTTAGGATACTGATTGAAGTGGTATTTGAGTGTGACCAGAACTGGTAGCCAGTCGTCTCTTCTCTCCTCTTGAACAAGCACCTGATAGAAGTCTTCGTAGAATCGGCCGTAAGGATCTTGTAGAATGCTTCCTCGCTTCTCAAGTGGAAAGGAATCTAAGTATTGAAAAAAACAGTCACTTCACACAAGATGTCACTATTATGGTATTGACTTCAAGAATGAAGTTTAGTGTAAAGAAAAAATATAAAAAATATAATAAAAAATATTAGCCCAAAATTGCAGTACTCAATAGGGCTATTAAGTTAGTGAATTTCATTATGGCAGTCAAAAAATATTTTTTGCAAGTAAATAATTAGTTTGTCTAACACCAAGTTTAATCCGTCCATCCATGATGTGAATTATCTTCACAATGATCTATTATTATCATCATATCTTGTAGCACCATAAGTGGCATAAAATGGCCTTACCTATAGATTTGCAGTCATAAAATGTCCTGGAGAAAAGCACGATTGTGACTTCATGGTTAGATTTCAGGTCTTTCCATTTGGTAAACAATTCATGCAGAAATCCATTGATGACTTTTTCAAAATACAAGTCACCATTCAGTTCAAAGTCCCACATCTCTTGGCTCATTTGAATGAAGAGAAAGATCTCRGCTGTCAGTGAACGAAACACGACCTGTTTAAAAGTCCAAAATAAATGTCTTAAACAAAAAGACATATGCAAAACCTTCAACTATCTACCTCCTCATAACCAATGTTCAGTATTTAGGAATTTTGAGGGGGGAGGATGGATCAAAAAAATATTAGACTTTGCAATGAGTGGGGGAGGCTATCCACAACTTTAAAAACTCAAATACAACACACATTGCCAATCTCTCAAGACAAAAAATCATTAATGGTTAAAAATCACTACTTGTGTATGACAACTAAACATAACCTGCCAATTATAGAAAAAAAGTAATCCTATTTTCTGGTAAAGCCCAAGAGGACACAAGGTTAGCCAGGCCCCATTTGAAGTGTCCCCTCATCCACACTCCTACACATACTATATTCAATATTATGTAGTGTTTAAAAAACGAGTAGGAGTGTTTTATCAGGTATAAAAGCATGAGGCGTAGCCGAGTACTTTTATACCTGATAAAACACGATCTACGAGTTTTTTGAACTGCTTAAAACACTTATGAACAATTTATAAGATTTTGGTTCAACTGGAGCCACCATACACGTCACTAACATGGATTTTTATACTTCGATAGAGATTTGACGTCACGGGCATGCGCAACCAGAGTGAATAGCTCTATGTCTTCATCTAAACTTGGATGCATACTTCATCCCTGATGAAGTCATCCTCATAGTATTCGAGTGGTCTTTATATAAAGATCACGTGTCTTTATATAAAATCACTTGAATACTAATGAAGAGGACTTTATCGGGTATAAAGGTTCATGCACGTGACGTGTATGGTGGCTCCAATTAAACCATAAGCTTATGAATTATTAATGAGTGTTTTAAATACATTTTAAACACTCACTAATAATTCATAAGCTTATGGTCCAATTGGAGCCACCATACATGTCACGTGCATGAACCTTTATACCCACTATTACTATTACCAACCTTTGTATCCTTGGATATCACTCCACATGTTTTCTGCTTTCCTTTTTTCCATAGTTCATTGATTTGTCCTCGGATTCCAGAGAAAGAGACTTTCTTGGAGACATAGACACACTTGTCGACCAGTGCCTTGGCTAGTCTCCACATATCATTCCTACTTAGGTATTGTTCCTTAACCAGGACATCAACTAAGTCTACACTAACTTCATCAGGATCCACCTATGAAACAGGCGTAGACCAATAGATATAGGTTAATTCTAGACAGTTAACACATATTACTTTACTGTGATCCCAAAATATCTGTTTACATGTAGATACAATGTTATTTACAGTCTACCTCATTATGCTGTCATTATACTCCCATTTAAAGTTTGTCTTTGCTCAACACAAATGTGTTCTTTTCTTTCATTAAGGTCCATTGTATATTAAGGAATGTATGCACTATGGAACAATACGTGTTGAGTAAAATGCCACAGGTTTTGGTTGAAACGCACAACCGAGACAAAGACTGAACAAAGAGAACTCAAAACTAAATTCTCTGTATTTTGACAATTTGATGACAAATGATGATAATTATGATAATATTATTATATTCTTGGGGTGCATGTCATGTTATAGCTGCCTTGTTGATTGAYGATAACAAAGCATKCCTCATTAGCTTCTCTTGTTAGATCAACCAACATGGTGGCTGTTTCATTGGTTTTTTATATATATCTCAAGTGATTTTGAGTCACGTGATTGCACTCCAAGATCAATTAGCTAAAGTAGCTCTTCCAGCAAAATTTAACACAATATACCTTTTTCACGTTAACATTTGAATAAGTACGCAGCTGAAACAAGTTGGCAACAGACTGCTCAATACTGACAGTATCTTTCTGTTGGAAATCACTAATAGAGTTAATCTGTAGCAAGAGTCTTGCGGACCCTTGATCTTCAGGATGGAAGATCTCCAACACATCGCCGACTCTTCCATCAGGAAATTCCTTAGGGTTAATTATCAAATCGTCCTCACTGAATGTATGTTGGTGAACCCAAAGCTTGAAAAGCTTCATTCTGATAGTCAAAAAGCTGTAAGATCCATTTGGTTTCTTAAAAATGTAAGATAAAAGTCAACTTCTTTGAACATTTCCTTCGCACTTTCAAGTCTTCGTTGGAAACTGCTGGATACTTGTTATGTTACTGCGGTCGCATAATAGTACCAGTCGAACGCGCGGTTTATTGCGAAGAACGCCTGGTCGATATCGGTAAATTTTCAAAATTTTCCATTTTTTGCCACCAAAAGTGTTGTTCATAGGTTTACGAAGTTCAATAAAGATGATGCTATGTGCCTCCTATCGCAAATGGTATTAACAGTTTGATTTCATTGCAAAAATGAGTGTCTTAATCTGTTTCATACGACGAGTTGGTGGACCATTTTTCGCGATCCAAACAAGACACTTCAGCTCAAAGCTCAGTGAGGCTGAATCATGGAGTTTGACCGCAGGAAAACGAAGTCCAAGAATCAAGTAAGCTTACGTTTATTAAAGACTCTTAGTTTAATTTATTTCGGCAAAACTCAAATAAACTCAAAGCTGTGAAATAACAGAACCACATGGAACCCAGACTAATCTTCTGTTGTCTAAAAAAATCACGTAAATTGCTATGTACGGAATCTTATGCAGTATCTTGTAAAGAGTTTCTGAGGTCTTTTCTGATAAAGCTGGCTAAAATCACTATGTCATCAATCCTTTTTGCCTCGTGAGGGTTGGAAACTTCCTACATCATTGAAATATATACCTAAAGTTGTTTTATATCCTAAAACAAAGGTTAGCTATCTCACTAAAGGAAAGAAAATACAGAGAAAAACATGACAAAATTCTCCTGGAGGGATGGAGGCTAATCAAAGATGCACTACTTGCCAAAGCCGACACTGTAAACATATTCTTCTCAAATAAAACACTTCTTGAAAGGCTTCCATTAGAGACTGATAAAAGACTATTTATACCAGTTGATTCAAATGTAATGCAGAGGCTGTCATCAACAGTGACTCCACCTGGTATAGTGGGTGTGTTCAAAAGACCTCCGCAGGGGGGTAGTGCTAATAGGCCATCTATAGATCCTCAATATCAGAAGCAACATCTGCCATTGACTATCATTTGTGATGGAGTCAAGGATCCTTCCAATCTAGGTAAGATATTTTAATAGTGTGTCAAACAATGATGACGATAATTATTCAAGGAAGGTTTGGTTTTATTGATTTTCCGAGGGGGCTGAGGCATTTTTGCAAGAAATCATCAAGGTACTAGCCGTGCCTTTTATTGAGGATTTGCAATTTGCAGAAAGTAGCGGAATGTCCGCTTGATTGATTGGAAAAGGATGATCCTTCCTTGAAACGTCCACCATAACTAACGAAAACTGACCCCTTCAGAAGTCGCATTCTTTAGGAATAATACAGTCTTTTTGCATGAGAAATTATTAAATACCCAAGATCGAGCAAAGGGATTTTATTGTTCTGCCACCTAACCACAGGCAGCCCAAGCTGTATTATAGGCGCCGGCACATGATGGTACAAAACCTCTGTTGACCATGTTTATGGTGGCTGACATCAATGCAGCCCCAAGAACTGGAAAACTCAAATTGGTACCGTTGGTTAATTGTTAAACTTTTCTGTCTTTGTATTATTGGCAGGAACTTTAATTCGAGTATCTGCGGCGGCAGGCTGTAGATCTTTGATAACAACGAAAGGATCAATGGACGTTTGGGATCCTAAAGTGTTACGATGTGCTGCTGGTGGACATTTTCACCTTCCTATATTKTACTCGTTGACCTGGCAATCCATTTTGAACCAAATTGATAAAAATACGAGGGTATTTATGGCCGATAGCAGTGTGGAAAGTAAGTAAAATTCTTCTTTTARGAGTTCTGCACCTTGTTTTATTTCATTAGAATGTTTAAATTGGGTTAGCATTCCGCTCAAACTGATATGGTATTGATGGTAATGGTAAAATTACCATTTCTCTTAATTCTCCCATTCATTATCCGTTGTATTCTTAAACTACTTATTCCGCCCCATTTTCTCTTTTATGATAAAATTAATCTTGTTTCGTTGTTCTTCTCAATTAAAAAAAGCTTCCGAAGGAGACACGAGCAAGGCACACTACGAGGTGGACTGGACACTAAGCCTCAGTGCTCTATTAATTGGAGGAGAAACTACGGGGCTTAGTAACGAGGCTCGTAGATTAATACGAGAACGAACTGGCCAGCCAATCAGAATCCCAATGGTTGGAGGTGTAGATAGTCTTAGTGCGGGTGTTGCGGCTAGTGTTATAGTTTACGAGGTATACAGACAGAAACGCCACGAGAACATGAATAAAAAATAATTGATTCCTTCTGTTTAAGTCATTTTTCTCCTTTCTTTTCTGCCCTCCTCACCTCCCTCTCAGTCTCTTCTCCTTTCATATTTAGAGTATTTTCTTGTGGATGATGGCAAAGGTCGAAGAGTTTAAAACTTTTGCCATCATCATCTATAGTCAATGTCCTCTCATACTTAATGTTATACCCTCAACTGCTCCGCCTTCTGCCGCGTGGAAAGATAAATGATACCGATTGTATGTTTTTCTAAAATATTATATTTCAAAACACTACGATCTTTCGTGTTTATGAATTTGTTTCTTGTTTTCTGTGACTTTTTCATACATATTTTACAGTTAGACGTTTCAATCCCAGATCAAGGATCTTCTTCAATATAACGATGTTTACACGAGATCTTTCATGCTTTCATCTTTTATTATTCCTAACTTCTTAAATTTGACAGGATTCTTGTCCTCTTATATAAGTTAACAACTGCAAGTACTATGGTTACATGGCTTGCAAGCTATCCAATCATTCATTCAACTACTTAGTTAATTCTATCATGGGGTTGTCCGGCCTAATATCGTGCTCCTTTTTAGTAATTTGTTTCTTATGCAGGTCTTATCTTCATCTCAGCTCTCTTGGAGGAATACTTGTATCCTTTCCAGTGATACCAGTTGACTCCATCAGCATAGGAACTGTGTTGACCATGGTGGTACAGACCGTTGAGGTTAGAGTTGTGGCAGGCCGTGTACCACCAGGCACCTTTGTGGTTCACTGCACAGTTTACACTTTTATGGATATCGTTGTCACGATCTTTGGTGGTAAAGGCCATACCACGATGACCTGACAATGAGTCACCAGCAGTACCTGGTAAAGACAATAAAAGGAACGGATGAAAAGGATAAGTATTCTCGAATAAATAAAATGCACTCACCAAATCCTTACGAAGATTGGTGAGCAAAAGGAAAAAAGTTTGCTGCAATCATTATGCAAATATTGCATGATAATTACGATCATCAAGTTTCAGTCGAAAATTCGTTATATGACCTACGTACGTGCAGGAAACTGAGCTAAACCGACTGCTCGCTAGCATTAGTTGCCAGTGGCGGATCCAGGATTTTTCAAAAGGGGGCTCCGTTTCTTAAACTGTGTATAATTCTCTTTTGTTTAGTCGATGTTTGACAAAAAGATTGGCTCTAATCACCTAATTTACTATCTAGTATAACGGAACTTAAAGGTAAATTAAACGTTATAAGAGCAAATATCTATCATTTTGTGTTCAACATTATCTTTGTGGATACTTTTAAGCAAAATTTATATAAGACATATTTCTATTACCTAAAAGATCAAACCTTCAAGGGGGGATCCGTGGACCCCTTCGACCCCGCCCCCCCCCCCCCCCCCCCCCCCCCCCCCCGGATCTGCCACTGGTTGCTAACCTTTTTTTTAAGTTATTAACCTTGTTAACCACTCTCCACTCCGCTCCATTCCCTTCCCGCGAAAAAAAGAGAGGTCGAGAAAATTTAAATGCATTAAATTTCCCTCACCTGAATAAGTTCCGATACTCAGTTTGTATTTGCTTCTTTCACTGCTCACAGCAAAGTAGTCGTACTCGGCATAAGCGCTGTTCCCCTTGGTGTCTTGTAGTTCAACACGAAGACGGTTACGAGTCTGATRGGTCAACCGGTTGATTTTATCCAGTCCCAACCAGAACTCGCCTTTCAGGTCACCAAAACCGTTCTTGTAGTCAGCCCAACCTCGATAGAAGTTGACTGAACCGTCTTGTCTCTTTTGRAAGACTGTCCATCCACCTCCACTAGTCTTCTGGTCACAGTAAACCTATGAAAGGAATGATCACAACAAAAATTGCTTTGTATTTCAAATGTTTTTCAAGCCGATATCCAAATTGATACATTTTACCTTGAATGGTCCTCTACCATCAGGATCGACTGTGTAAACACCACTTTCCTTCCCACCTCTTCTAAGAACTTCAGCACAATTTCTGGACACTGAAACTGACAAAGATAAAAAAGTTGTGAACTTTACTTTCGAACGCAGGAAAATATTTCGAATAATTTAGAACAAAGTGGATAAGATGAAGTCATCATGGCATACCATTGGAAGACGTTCCCAACTTTTCCATAATGTTATTCAGCTTCTTGTCCAAGGTCTTCAGGATGCCCAAAAACTGTTTTGACTCAACTGCACTTCCGATGTTGATATTATAGACACCATTTTTCCCGCCTTTGGAGACTTGTGCTCCGTCAGTGACGAGGAATACCCCGATTAGGATTAAAAACGGGTTAAAGACTTTCATTTTCAGTGTCTAGTTCTTTCTCGGCGATACTTGCTAAAGTCAAAAGAAAAAGACTGTGTAAGGATTAGAAAACAATTGCGGAATAGATAACAACTTCCAACAATGTTTTACTGCTACGAACTTGAACAATATAGTACTGAACGTACTGCTTCCAAGGCACTTTTTATTGGACTTTCATATTGCAATACGGCCATCGTGTTTGAACACGTTGAAGCGAAATTAAGTGTTTTTTGTTTGGTTAACCAAGTATGAAAGACGGGTCATCTTAAAATGTTTTTCATGTAGAGTGTTTGACTCTCGTGTAGAGATTTGATTCAAGGGCTCTATTGATTTCTATTGGACATAGCAAAACCTTTAGTTAATGTGTGTACACAGTGAAAACCCTTGTGTCGTAGGATCGAGAGAACCACACATCAAGCAAACTCAATTCACATGTAGTGCTCGCAAGGTTGAGGTGACCCGACCATTTTGACTCACAGCGGTGAAAGACGTACGACGCGTTTAATTATGTAGCGTCCGCCACCCATGTGCTATAAATGGCTGTCCTGCTCGCTTCGATGGCACAGGTATGATTACCTTTAAATTGTCGCAGGGAAATGTGAAGTGGACTATTGACTTTGAATGCTGTTTGCACTCGACTATGTCGTTGTGCATACTTATGCTTGCCAAGGTCTCTGCTCTAACAGAAAGAAAGTAGCTAGGCTTTTAAAGTGCCTATCAAACCTACAGAATCTCTTCCTGATTTCAAAGCTATTCTAACACAAATAAGAATGGCCTTTACTTTCTTTTTGATATCGCACTCTAGCCAAACATAAGATTCAGGCATTTTGAGCTAATTCTCACAGAGATATTCTCTATTTGATTTTTAGGCTTGATAGGCAATTTAACGTTGCACAAACACGTATATGACATGAAAGGACATTTTAAAATTTAATTCCAATTGCAAATGAAAAGTAAACTATAGTCACTAATGGCTAGAACGAAATTCGTAGGCTTAAACCGAAAAACGAGTTTAAAATTCCTGTTATATATTTTTTTTCCAGTTCCCTTAAATTGTTATTTTATGCAAACCCTGGCACAACTTTATGTCTTTATGACTTTGCTGGAGTGCCTCAACCTCAACGGTCTGTACCACCATGGTCAACACAAGTCCTTTGCTGATGGAGTCAACTGGCAAGACTGGAAAGGATACAACTACTCCGCTAAGAGAGCTGAGATGAAAATAAGACCTGCATAAAATCGCAACCAAATCCTTGGCTATTTACCATTTACTTGGCTCGGATTAGATTTCACCGAAAAGAACCGCATTTTGTTAAATTCCATTGGAATTACATGACAAAAGGGGTAACAGGAACGCATTATTCAGTTGTTTACATCAAAAGAAAGTAATTTGATGGGGGGAAAATGTGTAGATTGAAAAAAGYGAAAATAAAACACTCTAGCATGGAATATAGCAGTTTATTAATTTAGGCGGAATCGCTGATTTTTTTATGAGAATGAGGCAGAAGCTCGGGTGGCTTGCGCTGCTAATATGCAGCCTCTCACCAATGCGACCCCGGGTTCGAGTCCTACCGGGCTCAGAGTGTCGTACGTGAGTACAGTTGTTTGTTGGTTCTCTCCTGTGCTTCGAGGGTTTTTCTCCTGGTTCTCCGGTTTTCCTCCTTCCTCAAAAATCAACTTATAAAAAATTCCAAATCGATCTTTGGGCTTTCAACCTATTTCAAACTACTAAAGCTTTATAGAATCAGTAGTACTTCCGAGAGAAAGTAAACTAGTTCATATTCCCTACAAAATATATAGCACCAACGAAACAAAATAGTGGATTAATGGTTTGCAAGCTATCTAATTTAAAGAGTCTACAAAGATTGAAAAAAAAATTCTTTAATTTCATAAAGGACAGTAAAAAAATTAAACAATTCATAATCAATTTTCCACGAACAGAGTTTTTAATTCGGAGATATTTTAACTAACTTGTTGAGCGCGTGGGAACCAATGCTGGTCGGCCCCTGAAAAGAAAATCTCCCCACAAAGAGACCGAAACTTGTTCTTGGCACAGGGAACCCGGCTATATTTTTTTGCTTCTCTTAGAAAAGTAACTTTGCTTTTTCGTGGGTTTCCTGTGTTGTGATCGGATGTAATCAGATCTGCGCTGTGATCAGATCGGCGCTGTAAACTGATAGCCGATTAAATTCAAATCAATAACCGTTGATGTTTTGTTTCTTATGGGTTGCCTGTGGTGTGTAACGCACTTTTTAGTAAGCAGTCAAAAGGAGAGAAGTTCTCTTCTTTTGAGTGTTTACTATAGAGTGCGTTACCAACGGTTATTAATTTGAATTTAATCGGCTATCAGTTTACAGTGCCGATCTGATCACAGCGCAGATCTGATTACATCCGATCACAACACAGGAAACCCACGAAAAAGCAAAGTTACTTTTCTAAGAGAAACAAAAAAATATAACCGGGTTCCCTGTGTTCTTGGGAGGATCTTGGAATCACTGGACATCTAAAAGTTTTAAATTTTTTTTCTTGTACATTGATCGTTTTTAACCTTTGATTTTGAAGTTTTTGGATTGTAATTCAGTCTTTTCCAAAGTATCTCTGCGATTTACTTGAGCCCGTATGCTCCTCAACGCTGTTTGAGATCTGGTTCTAAGAGGTTACTCAAGTTTTCAAATTATAATCTAAAGTCTTATGGATACCGCGCTTTTTCTATTTCTGCTCCAATGCTTTGGAATGCCTTGCCACTGCAAATTAAATGTAGTACATCTTTAAATRTTTTCAAGAGTTATCTCAAAACATATTTATTTCGCAAAGCTTTTCCTTGATCATTCGTTAAATCTTATTGACTTTTAGATTACATAGTTTTTTGATTTTGTATTACAGATATTATTATTATTAATTATTATTATTAATTATTATTTGCTTGTAAAGCGCTTTTGGACATTTTACGAAAGGGCGCTATATAACTAAAATATTATTATTATTATTAATTGTATCAAGTATTGTTTTCCATAGATTGGAGTTCAAGTTTTCTACTTCTCTGGAAAAAGCCGATGCTAAAAGATTGATAAATAATTAACAAATAAATAGAAGGAAAAAAACAAGAAGAAAAAGCGTTAACTTAGATGTAACCAAGTAAATGGGATACTACAAGAGAAAATGAACTAAGASAAGGAATCCCCGTGCCCCATCATGTGCACACTTTGATGCTATTTTTAGAATCATTGATGCTATTTTTAACTCGTTACCATGCCCGCGCGATAATCATGCTTCCCTTTAATGCCTCGTTTTTGAACACGAAAAGCGCCATATTTCGCTACGTCCACGACAAAAAACACAAGCTTTGTTTACTGCAAGACTGGAAGCCGTCTACCCTCAAGAAATCAACCAATCAGGTTCTGCGCTCAAAACATCTCCAAGCTAAAAATAGCATCAAACTGTGCACATGATGGTTACAAGACTATATAGGTAGGATTCCTTCTCTTAGTTCATATTCTCTTGGATACTAGTATTAGAATAAGTTACAATTATCTACTAACTGAATCGAAAAAAATATTACAATTTTTAAAATTTTTCAAAAAGTTAATACAACAAAAATGTGACTTCAAAAGGAACTCCAAAATTGAAAAAAACAAAACAAAACAAAACAAAACGAAAAACGAAAAATAAGTCAAAACATGAAATCTAAAAAAAATGGTCTTCCCAAAATGAAAGAATTTTGAAGTAAAAGTTCAGTTGTGAAACAAATTAGTGAGATATTGCCGAACCTTGCATCTATTCGGCTGTTGGTTATAATGAAGCGCTCAACTAATGACAAATGTCAGAAATGATTCCATCTAAATCCATAACAAAAAGCCTTCAATGCTTAACTAAATGAGATAATATAGGAAAAAATGGAGAGCTATACTGTCTAGTAGACTACTCTTTATGGATTATATGGAATCAACCTTTACGGAAGTGGTCGCAATAATCTGACTCAATCTTACGAGACTTACGAGCTTCTGGGAGTGCGTTCCTAACACCCAGAGTTATTGCAATCACCTTCTCAGTATCTTATTAGGTATTTACAAGAGAATATGAACTAAGAGAAGGAATTCCCGTGCCCCATCATGTGAATACTTTGATGCTATGATTTTTAGAATCTATTCTAAAAATATCATCCAATGATATCATTGATTTGATCGTTTGATTTTCTGCACGCGCATGTACGCGCGCGCTCTACGCTGTTTGCTAACGTTTTCTTGTGCTTTTCTTATGTGAATAATAACATAAAAAGCAGGAACGATACATCAAATTTAGTAAATATATTTTAATCAACCGATGAACAAACATTTTGTGTTTAATTTTGTTCTCTTTTTTTATTTCTTCATTAATTGTTGATGATCTTTTTTTTCTGATCAAAGCTCAGCTATCCAACTCTTTCTCTGTGTACAAAATGAGTCACATATAAGTCACGGTGGGTTAAATCAGGACATAGAAACCATAACAATACAAAGATGAATCAAGATTGGCTAACAGAAAGATTTGTTCACAAACGAGTCTAAAATTCGTGTTTGAGTTTTTTCTGTCCTTGTTCCACTGCATCCAGTGAGTTCTACCCACAATCTGTTGTCCTGTTGTTGTACGCAAGTATCGAAGAGGAAAAGCACTTGAAATGAAAGTCTTGAGTTTTGTGCTGATTTTGATCGGCTTGTTTCTTGTCACTGAAGGGAATCAAGTCATTAAGAGGAAAAAAGATTTTTGTTTTCTGCAGCCTGGTGCCCTTAAAACCATGGAAGAGAAATTAAATATCATCATGAAAATATTGGGAGCATCTAATAAGATAGGAGGTGTGTATGTCACTATAAGTGTTAGACTGTCAGGAAAATTGCATGTCACTGCGRATCTTGCTATCAAAAACATTCGTTTTGTTTTTAGTTCCCAAAAATTGTGCTGAAGTTCTTAGAGGGGGTGGAAAGAAAAGTGGTGTTTACACAGTCGATCCTGATGGCAAAGGACCATTCAAGGTATTCGTATATAGTTTTTAGTAGTTCGATGAAATATCAATTTTTCTCCGTTGTGTTATGAACATATCGCTTTGAATAAAAATTCGAATCTTTACTGAATTTGTGATGTTTTCTTTCATAGGTTTACTGTGACCAGAAGACGAGTGGAGGTGGATGGACAGTCTTCCAAAAGAGACAAGACGGTTCAGTCAACTTCTATCGAGGTTGGGCTGACTACAAGAACGGTTTTGGTGACCTGAAAGGCGAGTTCTGGTTGGGACTGGATAAAATCAACCGGTTGACCTATCAGACTCGTAACCGTCTTCGTGTGGAGCTGGAAGACACCAAGGGGAACAGCGCTTATGCCGAGTACGACTACTTTGCTGTGACCAGTGAAAGAAGCAAATACAAACCGAGTCTTGGGACTTATTCAGGTAAGGGAAAAGCTCACTTCAGAAACTAGTTCGAAACTTTGTTTATCTTGATCCTTTACAGACGTAAGTTTTGGCGGAAAT
Source organism: Actinia tenebrosa (assembly GCF_009602425.1). The sequence goes on along the minus strand of NW_022259614.1, from coordinate 194,535 downwards.
TTCTCATGATAAGGATCAGTAAGAAATATACCATATTCAACGTTTTGCTTTTCTTTTTTTTTTTGTTTTTGTTTTTGCTTTTCAAAAAGAAGTAGCACCTAAATTATTTACAGCGTTGTCCTCCCGCCAATATTAGTGCAACTGAAGGGAAAATACGTAGCCTTTTTGTACATGTATGCATTTTCCCCTTCTCTACAACCTGTAACGTCAATCAAAACTCCTTGGACCGGTCGAACCTTAGATCTTTTTGACTAATCATACAGGTACTGCTGGTGACTCGCTCTCCCAACATCGTGGTTTGGCCTTCACCACCAAAGATCGTGACAACGATTCCGATAAGAGTCGAAACTGTGCAGTGACCTTCAAAGGTGCCTGGTGGTACAAGGCCTGCCATCACTCTAACCTCAACGGTCTGTACCACCACGGGAAACACAAGTCCTATGCTGATGGAGTCAACTGGTACTCATGGAAAGGATACAAGTACTCCGCTAAGAGAGCTGAGATGAAGATAAGACCTGTATGATTCATAAACATGCACTTTATGTCGTGCAGTGATTGATTAGATTTCATTGGAAAGTTAAGAAGTTAAGAAAAAAAACGTCAATTATAGAAGTTAAGAGTTATTTTATCAACGAACTTGCATGTAAGATCTTGATGTAATTCCCCCCCACCCCCTCCCCCTAAAAAGGTATGACAAGAACGAATTGTTTGTAGACAGTAGAGAAACTAAGTTGAATTGAGAACAGAAATCTTGTAGAATCAATTTTAAAATTGAAAATAAAATATAACATTATAGAATATGGCGTTTGATTGATTTGAATTGCCCGAGAAACTATTGCAATGTTGTTGCGACGTATCCTCCTTCGCAGGAATCATCCCAACAGAGAAAATAAGGGGTAGCCTGCGCAGGAGACTAGCTGTGACGATACCAAAGCAATTTGAGGAACCGTGATATAATAAAGAAAATGTGGAGATTTAAGATCGGTTGTTTTTGCCGTATTACTGATTTTGTTTGTTTTTACGCCTATTCACGATTCAATATTTAAACGCAAATGATATCAACTACACCGGATTCTAGCGTACGTACAATAATCCCATGAAAGAGTTCCAACTAGTAAATGTTATTTAAACATTGTATTTTTAAAAACTGCGAATTAATACAGTTTGAACTGATTTTTTTTGTAACTATGACAACTTAATTTATCTTTCACTGTTTTACTGCTACAAACAATAGATGCTGAACAAAGGCACTTCCATCAAAGTAGTTGACATGAGCTTCAAAATTTGCACTTATAAAAATGATTTCATATGCTACAATTAGGTTAACAACAAACAACCCATCGTGTTTCAACAAGTTGTGTCAAATGGTTTGTTTAGTTAACTAAGTGTGCAATGCAAATAAATCTTAAACGTTTCTATCATAAAACTCGATTCTTTAATATCATGTATAGTCTCTTATGACACCATCTCTGATATCGTTTCAAATAAGATGACAAAAGCAAAAAAWATATATAGATAATTTTGAATTTATTTTGCACTCAAGCATTTAGAATTTTAAGCGGCTACAAATCCTTGAAAAGCTGGTTTTTTGTCATAACTTCTTATTTACTTTTAGTTAGCGCACTTCAAAAACCAAACTAAACATATTCAATTCTATTAACCTCTACCTCACACGAGCCGAACTAACCTTATGACATAAAACAAAGAACTTCAATAACAAAGCACGCGCACCAAATCAAACACGAGGGAGCTAGGGGGGGCACAATATGTTGAACTCAATTTGGGGTAGGGAGGAGTTACGATTTTTAACAGTCCCCATTATAGGGCTATAGTTTTCCCAAAGATTTTGCCAAAAAGAAATTTTTTTTCTGCTCAAGGCCCAGCGATTCAACCCTTTCTGCCTTGTGTTCCGAATGAATCGCTTGCGATTTATATTCTAGAACCTTTTAAATCAGTTACCATACTACGTAGACAGGGAGGGTAGATAAACAGAACATTGAAACAACCAAAATAGAATCATTGAAGTTTAGCTGACGAATATAAATTTTCAAAAACAAGTCTAAAATTCGTGTTTGAGTTTTTTCTGTCCTTATTCCCACAGCATCCAGCATCTACCCACAACCTGTTGTCCTATTGTTGTACGCAAGTATCGAAGCGAGGAAAAGCACTTGAAATGAAAGTCTTGAGTTTTGTGCTGATTTTGATCGGCTTGTTTCTTGTCACTGAAGGAAATCAAGTCAATAAAACCAAAAAACATGGCAATGTATACCAATACCAATATTTGGGTGGTGCAGTATATTACAAGCAGTTTTCTGGTGCCCTGAAAGCCATGGCTGGTTCCTTGAAAACCCTTAAGGAGGGATTGAAGGTCATCATGAAAAAAGTGGGAGCATCTTCTAGTACGAAAGGTGGTATGTAGGTCTTCACTCGATCAGCGTTAGAAATTGTGCTAAGAAAAAAATACATTAATTGTCTTCGGAGTGTGGCTGTGTGTGACTGTGCAGTGACCTTCAAAGGTGCCTGGTGGTACAAGGCCTGCCATCACTCTAACCTCAACGGCCTGTACCACCACGGGAAACACAAGTCCTATGCTGATGGAATCAACTGGTACACATGGAAAGGAGACAACTACTCCGCTAAGAGAGCTGAGATGAAGATAAGACCTGCATAAAATCGCAACCAAGTCCTTGGCTATTTACCATTTACTCGGCTCGGATTAGATTTTACCGAAAAGAACCGCATTTTGTTAGATTCCATTGCCGGGAATTACATGACAACTGTAACAATGTTTTCTGGGAAAAAGGGGGCAAGTCTTCTCAAAAATGGGTCAGTCCCCGACACCCTATATTACCCACTTGGAGTAAACAAACAGTCTTTAATATATATCAAGTGGATCATTATATAAAACTACCATTAATACTTTAATAAAGACTAATAACATATCAGGAGCTCCCGTTGTAGCTTTAATCAGTTATTTTTCCCAACATTTGATAATCATTAAATGTTAACTGTTACTAGATTGCTATAAGAAGGAAAAACTCGTTCCCTTTAAGCATAATATGATTTAGCATAAACCTACTAGCATACTATCACGAATACTGCAATCTGATWGGCTAACATACTCACTATCTGTCCTGTGATACTAGATAGCGAGTAGCGAAAAACAAACAAGTGCATGCTCAAGTTTCGTCGAAATCTCTGCTTGTTCTCTACGCGCCTCATCGACTATCTATTGACTCATAGAAAACGAGAACGAGTAGTCTAATTGTCAAATATAATGTCATTCTCAAGCGACTGTATACACTTATTTCAATAAAGTTTGTCACCAAAAACCTAGAAAGCTGTGATCGATGAGAATCATGGGAAATATTTTATATCCAACAAGTAAAGCTTTTGGCACAAACTGCAGCAGTTGAGGATGTTCAGAGGAGGTGAGACTGAAACCATGTGTAACTGGTAGAAGATATGCAAGTCCATCAACAGTTATCAAGCGGTTGAAACAAGTAAAATGTATCTACCCCTGTAGCTTTTTTGGTGACTAACTTTATTGAAATAAGTGTATATATGCAAGTATATCAAAAGTACATCAAAAATTATATGGCACATGAATGTCCTTAAATTCACCAAAAGCGTTATTCAAAATCAATAATATCAAACACACCTATGAAATGAACACTTGACATGGACTTTTTTTTTTTTTTTTTTTTTTTTTTTTTTTTTTTTTTTTTTTTTTTTTTTTTTTTTTTTTTTTTGGCCTTTGTCTTAAATGGCCGCCATTTTTGGCTGCAACACCTTTTAAAGGGAAGGTGAAATTTGAAAAACCGAAGTGACATTTCACCTCACCATCAGACAGACAGACAGACAGATAGTTCAAATGGGAGGAGTGGAGATAAAGGCAAAAGCAAATACGAAATGTGTTCAGAATCACTTGAACAATTTTGAATTAACAACTTTTATTTATTGCATAGAACATTGAATTTGCAATAATATTAACAACTAAAAATGTATTAGTTGTCATTGAACAGTACGTATATTTCGCCCCACTATTCATCGTAAAAGCTATGAACGGGAGCGCTAATTCATGATGAAAAATATTGTAAGGTATGTAAGAGAATTGGAAACGACATTTCTTACATTATTTTAACATGTTAAAACAGAGAAAAGCTTCTGATCATTCGAAAAATTCAATCAGCCGATCGTCATGGTGATCAAGGAGCACTGACCCATGGTCCTGCATGAACATACCGGCCAACAATTACTTGCCGTACCCCTCTTGGTTTAGTCAATTTTCTCTATCTCCATAAAAGTACTTTCTTTTTTTGCGTGCTGAACAAAATAATCGACTTTTTTGGAAGCCTGGCATGGCATTTTGCCGAGGACAAAATCTCTGTAAATGAACCCACACTGAGACTTCCCTAGGGTATGCAAATCCGTTGCGATGAATGCAAGTGAAACTCTTCACAAAACTCATCCATTTTATTTACTTGTTGATATCCATAACCCTGACGAAGACTACAGAAATATTTTTTTAAATCTTTTTTTTTTCTTTTTTACAGTTTTACTTCATTAAAAACATTTACTATAAAATACAGTGATAGGCATTGCCTAGTCGTTGTTATTCCCGGACGGTCATACAATGTCATGGAGTTTCCCTCTTTTGTCGCTATAGATGTAATGGAAACAACCCTTTACAAGAGAATGAACTCAAATTTGCAATAACAATATTGATTTGATAAAATTGATTATTGATTATTTGTTGCTTTAAGTTCCATCGTATTGTTTGTGAAGCAAAATCATGAATAACTTTCACTTTTTGATCAATATGTCGGTCACAGCAGAGGCCTTAGGCTGAAAACACGTTAAAGTTCATGTTCAATTTTCCGCTTTTATCTCTTAATATGCACTAATATTTATGAACCTTTTAATCCAAATCATAGGATTCTTCAAGAATATTTTATTGCTGATCGCGGCTAACAAGTCTTGCCCATCTTTCTGACCGTGGCACCCTTCTATATACAATCGAATCCGGCCTAAGTCCAAGGAAAAGTATTTCAGTTGTTGAGCTGATTTCATTCTCTATTTAAAACAATTGATCAAGTTCACTAGCTCCCATGCTGGTCAGTTTTTAAAGGAATGATTAATTTTATATTTAATAAACATGAGCAGTTGCGTTTGTGGTGCAGGATCATTGCAGTGGCTTTATTCTGATGACTTCTGCTCTGGAGATGGAGAGCTAGATGCATCGCATAATGACAGAGACTGAGAGACCGAGAATCAGAAATAAAGAAAAATTAAATACTGAGAGCGTGAGACTAATTCTGTTGTCTAGATAACCAACTTGATTAAACTAACTAAAGAGACGATGAATATTTCATAATATGAAAAGGAAAAGAGGTTGCTATATGTACATCTGATTCATGTGAATAATAACATAAAAAGCAGGAACGATACATCAAATTTAGTATTTAGTAGATATATTTTAATCAACCGATGAATAAACATTTTGTTTGTTTGTTTATTTATTTATTTATCTAATTTTGTTCTCTTTTAATATTTCTTCATAAATTGTTTTAATGATATGCTTTTTTTACTGATCAAAGCTCAGCTATCCAACCCTTTCATTGCGTACAAAATAAGTCACTCATCCCGATTGCGGTTTAGTTTTTACTATATCATGTAGAGTAGGACAGAGATCGAACAAACTAGAAGAAAACAGGACATAGAATCCATAACAATACATATGAATCAAGATTGGCTAACAGAAAGATTTGGTCAAAAACGAGTCTAAAATTCGTGTTTGATTTTTTCTGTCCTTATTCCACAGCATCTTGTGAGTTCTACCCACAATYTGTTGTCCTGTTGTTGTACGCAAGTGTCGAAGAGGAAAAGCACTTGAAATGAAAGTCTTGAGTTTTGTGGTGATTTCGGTGATGGGCTTGTTTCTGGTCACTGAAGGGAAACAAGTCATTAAGAGGAAAAAAGATTTTTGTTTTCTGCAGCCTGGTGCCCTTAAAACCATGGAAGAGAAATTWAATATCATCATGAAAATATTGGGAGCATCTAATAAGATAGGAGGTGTGTATGTCACTATAAGTGTTAGACTGTCAGGAAGATTGCATGTCGCTGCGAATCTTGCTATCGACCATGAAAACATTCGTTTTGTTTTTTTAGTGCCCAAAAATTGTGCTGAAGTTCTTAGAGGGGGTGGAAAGAAAAGTGGTGTTTACACAGTCGATCCCGATGGCAAAGGACCATTCAAGGTAAAAATTTGTAAAGGTTTGATCTTTCGGCCTTTTGTTTTCGCTTTGAATAAAAAATCGTTTTTGTGATCATTCCTTTCATAGGTTTACTGTGACCAGAAGACGAGTGGAGGTGGATGGACAGTCTTTCAAAAGAGACAAGACGGTTCAGTCAACTTCTATCGAGGTTGGGCTGACTACAAGAACGGTTTTGGTGACCTGAAAGGCGAGTTCTGGTTGGGACTGGATAAAATCAACCGGTTGACCCATCAGACTCGTAACCGTCTTCGTGTTGACCTACAAGACACCAAGGGGAACAGCGCGTATGCCGAGTACGACTACTTTGCTGTGACCAGTGAAAGAAACAAATACAAACTGAGTCTTGGGACTTATTCAGGTAAGGGAAATACTTAGTGTTCACTTCACAAAAACGTGCCTATTTTGAAGAAGCGAAAAGAGTTTGAAACTTTGATTATCTTGAATCTTGAGATTTGCTGCGATTTTATCGGCGATCCTGTCCAAATTAAATAATGGTAAAGAATTTACTTGTAAAGTTTTATTCAGTGACCAAGATTTTCCTAGACGAATGTCTCTTTTGAARGATGAGACAAAAGATTTTATATTTCCGAAAATTGCCACAAAATTAAAATCGCAACAAAAATCGCGACGAAAATCGCCAGTGTAAACGGGGCTTACCAGACTTTGGCGGAAGTTTCCCAGTAAGAAACAGTGACAAATATTCACCATTTTTCATACATCGGTTCACTGGATGGTCAACAATGGTCATCATGTAGAAGTAACGGTAAACATAGCAAATAAAGTTTTAGGCCTATTAAAGCGCACAGTTGGTAGCAAGGACAAAGACATTTTCTGTATGCTATATAAATCATTAGTTAAACTAATTTTAGAATAGGCGTGCCCAGTATGGGCACCGCATTTAGTAAAAGACATTTTAGCTATTGATCGAGAATCGCTCTAGGTCAAAAACCTCGCGAGATGTCTTATGAAGGTGTTATGAGAGAGAAAATTAATGTTTTTACAGACTAAGCTAGACATCAG
>NW_022259614.1:168882-186837 GCF_009602425.1 Actinia tenebrosa | reverse complement strand
ATATCATATTGATTGTAGAATGACACCTGTCATGAAGTTATTATAAATAGAGTTCATGTAATTAGGTTAAGTCAGATAGAGAAGAAGAGTAAAGATAGAGTATAGAGAAGAAGAGAAAGTGGAATAAAGATCCCGAGTAGCTCTACCGAGAGCGGTCGATCCCATAACAAAGGTATCAATACTCGGCTTGAATATAGAAGGGAGTATCTGTCGTTAATAGAATGTTATAAGATATTGTTTGTTTTGAATGGTTTAGATTTCCTACTTTGAGTATTGCAAAAAGTAATAGCACTAGAGCAAATCATCAGAAGTATAAGATCCAAGCGAAATCAGCAAGAGTCAACTGCTTTAAGAACTCTTTTTTAATTCTTTTTTAAATCTCCCCTCCGCGGGGGAAAAAAAGAGAAAACTCTACCATTCCCCCTGGGTTCCCGTGGGTCTGAATACAAAGGCGAAAAATGCGCACGGGGAAAAATGCGTGTCTGGTTTTCTTTCAAATCTGAGCAAGATCCTCTGGTTCAAAGACAAAATATCTACCAAAATCTCTACCAATTTTAACACCAACCAAAACTACTGAAATGAAATTTCGACTTTTTTCGTTGTTTATCACGCAGGTACTGCTGGTGACTCGCTCTCCTCCCATCGTGGTAAGGCCTTCACTACCAAAGATCGTGACTACGATTCCGATAAGAGTCGAAACTGTGCAGTGACCTTCAAAGGTGCCTGGTGGTACAAGACCTGCCATCACTCTAACCTCAACGGTCTGTACCACCACGGGAAACACAAGTCCCATGCTGATGGAGTCAACTGGTATCACTGGAAAGGATACAAGTACTCCGCTAAGAAAGCCGAGATGAAGATAAGACCAGTATAAAATGTGAACCAAATGCTTCTTGCCCTTGGCAGCGCCTAGCTATAGTCACACCAGTTAAGAACCGAGCTCTTTAGCTTAGAAAATTTAATTAAAATATTTGTTAATCATAAATGTAAAAGATCAAATTTATTACTATTTGTAGACTTTAAATACAATAGTTTAGATGAGTAATCTTGTAGAATTCAAAAAGTAAAATAAGACAAATAAAATACTGCAGCATGGAATTCGAATATGGCGGTTGATTGATTTAAGTAGATATGACGAAATATACATATATTGCCCTAGATGTTTTCCACTGTCATATCGGAAGGTAAGGAGAGATAACACCAAAGTCTCATTCATAAATAGGAATAAAACCTGAAATGGGAAAAAGAACTCCGCCCAAGCCGAACTTGATCGATCATTCGAATTTGGTCCATGACTAAGGGATTACAAACTCTTTTAAAGGTGAGGCCCATGTGTAATATGGTTTATAGTTAGAGCAATGTTTTTAGGCGATTTTACCCCGCGAGCAATTCAAAGCAAGGAAAAAAACTACATAGGACGGGGAACCATAAATGACAAATAATTTTTTTTATTTCGAAGCTTCCATCGCGTCTACCATTCCAAATATAACAAAAAATAGAGATTTAAAAAAAAAACTAATAGGAAAAGCGCAACAAGCATGATGAGGGGCAAACGTTCGGATACGAGTTCCCAGCGAGGTAATCCCCCAATGCTGGTCTACTGAAAAGAAAATCTTCCCACAAAGAGACCGACACATGTTCTTGGGAGAATCACTGGACATCTTAATAATGGAGTCGTCCTCGACACCCTATATTACCCACCTCGAATAATCTTGTACGAAAACATYGTTGTGTAAAACAAAACAGAAGCCGAAGTTCGTTCCCCCACCAGGCGATCTCGTTTTGACAGCCCATCAAAAACCAGCCAATCAGCGCGCAGAAAGTAATCTGATTAGGTGCTTTATCAAATCTGCTGTGGGAAAAACATGGCGGTCGCAGTGAGAGAAAATTTGAATCTTTGCTTTTCTAGCAACTACAACAATCCTGTGCGCGCGTTCCCCGAGATCACCTGGAAGCTTTAATAATAATTTATTTATTCATAATTTATCTTTTTTTGTAGTCAATTTTAATTTCTTTTAAAAATCAAAAATTCCAAATTCGCATTACAATATAAGTTTAAGAATGAATAATCTATACAAAAAATATAAATAAGAGACTATTAAAGTACATATTTTAACATAATAATTTATAGTTTGGGTTGAGATGAACAGCTCCAGGAGAGTCAAAAAGGTAAAAGCTCCTTTTTTCCGAATTTTTTCTTCAACATTTAAATATATCCCTTGTCATAATTGCATTATTCTTGTAACTTTTTAATAAAACGTTCAAGAATAATTTTAAAATGTAGTTTAAACTGAGTTCTGGAATTCGACTTGTAGCTTTGCACGCGACCCAAAACACAGCTGAAAAGACTTTCTAAAAGCTTTGAACCTTTMAAAATTCAATGGTCATATTGAACAAAAATGAAAAGTTCTTTAGTTTATGTAGAAAATAAGGTTGAAACTTCAATCTTAGGTCATTCAAAATAGGTTTGAAAGCTTGGAATGTTACCCGAAGTTGCCATATTTTGCAACGCGGAGTTTTCGCACCTTCTTCGAAAAATTTTTCAACTATTTTACAATAAATTAAAATACCGTGTTTTACCATTCGTTCAGCTGATAAAATTAGCGTAAAATACAAGCCTTTGTATGAAAAACCCCGAATTTAAACAACGCTAAAATTCTAATTCAACTTACCAAGTCGACGCGCCACAAAAACTGGAAAGAAAGGCATAGCACACGCGCGAGACGGCTTTATACATTTTGCTATCACGTGATATTGTTTCATGACAATCAAACTTTTATCCAATAGGAAGCGAGGTTTTAAATATTTGCAAGCGCCTGTCAAAAAGTGGTGAAATCTTCACGTGCCATTTTAAACATTACTATATATGGTTGAATATTTTCCATCGATGTCTTTTTGATCCTACAAATGTAATACTACTTGAATAGAGTGCACGCACTAAAACCGTGAACATTAAATAGTACTAATTAGTACTATTTCATACAGAATCCTTTGTTTTCTATTGTTTAATTATCACTATTTAGTGCTACAAGTTAATATTTTTTTCTCGGATTTAGTGTGAGCACTCTGCCAGGGTTGGCCTCTATTTTGCGTAGAATATATATTCATACGTTCCAAACTTCAGAGAAGGTCTGTCTAATTTTTTATAAAAGCAATTCAGGTATCACTGTAATTGTTGAAGTCTTCCATTCTTAAATTGGGACAGTGAAATGAAGCTATATTGTTTCTAGCGGCAGAAATTAAGAATTTGTACTTTAGTTTTGAACCAGTAGATCTTCGTTGCTTTCCCTTTAGCTTTTTCTGACATTTAGATATTTTTCTCCTTTTTCCTTCTTTCTTTCTTTCTTTTCTTCTCTTTTATTAGCCTTTGAATTATATAGTTTTCTGCTTTTTTCGTCCCTCCCYTCACCTACTTTCTTCCTTAGGTCTCTTTTTTGAAAAATTCTGATCTTTTTTATCCCAACTTTTCAATTGTAATAACAAAGACTAACGTTCCATAATAATTTCAAACGGTTCCAAAAGGATTTCGAATGTTTTCACTAATTTCCGATTTTTTTTCTCGGTGTCAATCTAGTCTACCTCGCTGTCTGATCATTACGGAACATCTTTGCGGTTCGTCTATTCATATAAGGTAATTATAATTCTAATAGAATCTTCAGGCAAATCTTAATTTCACCTTAGTAAAACAAAATAACTTTTTGACTTTTTTAGTTTTGCGGTTTACGTTACTCCGTCATCCGTTAGAGTCTAAAGTCGGTGCGTTATTTTTATAGTTTTCATTAAATATGATATCTCGAGAAAACATCTGGCGCAAATAACGGATAGCAATACGATCGCTTCAGTCTTTGAAAAGAAGGGAATAAAAAGAACAGAGATGTTATAATCCAGACAGATACTTTAAACCTTACATAATCTACTTTTTGACGTAGCTCATTATAATGAAAGTGGAGATCGCTAGGGTTTTTTTTGCGGTTTTTTTTTTTTTTTTTTACCGCTTTATAGCTAAGCCAGATGAACTTACTGACTTCACAAGAGTGATTTTGACTCAATACTAAGAAGCGACAAAAACACAATGTATTTTTGAAATCTGTTGAATAAAATCAGCTTTCATGCTTTTAAAAGTTTTTCAATATGACGTACGTACGTAAGACTGTGTTAGTGGATGTATGAACAGTCTAGCTCGGCATGCTGGAAATACAGAAAGGCATGTCTAAGCATGTAATGAAGTATACTCAATGGTTAATAGGTCTCGTTTTTTATGTTTTTTGGGGTTTTGAGCACACAGATCTATGGAGATCTGTCATCGCACTCCAGTCCTGTCACTGTGCAGACGTGTATTAGTTTTTCGATTGCCCAAATGGAGTCATTCACAACAACACACTATTTACTGAATCTGACTCATAAAATATTGTCAGAGATTTGCCTTTAGTCCTGGACGCTTTTTTTTTTTTTTTTTTTTTTTTTTTTTTTTTTTTTTTTTTTTTTTTTTTTTTTTTTTTTCTTTTTGCCTGATACAACGAGTACTACTAGTTAGACGGCTTGAATTAACCTCCTAAAGTATTTCTAGACGTTGAAAAGCATATCGCTTTCGTTTCCTGCACAGAGCTAAAAACGGGAAACAGGCAGTGACGCATCTTATTGCGTTTTTATCGATAAAACTCTTCTACTTTAATAATGAATTTAGAATTAATATTCAAGCCTTCTCTTCATAGTGGCTTTTGAGGCAGAGTTTTTCAACAAACCAAGTCCAAGAGGAGAGGAAATTAAAAAATATATTAAAAATCAAAGAAGAGGATTTTGAAGAATTGGACAAAGAACAAAACTCCAATAGGCTATGACCAGTACACCGGGTGCGCTGACCTTCGTCGACTATGGAATACTCAAATTTCTAAGTCGCCAGTTCTGACTCAGTACCGCTTCGCAGATGTGAACATAACAGCTATCCGACTCTCAACATACGTCCTACAAGCTCTGTTATTTTTTTAGTACGTACTTATTAACTCTCATCCAAAAGAACGACAATGTTCGCAAACCAGTCTGTAAATTCATCGGCGATTCACTTCGAGGAGCCGCGGGCACTCAGGATCTTTCGTTTAATTATCTTCAGTTTGGTCATCGTGGCATCACTTCTTGGCAACGCTGTCGTTCTCAAAGCTGTATTCGAGTTAACTCGCAAATCAGTTACGCACTATCTTGTTGCCAATCTGGCTGCTGCCGAAATCATCGTCTCGATTTTAAATCCCTTTATTGTGGCTTACTCTGAGTTCATGTATTGGCCTTTTGGTTCGTTCCTATGCCGTCTGATCAGTCCAATGCAGACATTCTCAATAGTCGTTATCACAAATACTTTAGCAGCTATTGCCCTACACAGATACAGGGTATTTTCTACTCATCATACGCGACGGAAATTGAGCTCTAAAGAGATTGGACTAGTACTTCTCATGATATGGGTAATCGCTCTGGCGATCGTCTTCCCGTCTTTCCTTTTTCAACGACTCACCCCAGCGAATCCAAAGCGCTTCCCTGGAAAGTTCTGGTGCATAGAAATTTTCCCTGATGGTCCAGAATTTCCCAGCCCAATGATGAGAAGGTTCTACATGGCTAGATTTTTGCTGAACTACGTCATTCCGGTCATCATTATGTCTGCGTCTTATGGGTTTGTAAGTGTGAAGCTAAGACATCATAGAAATCGCTCTATAAGAGATAATGAGATCACTAGGAATACCAGTGAGCAAGAGAACGACCCTACAACACAGCAACCGAATGTATCTTCACAACAGCCACAACAACAAAATGGCGCAGGTGAAAGCATTGAAATGGCCACGAAGGCTGCAGAAAACAAGAATTCATCCCGTAGTCGACCGGCTTACGGGGTGCGAGATAGGATGACTCGACGAAAGGACTTTGTGAGGCTTGAGCGTGACCTTTTGAAAATGTTTTATATAATTATTCTTGTGTTTCTCGTGTGTTATTTTCCTTACCAAGTTTTCTTTCTTCTGGAATATTTTGGGGTGATTCATTGGGAAACTTGGAAATACTTCACTGTGATTCGCAACTACGCTTTTTTGATTCCCTGTTTTTCGTCGGCACTCCATCCTCTCTGCTATGGAACAATGAGTAAGTTCTTCGCACGAGCCCTCTCTCGCCTTGTTTTGTGCAAAAACAGAGACTGAACTCCACAATGACCCTTAAGTATCTCATAAACAAATCCTAAGTACTCTCGAGGATTTCTTCGTTGTATGATATTATTATTATTATTGTTGTTATTGTCGTTGACACGGGTATATAATTATCGTTTACGGCATATGCGAAACTGATCAAGATTTAGATGAACTTTTAATCAAAAGAACATGCAGTAACACAGGATTATTATGATGAAATTATAAAGCCTTCATTCCAGTGTGATAACAACCAATATCGAGGTCAATATCTGTGACATTCTGATATCTTGAGATAAGACAGTTAAAAGGTAAATTGATACCAACCACTTCAAGTCTGTAAAACCCTGGGGGCTCTCTCATGTGAGAAGGCTTAAAACTAAAATGGTAGAGCGCAAATTGACAATGTGCGTAACATAATAATTTTTTTACAGGAAATTTTCGCAATACTTTAATTCGCGTTCCGAAAAAACTGATCGAAATTGGTGTCGCGAGTACGGCGCGCGGAATGGTTCAAAATTGTTCAATATTTGTTTGTCAATTGCGTTCCCTTGAATATAATGTGTACACTTCTCAGTGCATTGCATTAAATATAGAGCAGGCTTCATATGTTTTCTTTGTCAATCAATGCCTATAAAAATAGTCCGATTGCGAAACTTCGGTCGCGTGATTTACAAAAGCTCTGTCGATTCAGCAAAAAAAACTCGGTCAATCACAAAAACTCTGTCGATTCAGCAAAATCTCAGTGATCGCATACGCTACTGAATCTATAGCAAGTACGCCATGCCGTAACATTGAAATGACTTCACATTGTTTTCATGCGTATCATCTTTATCGTTTAGATACATGTACAAATACATGTTAATTGTAGATGATGGGCTTCGTAAATTCCAACTCTTGAGTGAAACGCGTTGTATGATGGGCGTACGTCATAAATTATATGTTAAACTGGCTGGTAACGAGAATGACGAGGCCACATGTATGGTGAGAAAATGCGGGCTTGGGCTTCCTGTGGATTTACTTTTTACTGACTATCGGACTTCACCAGGGGCGAAGCGAGGACCTAGGAGCTGGGGGAGGGGGGGCACCGACCCCCCAAAAAATTACTCCTCCCCCCATAAAACAAATAAACGAATAAACGCGCAAACAAAAAARAAACAAATTCGTATTCGTATAAACTGATTTATACARCGCACTTTCCTAGGTTGCAATGATTTTTTTCTCTTTCGTTTTGGTTTACTATGTTTTGTTTTTATTTTTTTGTTTTTTGTTATTTTCAAATAAATTGTTTAAAAATCTTGGGGGGGGGGGGGGGCACGTGCCCCCCGTGCCCCCTCCCCCCCTCGCTACGCTACAGGGCTTCACTACTCTTCGAGAATAAACAAATAAAAAAAATTTTACAAATACAAAAATTGGCAATTCCTAAAAGTAATTTTATTGGACTTTCAAGAACTAGTAACATGTTGGCCAATTTCTTCTATATTCTATTTCATCGATCCCATTTTCTTATCATATAAACACTTTTTTTATTTATTTTCTGTCTGCAATGCATTGTGGACGATATCCCAAATCCAAAATGGCGGTCACAACATGGAGTCGTGTTGGAACTTTTCTCCGTTCTGTCGCCCATTCTCAATCATTCGCCAGTACTCTCAGGCCCATATCAACATCAGTAGTAACCCAAACAACTAGTGATTCAAAAGGGTCGTTAATGAGTCGTTTTTTCGGGTCCCAAAAGATCGAAAGAGCCACTGATGCTCATTCAAAGACGCTGACAGAGAGGGAGACTTTGTATGAATTGGACAGTAAGACAGTCTTTATTTATAATTTATCTTATTTCATGACAAGTAACATAACACTCTATCATCTTTCTTGTTTCTAAAATCCATTGTTCAAATTATTCCTGAAGAAAATTCTTAGTAAATTATTTACAAAATATCATGCCATTCTCTTACAGTATTCACATTTTTTTTCGATGGAAAAATATTTTTCTCTTTCGTAAATTCTTACTCTTCTTTTTATGTATATGAATTTTTAATGTCAATTTTATTCCTATTTCTTTTCCAAAAGGGTTCATCTACTGCTTATAAGTTAAGCTTAATTATTTCATTAAAATGCAGTATGTATGTGATAAATTGTTGACTTGAAGATAATTTTCTATTTTGCAGTTCAGCACATCAAACCAGAATGTATTGAAGATTATATTGCATTAGTGTAAGTCAATATGAGTTTATAGCCATCATTAACATTTTCTTTTTAACTTGACAAAGATGATGATCTATGATGATGATGATGATGACCATAATTATACATGTTACAGGAATTAGGCCCAATTTATGAATATCGAGAAAAGTTGTCTTGGGAATCCAAAATAGCCCTCACTAGGGACAAGTCTACAGAGGGTTTACACAGAGATTCACTTCTAACCTCCTCGTAAACCAGAAGACAATGCAGAATTTCTTTCTTTCATCCAAACACCAAGAAGTGAGTTGAAAAAACGAGGCGTGGCTGAGTTTTTTTAACCAACTTCAAAGTGTTTGGATAGAGGATGAAACACACTTGAAAAAAATTCGCTTCCACACAGCTTATTCGAATTGTTTTAGACTGTCCATACGTATCCAATACGCATGCCAGATATCAAAGTCTTAGGTCAACAGAGCATGCGCACTTGAGCATGACCATGAGCCCTCGCTAAATATCTCATGCGGAAAAGACCTGATCAGACACTGTTACGTCAACTTATTCAAATTTGGATTTTTAGGAGTGAAACTCTTCCAAGAATCAGCAAAGACTCTAACTTTCCAGGCGCACTGGTTGGTAGTTGGACCACAATGTTTGGAAAACTAGATCAAGCCAGTAAGTATGAACCATGCTTTTAGCTATAGTTTACATGCTACTCATGATACTGTATTTAATACTCTAAGTCTTGTGTTTTTTATCTTAACAGTGAGTCTTCCAGACTGTGTGGATTTTCAGCTCTCCTATTTAATCAAAAATAAATAACTCAGACCAATGTTAATTTGGTACATGAAGATGAAATTAGCATTTATAATGAAAAAATGAATGGGAAAAAATCATCTCCACCCTCTTAAACTGTCATTCTGTTTCCTCTCCCCTCCCCACAAAAAATATATTCAGAATTTTGCTTCAATGGAATCACTTTTATGGCTACAAAATATTCTTTCCTCAACAGTTCATCTTTGGATGTTTACTGGTGGCTACTCATCGGTTGTAGAAGCAAAACAGTACATCAGAGAAAACCCGGTAATCCCCGTTTACACTGGTGATTTTTGCGGCCATTTTTGCTGCAATTTTTGTGGCAATTTTCGGAAATATCGAAATCTTTTGTCTCATCCTTCAAAAGATACATTTGTCTAGGAAAATCTTGGTATCCTGAAAAAAACTTTACAAGTAAATTCTTTACCATTATTTATTATGGACAAAATCGCAAAAAATCGCAGCAAAAATCGCTAGTGTAAACGGGGCTGTAAATTCATTTAGCAAATAATCATGAATAATTAATTTGACTCCGACGAAGGACTAGCATCTGAAACGTCAGTAATTTTTTCATCTTTTCACGGGGTAAAATTTACCCTTTTATCATTACTGTTTTATGAAGAATTAATGAGCAAAGAACAATAAAAATTGCAAAAAAAATTTGCAGATTTCTTAGCACTTTTTAGCAGCATTTGAAACTTTTTGAATTCATTTTTATAATTTTTTCCCCCCCAGGAATATCTGAAATTTGCCAGGGAAAGACGTCACATGATGTACAACCGTGAGAATCAGCTTTTACATGAATTCCACTTCTGGGGGGAGCCTGTGCAACGATCTGATCCACATATCTATGAGCTAAGAACCTATCATCTCAAGGTACACTATGACTTTCATGCTATGAACTCTTTAACTACTTTAGCTTCATTCTTATTTATAAAATATTTTAGATATTATACACACGCTGATTGGCTGGCTACCATGTTTATATCAGAGGACAGAGACACGCTCTCGCGAAATCATTCAAAAATATTTTATAAAAGCAATATAAAACGCACGCATGTCTATACAGTATACTGTGATATAAAAATGATGGGAGATGTACAGCAGATGGAATCTACCGAAATGCTCTCAAGAGGTAGCCTGTGTACAGCCACTTCCCACCCCTCCCCCCCTTCGGGGAAAAAACGGGGAGGGAAGGGGGAGGGGTGGGAAGCGGCTGTACACAGGCTATCAAGAGGAAGATATCAAAGAATGATATGATCTGAAAGGATCATTAAAATACCACTATAAAGAGCCCAATTAAGACTTGTTAAAGAGACATCAAAAAGAAATTCAAAAACTTTTTGAAGTGTTCATGGAGTGGCAAATAGCACAGTAATTTTGCTAAAAGTTGTTTGACAATGTTCTTTTGATTCGAGGATTTATAAATCATTCTAAACTAATTAATAACATTTGTTGTTTCTGTGCAGCCTGGAACATTAATTGAATGGGGAAACAACTGGTTAGTATCAAATTTTAGCATTTTATTGCCACAGAAATGTCAAAGGCACACAAAATAAGTTAGAACCCAGGGTCACGGGCAAGGATATAAAGGCTTTGACCCATTATGTGATCCATGGCAGCTATGACAAGAGGCAGGAATTTAGTTATCTGATTTGCTTGAGAAAGAAATCAGTTTTGCAGGGGAAAGACTATTGTTGTGCCTCCTGTCATGGCTGCCATCGTGTGAATCTGCAAAGCCTTTATTTTTCTGGTGATTTTGTTTCGTTCTTATTAGCCATGCCTTGACTTCGGCTCGCCTGTTTTTTCTCTTAAGGCTCACTAAAACTGATGTATGGTTTTTATGGGTGCCTGCATAGCAAGGTCTATGGAAATGCAGAACTTTTTTATTATCTTAATATTTAGAGCTTACATTTTATATTGATGTTAATACATGTATTGTGTGTCATTTTGTTCTCAGGGGTCGTGCTATCAAGCTGCGACAAGAGGATAATGAAGCAGTTGGTGGATTTTTCTCACAGATTGGTGAACTTTACTTGGTTCATCACATTTGGGGTGAGTATTCATGGTCACAAGTAGCAAAATAGAGTCAATTACAGCTGCACATGACTTATGATGATGGTGATACATGATGATCAGTGATGATGATGGTAATACATGATGATCAGTGATACAATACTGATGATGATACATGATGATCAGTAATGATGGTGGTGATACACGATGGTGACGATACATAATGGTGATGAGATAATATCACAAAAGAATATTCACAAAAGAATTAAATATTCTGAAATTAAAATAAACTTATTTTTAGCCTACAAAGATCTTGTGACAAGAAAGGAGATAAGAGAAAGTCTTTGGAATAACCCAGGATGGGATGACTGTGTTGCTAATACAGGTATTTAATATCTTTCTTTTTCAAACCTCACCGATGTTTGCATATTGGATTACTTCTTGTTTACCACTCTTTTCATGGCTACACACTGATTGAGACAACAGTCGCAACAAGGAAATAGGGCAATACATTGCCACTAATCAGAGAATGTAAAGGTACCGACCAATTTATTTGATTGACGGCCCAATTTCCTGTCGTGTCTGTTGTTTCAATCAGCCCGTAGCAATGAAAAGAGTTGTAACCTATTCCTCTGTTTTTCTAGTGCCCCTCATCAGAAAAATGGAGTCTAAAGTGATGGTACCTCTGCCGTTTTCACCCACCAAGTGAATTGGCTGATTCTTATCCACTCCTTGCACTTGTACATACCTACAGTCAGTAATTGATGTTCTCCAATACTAACTCTTTCTGTTGGTAATTTAAAAATACGTTTTATTTTCTGAAATAAAGGGTTAAAATTGTTTAGAAAATAAATAGTTGTACTAGTCAACAATAAACTTCAAGTCAAGAACATAAAAGACAAATAATTCAAATTCACAGCACAGTCTTGATGTTGATTTTTAACACTGTTTTCCTTGCTATGTGCTGATCGAGACAACAGTTTGCAACATGGAAATTGGGCAATAGACCCCTTAAAGAACAAAACAAAAGAATTTCAATCTCCTGAGAATTGGAAACCTTATTGTAATGTCCTCCAAATTGAGCTGTATTGCAAAATGCTGCAAGGAGTCTATACACTTCTGTCAATCAAATAATTCGTTAGAGTACATAAAGGTACGGCATATAAGGACCATAAGACGGTACATGGGAAATGGTACTGTACATTCCCCTCAAACATCTTCCTAGAGTCTTTACTTATTTGGTATTTTTCTTTAGTTTTATTTCTTTCTTTTTTAATGTTACAAMATTTATCTGATAAAATAAATGTAATAATTGTAGTAAATAAAAATGTCATTTTCTTCCAAAAAMATAAATTAACAGAAGGTTTTATACATTAATCAACATACTGTATTTGCAAGTATGTRCAGCTCTGTACAATATGTTTTCCGTATTATTGACAACTGAAACTTCACTTCAAATRTGGTGGTGATTGTGGACATTGTTAGTTGTGGGTGATCAACATCTGATCAACAAAACATCTTGAGTCCTGAACCTTTTTGTTATCAAGCAAAGTGATCTTCCTACTTGTAAAGTTACTGGAAACTCATTGGAAATCACTCTTTCCTGTTGTCCTATTTCCATACTCTTAGTCTTCTTTGGTAACCCTGAGTAAAGTAAAACATAGAAGTTTTCTTAAATATATTTTTTCCCCAGAATTTTAAAAGAAAATTTAATAAAAATTGGTACCAATGTGTCCCATAAGTCTGTCCAAAATGCACTTTGATGCTAAATATTAACTGTGTAGACCCAGTGTTTTTGTCAATCTTGGATTGGCTAATATTCAGCCCATCAATAAAATACTTTGCTTACCTTGAATGGCTTAATTTCAGATTTAATGCCCATATTTGTAGCTATTTCTTGTACAAACTCCATTTCCTTTTCTGTCAGAGTTGATGGAAGGACCATTTCTTTCATGTTTTCATCTTCCTTAAAATCACTAATAAGAGAAWAAAAAGTCCAATCATGAAAACGCCATTCAAATGCTTTTTCAAGGTTTATCCGTTGAATGGACCTCCAAGAATAAAAGCGTTTGTTTAACCACTGCATAACTATTAAAAAGCACTTAATGTGACGCTATAAATGGGAAAATCTATTGTTCCTGTCAACATTTCTGCAGGTAAGTAATTCCCATTCACCTGGGTGCAATGTTTTCCCATGTAAGACCATGTGTCATTCTCTTGAGTATCATTTCTTTGTTTAATGCTTGCACATGAGAAGACACACAAATATGRATATAACTTGAACAAAGAATCTCATTCACAAGGGAATGACRTGGTCTGAAATGGGACAAACATTGCACCAAGACAAATAAGGTCTATACAGGGAACTTTCTATTGGTCTGACTAGAGGTTCTTCCAACAAAGAAACTGGAAATTTCTTAACTTGCTATCATAGAGGTGTTTGCACCAGAATATGAGTACCCAGATTACAAACTGTTTTACCTAAGTTTCTTGGTCATCATCTGCTTAACATCCTCAGATATGTCATCCAGTTTTGTATCCTTGTCTTTATGCTCTGTCATGGATACATTAAAATTTTCTAATAAATACATTTTCTATAAGTAATATATAAAATTTACAGTAATAGAGTGCAAACAATATAACCGTGAAACTTTAGTAATACTAAATAGCACAATTTCATGCAAACTCCATTGTTTTCTATTGTTCAATCAAGCACTATTTTGTACTATTTAGTAATTAGCATTTCACGGATTAATTGTTTGCACTCTAATGACAATTCACAAGAGATATAAGCTTTAAGGGTTAGGGAGAATTCATGATTATGTCTAGGGGTGGGGTTGCTTGCAAGAATGAAAACTAATTTCATGAAATTATAATGTCCCCCCTTCTATCCAAAATAGAAATTTTTAGACTCCCCCCCCCCCCCCCCCCCCAGCATGTTTTTGTGTGCTTGTTAAAATATTCAAGTGACTTCACTCCATCTTTATAACTTTAACTAGCCCGGCCCCCCT
This sequence comes from Actinia tenebrosa, assembly GCF_009602425.1. Next base: position 172,655 of record NW_022259614.1, on the reverse strand, counting down.
TCTTTCTTTCTTTGTAAATTTTATGGTAGCCCCCCTTTTTACWAGCTCCCCAGACATAAATAATGAGTACAGTTGCTTTCATAGAGAGAGTTTGAACCTRTCTCTGTTAATACATGTGACAGTATATACCTTGGCTATTTGATGCAACACCTAGATAATCTTGCATAGCACTACGACATCGTTCCTTTTCCATAACCCTAAACTTCTCTACATTCCTACAAATAACAAATTTTATATGCTTGAGGGTTGATGTTAAGCCATGCATCCTAATGCACCYTGATAATGTTGAAGAAAGGATGGTAAGAGATATGGGGAAGAAGGAAGGAAATGCAAAAGAAAACAGGGGAAGAAAGGTTTGTAGGCAGAGAGAAAGATTAACGAAGGCAAAGCAATTAGTTTTCAAAGTCCTCTAATCTCTTGGTCATTAATTTTCATTCCTCTGCAGAGTGGGAAAAATAAATTATTAAATATTAAATACAATTCATATCTGCAGCATCGTGTTCTTAGTACCTGTCCAGTTCAATCATTCCAAGTTTGATGTCTTTATTATTTGGTTGACGTTGTAACGCTTTTACAAAGTATTCCCTTGCTCTATCAAACTCACTTTCCTTCATGTATGCCTACAGTTATGGACAAATAATAAACATACAGTGTAATAGCATGATCAACAGCTCTCAATGCTTTAATCAGTCAGTCAGTTAATCCATCCATTCATCAAGCAGTAAACTTAGTTTGCAGTATTAGTCCATGACTTTGTCAGTTGGAAACCAAGTCAGTCAGTCAGTCAGTGGGTGACTCTATCAATCATTTACTTGGACAGTTCCTTTGCCATTCAGCCAGTCAGTCCATTAGATAATCAAACCAAAGCTTAGTGAAGTAGTTGACAGTGCAAGTACTACTTACCTTCCCCATCCTGAAAAATGCCTTAACATTTTTAGGGTCATGRTAAAGTACCTTTAATTAATAAAACGAAATAGCTATTAAAAAGACAAAATACCAACAAATAAGRCAAAGAAATGTATAGAGGAGCAGATCCATACCAGAAGCAACAACAAGTGTAAGGAGGGATCATTTATTTTAAACTGGGGAGGGAGGCAAAGGATTTGACGGGAAGGGGGATGAAAAATAAGGTGTAAGGCCAGACAAAAATATAAGCGTGTTTCCTGTTGCATGAGAATAATAATTGGGGTCAGTAAGTCAGACTTTTTTTACTGGCACAACAGTGGAACTGAGCTTACTGGGAACCCTGTGGTGTATTTGGGAATGAAAAAAATATTAGGGTCGGCAAAAATCGGCAAGAAAATTAGGGTCGGTCACGCAACAGGAAACACACATTATTTGTTTGGCCTAAGGGTTGGACAATGCAAAAAGGAGGGTCATGCTGAGCTGAATGCTGACTACACTAACTCTTACCTTTCTTGCATACTTGATAGCTCTGGCTGATTGTCCCAGCTCTAGTGCACACTGTGACATGTTGCTGTACAGCTTTAACAATACTTGATTCATCTGGTTATCTTCTGTTTCATTCTGCAGTGAGCACTCTTCAAGGAGTTTAATGGCCTGTTTTTAATAATTAATAGATATTAATAMAGCAAAGTTGACACAATGTTCACACATGTACTGTAACTACCTGTAAACCTATACCCAAAAAATCAGGCAGCTCTTCACAACACAGTAAAGTACAGTGAACATTCTAGCGTATACAATACAATACAATGTGTTTTAATTATACCAGAGATTACAATAGAGAAAAATATAGATACAAGTACAGTATATTTACAAAAGAATAGTAGAGGTTACCTAGAATAACTATAAAGCTAARTGAGCTAGGTATAGTTTAGCACAGCATAACATAGGTACGACTGCAGGGCACAGCACTGCAGTAAAGCACATACCTTCATGTATTTCGTTACAGCTTGGTTTACTTGTTTTCTTTTATAAAGGTCATTACCAACCTATAAAAGAAAATGAATTCTTCAAAAGGTTAACAATTTTTTATTCATCTTCAATATATACTGTAAGTTGACCTCCATTAAGCAGTAGCCCAGATACTCCTTTATGGAGAAAATAGTTTCTCATTGTACCTTCTTGCCAACAATCTAGACAAAATTTACCAATAAGGAATGTTTTTACATCATGTATCATTCTACAGTAGAATGCAGGGCTGTCAACCCCCAAGATATTCAAATCTGGAGAATTGATAGGGAAGGGAGATGATGTCATTCACTTTGTAACATTTGATGTGATTGGTTTATTTCTGACCAATCAGATTATCGCTTATAGTTACAATGGCCTGCTTGCAATAACAGTTTATGAGGAATGTTTTGATTTTGTTAGCGATGTAAAATAACACAAACAACACAAAATCATCTTCAGTGATTATCCGGGAGATTTGAGACTCTAATATGGAGACCAGGAGATACGGTCCAAAATCTGGAGACTCCCAGTTTATCCAGGAGAGTTGACAGCCCTGAGAATSCTCTTTACTCAGGCCCAGGATTTTTTCTTCTTATGATTCCCCCTGGGGGTGGTGGTGAGGTGGATGTCCAATATTAATTTTCTGTAAGTGTTTCACTTACCTCTTTATGTCCATTAGCAATTGCCATCAAATGCTCAAAAGATGCTTTACGTTTGTCTCCAGACTAATATATATAAAACAAAAGAAAACATGTTTACTCATAGTTACTGTAGGTTCATTTTGTGCTGCAGTCATTGCTAACTCCTTGGATATAAAATTAATAAATATAAATAAATTATTATTAGGATTTACCTTTGGAAGATCACTAACTTCATCACTTGGTCCATGATCAACAAAACTGAGGAGTTCCACTTCCCACATTACTTAGGATTGAATTCAAATAGATAAGAAAATAAATGAACATTATTGTAGTAAAATTATAAAAATGAATGATTAACGAATGGATGAGAAAAAAAACAACTGGCAATGAAAAGACCTATGGATAAATTTACAGAAATTTAAAAAAAAATTATTTTATTATATTTCCTTATTTGATTATTTTTTATTTTTTCTTAGGGGTTTTTTGAGGGTTGGTTAATATATTTCATAGTTCATGGGTTAGGTGGGTTTGGTTGATACACCCTATTCTATTGAGTTATCACCTGCCTTTGGCAAATTGCTTAATTAAATAATAAATGAATAAATAAAAATAAAGTTACATATTATATTCATAAATGAATGAATGAAAATTAAGAATGAAGTAAAGGAATCATAAATGAATGGAATGTAGAGAAAACAGAAACACAGGGAWAATTCATAAAGAAAAAATAAATATTTCACATTCATGAGAGAAATGAAATCAGATATCACTGAATAAGATGTATCCRATAGAAAGGGAGGGATATTTGGAAAAAGAGAAGAATATTAACAAAGAAAAATGCAATAGATGAAATGGGAAAGGAAGGATGGAAGGAAGGAATGGGAGAGAAACAAACCAGGTAATTACATATCATTTTCTGCACAACTTGAAGTTGTGAAAGGCCCATTGGCCCTCTTTTTCAGTCGTTTCATACAAGGCTCGTGGTTTACCTAGTATTAAGCATTTTCTTATACATTTTYCGAGCCCATCCCACATGGCCATGGCCTACCACCTCATCTCTCAGGTATAATTATATATACTCACCAGTCCCAGGAGGTACTCTCGGTCCACATCCCATATCCTTAAACACATATTCTTTCTCAAACAGAAACCTTGCCATTTCTCCTTTTCTCATGCTAGATAGTCCAATGTCTATTCCTGGGAAAGCTCCTCCTA
>NW_022259614.1:156864-168728 GCF_009602425.1 Actinia tenebrosa | reverse complement strand
GGAAGCTGAAGAAGGCTGCAGACTCAACTCAACTTTTTATTTAGTGCCATAATTTACAATAATACATAAAGTTAAAGACATTTTCCTAGTTAAAAGTACAAACTAATTGCGACAGATAAACTGATTAAAGCAATYAGCTTTAAATTTAAAAATTTACATTTTTAGGTCAGGCACTGAAAAAGTAGTAGTAAAATACAAAAAGAGGAGGGGGAAGAAAAAAGRGGGGAAAAGCAAAAGATATGAATAAGAGAGCTCATAAATGGAACACCTAGTGGGCTTTGGGGGGTGGGACTCACCGATAAGTTTTTAACTGACACCCTTGGAATGTGTCCCAATGACAGTCTGACAAATATTATTACYATGCCATCAAAGTTATTACACCAACTGGATAAATATCACACAGTATCATAACAATGACAGCAAATCACTGTASAAGTACTCTACCTCCTAGTCTGGTATTTTCAGGTTTGCCTCTAAATCGTGAAGAATCATATGGTTCATCACAGTACTCTTTGTAAGCATTATAATGAACTGCAAAATAAAGACATAAATAATGTTCATATTTTGGCTTTTTGTATCACAAAGTATTACATCTGTGGACTACGATGCTGTACTCATGAATGTCTTAACAGCTCTTAACAATAGCCTTGAATTTCGCCTGGTATGTCGTTTTACATTGGGTAGCAATATATAGGTGGGTTATTTGTTTTAGCTGATTATTATTTATATTATAAACCTAWTGGAAAATTCAATAAAGCAGAATGTGACAAAACCTATTGTTAAAATGGTTCCAGGCACTTTAACAACACAATGGAAATGTTTATAGAGTAACATTACATTACATACATGTAGCATACAGCGTACAACAAGATAACTTACTTACATCGGACAGAAGCTGTTCTAGGAACAACAGGTCCTACTCCAGGCCTTAGTATTTTCTTAAGTACACCGCGATCACCTATCAGATCTTCCATGTCTTGCCCCATGCTTTCAAATGGAGTCTGAATAAAAATATTGATAAAGATAAATGTACTAACATAGATGTATACATACCGTGTAAAGCATACAAAATAAAAAGGCATTAAATTGCCATTAACAATATTTCGTTGTATTATTAATTAAATAACATTATGCAATGTATCCTTCATTCATCCTTCATCCTTCATTTTTTTACTGTACTGTATCCTTCATATCATTAGCAAAATTCTCTAAATAATTTCTTGATTCTGTATATTCTCTCCTGCACTAACTTGACCACACTGACTGCCCATCCAGATTGGTTGGGTACTGGCCAGCATTTTGAGCAGGACTTCATGGGTTCAACATAAGAATTTAAAACTTCCATCATGATTCTATACAGTTTCCACAATGTACCTTCGAGGTATCAGTCTCATCTTCTTTGTCAACACCAAGAACTTCATGGTTCAACTGTTGAAACATCTCTTCCATATCAAAATATGCATTACGTGGCTCCTCATCGTCATCACTATTATGCCCATGGGGGACTTGAAGGAAAACGGGAAAAATTATAATAGAATCAAATGTTTGTTTAACATAGATCAATAGATCAGCCTTATTAGCAGTGTTCTCTTAAATATCATTCTTGGAAGTGTAGTACAATATCTAATTATTGAAATCTTATTAACATATCATAACATCACTATCTTATAATAGGCCTTCTAACCAAACAGATTATACACCTGAAAAAATATGATATTGTGTATAATACTGGCTGAAGCAGCTCAACAAGGGTTGAACTGAAAACATGTGGAAAACAGATATTTTAGGGGCTAAGTATCCCATGGGTGGATTCAGGGGGTGTACCCCCTTTATCGATCTATTATGCTTTTTTGAAGTGATGCATAAAATCYCTAYATTTCTTCATTSAGGWCACCCCCCTAACAAATTCCTGCTGGATCTGCCCCTGTATCCCATGTACCTATCAGCAGTTTGGCTCTCAATAGGAGTTGATATGTGTTAAGWTGCAAGGAGCAYTGATGGGTTGCAAGCATTCCCAAGAGAGTTAAAAGACAAAAACATGGCAGCCACYGTGGTAMCATTAACAATGGATGCTAATGAGAAATATTTTGTTAAATGGTAMCAACATGGCYGCGATSACGTAACGTGCAAACGAAGAATTGGCTATGTTATATCTCATAAACGACTTAGAGGAACAAAATCAACAGGCCCWAATGATATTACCCAAGCTTCATCCCCTAACTATACCCCCCTCCCATCCTGATGACAACTKCAATTATTCTTAGACTTATTTTTCACTGCTTCTACAGTTAACAAAGCTTACACTGTTGATCGAGATCGACCTCAAACGTAGCACCGCCACCGGACCTCAGTTCTTGAATATCAACACCATCTTTGAGTCCCGTTGCATAGCGATTAGGAACCTGTACAAAACACAGTATTGAGTATTACTTCACTCTTTCAATAATCGAGCCTAAACTTAATACTCGACAAAGGAAAACTYGATTAAAGGAAAGACAATACCAATGACTCTTATTTGTCGACAGAGTGAGTTTCAGTGGTTTTAGCGAGCCAAATATTACAATAAATCATGCCTACAAGAAAGATTCGTTGCACACAGAACAAACAGAATAGAAGCAGTTTGTTGGAGGAACTTTTCTCTTTTTTTTTTTTTTGTATAATTATGTATAATTTTTAGAAATTTGACTTACGTATTCATTCTCTCCGGATAGGATAAGGCTTTCATAAGCAGCTAGAGGTTCAGGTTCTTGCATTTTGTTGGGAAAACTAAGCTTTTTTTACGTGCACAGCGTTAAACTATAACAAAACAAACAAACTCCACGTGAAGTAATTTGTGAAGTAACAGAACGATGAGGAGGACTGGGATCAAGTCCATAATGCATGACGGGTAGGCACCTGAGGAGGGGTGTAGGGGGATGTTTCAGAACGGGAGGGGGGGGGGGGAAAGGGCGAAATAATCAAACTAATTCATTACTAAACAAATAAATCAAAAGCGTACATAACTCTTGATACAATATCATCAGTGTTAACTTTAACACGGTATTTAACACACACACACACAAAAAAAGGATTTACAATACAATTATACAATAAACACTGGCRCAAATTCGAAATTAAATTTCAAATCAACTTCTCTTCACTAACTGTTTCCTTTTTTGGCGAGTGTCAGGGTTATCTGGGATTAGGGTACCCGCACTAGTACTGCTCACTGCCTTCTTGCCTTCCCTCTCTACAATTCTGTATATCGATCAAGAAGAAGAAGAAGAAGAAGAAGAAGAAGAGGAGGAGGAGGAGGAGGACAACGACGATTACGACGACGAAAAAAGGAAGGGGGATAATATTTCAATACCATTTTAGAAAAATTTTAAAAGCATTGCGAACATTTCCGTATAGTCTTTAAATATTCGTAACCAATATAAGACTCTTGGAGCGAAACCAAACGTAAAGTAAATAAGGAAAAATAAGTCAAGTACATCAGTAGTGCACAGTATCATGCAATGTCAAGTCATTAACGAAATAAAGGCAGTGGTGCATGGCAACGCACTGATCAACACGAGCACCTTTTCTTTTTATTTTATTCTTTTTTTTTTTTTTTTTTTTTTTTTCGTTCAATGTCCTTTATCACACTCTACTGATTTGCAAAGTTAAGCGAGACCAATTTTTTGCGGATCAAAAAAGTGCGTTAAAAGCTTAGGCGGACAAAAAATATAGGAGACGTCCAAATTTGGTTGATGTCCGCAAAAAAGAGCTCGTTTTGAACAAGTTTTATCTTTGAGCATAATTTCAAGTCTAATTTGTTCAATGCATGTTTGTATTATTGATTCTAATCTTTGCAATGGCTAGCTAGCTCTAACTTTGGATCAATATTATCATCATTCTTTAGGAATATGGCGTGGAACGCTAAAAAGAAACTAAGAAGAGCTTCTGCCTTGCTTGACTGCGCAATCTTCCATTTGCGTCGATAGCTAGMGCCGATGCATGAAATTCAGCGAAAACGTGCCGTGATTCTGATTTAACGTTGATCCTCAATCACACGATCCTAGTCTWATGATGAAAACACGATCAAATATCTTCAATGGTTAAAATTTAAGTTGTACGCTTGACATAGATAGTGAAGCAATATATGGCAGGGATGTTTCAAGATGACGTAGATAGTTCTGTTCTAAAAATGGACTGTTTTTACTTGTAAGGTATAAAAAGGGAGCGAGATGTTCAAACTCAAGCACTTGTTAGCTACCAGAAAAAAGAAGAAGAAGAAGAAGAATACTATACTGATCTCGTTGACCAAGGTTTAACTCCTTTTTCAATTACCGATTTCATTTTTTGACAATTTTAAACTATAATTTCCGCACATATTTTCCACAGATGTTCTTCAAATCCAATCCCGTTTTGGTGATTTTCGTCATTTTATTTTCCATCTTCAACATTGCTCATACAGCCTCGCTGGAGAATGAAGATTACATGGAAGACGACGTTAATAAAATACAAGATGCAGTGGAAAGTCCAGCAGTGTAAGTGATGAATTCGTAAAGTCCCGTAGTGTGTACGTTTATGCAGATGGGTGTTATATATGTATGGATGTATCACTATTAATAGCCTTTTTTCATTGTCCGACATTTTCCTTCTGATTCTGTCCTTTTTTAAATTTCCTTTTCGAGTTCTYTCCCTCCTGTTATTCTTGTATGACATCCACTTTTGTTTCTAGGAACACCACACRATCGAGTGACGAAGGCGGGGACAAGAGAGCTATCCGCATTCCTTGCTACTGTTGGATTGGCTGGGTTAAAGAGGAGAACTTGAAGTACAAAAACTTCGGCTGTGTTCGTAAATTCAAGTTGCTCGAAACGAGAAAGCAAAGCAAATGTTCTGCCTCGTGCTCCAAGACGTGTGCTCGTAAGTACTCCTGTCTTTTTAAGAAGATGAGATCAACTATATGTAGCCAAAGCCATAGGGGGGGGGAGGACTATGATTGGAAAAGAGCGGATACTCGTCATACCTTTTGCTGGGTTGCCTGTGGCAAACCAGTCTTAAAATACGTCTCTTTTTTTCCCCTCCTCGACAAAATGGAAAAGTTGCGCAATATCACCCATATATGGATTGTTAATATATGCCGACTAAAGGGCTTTGCTGAGATATACCATTAACGTAAGTTAATGTTATACAAAAAATTCCTGAAGTCGCACTGCGATTTAAAGCATGTTTGTTTACCAACGTTTTTGGTCTTGTGTCCTTATTATTCTTCTCACAGCTTATCTCAAACCGAATTACTTTAACTACTTGTGTGGTAAGATCGGTAAACAATACAACTACAAGGAGCTCAAGGTGGGGTGTTTCAGCAAGGTTGGCAGAAATGATGTGTTCAGCAATCTATGGGACTTTGACGGTTCTCCACACGACCTCTGCTGCAAGAAAGCCATGAAATCCTGTAGTTCGGTGTTTGGTGCTAGATTTTACTACCACAAAGGCATGAAGCTGTGTGTCAAATACCTTTCACTAGGTAATCAAAAGCATTAGTTTTAATCAGATAAATTGAACGCCATCAACTTAAGGGCGCTCGGGGGTGTTCGTTACTACGCAACGCTTTTTACACCCAGGGGAGGCCTTGGAACTGKCGTAAGTCGACCCCTTTAGACCACTTTCTACCTTTAGACTTTGGACTTCTTTGATAAGCAAATGACTACATAACATGGCATTTTAACGAGCGAACGTGGACCTTACTATTGCACTCCTTGGCGGGAAATTATCACRTGTTTTAAGTTGTTCATACATATTTTTTAGCTACAAAATCAACTCGCTTTTATTCATTTTTCAACAGGTCCTATTCCTGGCTTTCCGAATGGCACATTAAAGCCTCCATTCTGTTTGTATTGGAACAAATTGTACGCTTGCCAGCCGCCCAAAAGTTACGTAAAATCTGTGCCTTGCTGGTGAAGAATGTTTTTTTCTTGCACTATTAATACGGTTTTATATACCTTAAGCAATAATCCATCTTTTTTAGCTATACACTCCACTGCACAGTCAAAGAAACCTAGCCTAGTTAGCATAGAGACAACATGTTTACTGTATGAGCATACTCTCTAAACGCCTACACCTTTGAAATCACGATTTCAATGTAAAAACTGACTCAGGTACTCATAATACATTAAAGCGAGGTTGCCATGGTTATAGTTCATCACAGCACGGGCTTTTTGTATTGAGACTTTGACAGTGCGTCTCAATAGCACGTGCATGTGCGGAATCGTATCGTGATCAGTGGAAGTCAGTCAAAGTGTTTCATAACATTGTCGGAAAACACTCAAATATCAYGGGGCACGTGCCTATGTAATGCCATGGAAACGCTTTGATTGACACCCACCAAAACCTTCTTCGCGACGATGACCATTTGGTCGGGTGGTGGTACTGGGAAGCACTGTACTAATGTAAGGCTACTGAGAAAGAATAATAACCATTTAGCTTTTCAGTGGATCTCATAATGACCAATTGTTTTTTGTTAGTGCAAGGTATGATCAGTTTTACATTGTATTTGACTTACTAGCCTCACTTGTATGACGTTAGGCAAATAAAAAATATCGACTTYGGGCTCAACTGCATGTGATAACATCTGTTGATGGCAAGAATCAAGACTGACTGAAGTTATGCAGTTTGTCTTGTAGTTAAGGAAGTCTATCTAAATCATTTTTATCAATAAACTAAGATTAAAAGGATGCAGTTTGTGCAAGAGAAAATGAACTAAGAGAAGGAATCCCCGTGCCCGATCATGTGCACTGTTTGATGCTATTTTTAGAATCATTGATGCTATTTTTAGAATCATTGATGCTATTTTTAACTCGTTACCATACCCGCGCGATAATTATACTTCCTTTTAATGCCTCGTTTTTGAACACGAAAAGCACCATATTTCGTTACGTCCACGACAAAAACACAGACTTTGTTTACTGCAAGAGTGGAAGCCGTCTACCCTCAAGAAATCAACCAATCAGGTTSTTCGCTCAAAATATCTCCAAGCTAAAAATAGCATCAAACTGTGCACATGATGGTTACAAGGCTATATAGGCAGGATTCCTTCTCTTAGTTCATATTCTCTTGGTTTGTGAGTAGTGTTTTACCTTTCAAAGTGATCACAATGAGATTATGTTTGATGGATCAAAAAAATAGCAGATATAAGAGTCACAATCTCTATTGCCTTCGAGTAATTAGAGAGTTTTAGATTGACTTTTTTTCTCCCCGCAAACGGCAAACGTGACCACGTTTTCATAGTTTTCCTTTATTTTACTTTACCTTTTACAAACCTTYTCACCAAGCGCAAATACTTTTTTGTTTTTCTACTACTTGGACGTTTTTGCGATTCTTTTTCAGTAATTTAAAAGAATTTTTTACTGGTCAACTGACGTTTCACGTTTGCCGTGAACGTAAATSTAAAACTCTCTATTGTTTCAAGTCAAGGCAGTTGGGTCRATACRATGAAATGTATAGAAACTGACCCAAATGAGACAATTGCTGGATATCTTTTGTTACATTATAAAAGTTTTTAAATTTATAATYTCAAGGTTTATGTATAAAAGTGGTCATATAATTTTGATTGGCGCGATACATATATTACGAGTTCAAACCCGTCTTCATCCGGGGGAAGGTTTGCTACACCATTCTGATGGCGACTATAGTCAAGTGGTTTGGAAGGGACACGTTTTCCCCTGTGCATTTTACCAATTTAATGACTCCATTTGCATTGYAGTGCCATACCTCCGAGACCACCTAATCAGAAACCGAGGCGTCGTATGAGCTTTCGAATGCATCTGAGTGTACGGACTAAAAATAAGTTGAAATATCACGACTACAWGTACTAACGTTTAATCTACCGGTTTATTTCATCAATTACGTTTCATATTTTTAGTAGTGTTCTCCTTTAAGCATGGGTTTTTGACAAGAGTAGATGTTCCCGTCGTGACAACAGACTGGAGGGCTGTTGTCACCAGGTTTTATTCCAGAGATGCAACTTGGATCTGTTGAGGAAATGATGCAAATGATTCATTTCGTTACTAAACGTCTGAAATATGCGAGAAAAATACAGGAGCAGGAGGAAAAGGCGAGGATAAGAACAAGGACGAGGATGAGGCTGAAGACNAAAACAAGAACAAAAACAAAAACAAACAAAAAAATCAAAACAAAACAAAAACGAACAAACAAACAAAAAAACAACAAACAAACAAACAAAAACAAAAAACACACCATCCACAGCGGTATACGACAGCACCTGCCCCGCCGAAAGTAATCCAGAGTGTTGTTGGAATTGATTCCACTTGTAGTTTTATAACCTACCGAAATTAAATGGTGTAGTCTCTGTTATCCCTCGATGGACATTAGTAAACATTGTTTCAGTGGACAGGATTTTATCCCTTTGCTTTGGGGTTGGTCCAGGTCCTACTTCATAACAGAAACCACTTGGATAGGACTCATTGCAGCTGGATATACCTTATAAATGAAAAAATGTTGGTCAGGAGATGGACAAGGACAAGGACAAGGACAAGGACAAGGACAAGGACAAGGACAAGGACAAGGACAAGGACAAGGACACACGCTTTATTATTACCGTTTTTAATCAGTGTCCTCACACATAATCCCAGTGCTTCGTGATACTTATAATCATCACCAAACATAGAACCACAGTGTCTTGGCCTTACTCTACACCTAATGCTCGGCAGCTCATACAAAGGTTTCCAAATGTCTTGGTTTGATTCGTTTAATGMCAGCTGGCTAAAACAGCCCAGTTGAGGAGGTTCTTTGCCGGTTGAATTGAACTCTTTTTCCAAAAAAATGCACAACGCATCCTGTACATATTTTATCTTTGAAGAAGAACGAACGAATCCTGTGGGAGGGAAAAAGCGTTTAAAGGTTTTTTTCGCGTTTGTGGGATCGATAAAGTTAAACAAAGGCTTCGGTTGTATGGAAGTATACTAAAAGAAGATTAATATCAGTCATAAAACCATATTCAAATTTGAAACAACACGACAATAAATCATTGTTGCAGCATATTATCATGTGCGCTGGGCTTGTTTTATCCGCATTTCAATCMCATCAAATGCGCAATTATGACGCCATCCTTGAAATTAAGAAATTGACATAATGTTTTAATTTTGTCGTCTTATATTGACGATAAATTGCGTCATCACATTGTCAAAGCAGTGGATACGCATACTACTTGGACAATGTGATGACGAAATTTATCGTCAATAAGAAGACAGACACATAAAAATTATAAAGCTTTTGTCAATTTGTTAATTTTAAAACGATAAAAACTTYTCATTTTTAGTGTTCAAAACAACCAACGGAAAGAGCGCGCGCTCRTTGACGTCAGCTTTATCTGTCTGTCCTCTTATTGATGATAAAAAATAATCAATCAGCGCACGAGAAATTTGTAAGTTAATGTAAAATAAAAAATCGAAGTCAGTTTTTTATGGGTCTGTACTGTAATCGAATTAACATGAAATGACGTCAAAAATGATCCAACCTCAAGTGGAWCCACAAGCRCAGCGAGTATTTTCACTGCAAAGTGAAATTTCCAAGTTATGGTAAACTTACACCACTCATATCCCTCCATGGTTCTTCTACAGAAAACAGCAAGACAACATGCGCAGCCTATTWGCAAGTGCTCTGGGCTACAAACTTATYCGCATTTCAATCMCATGATGCACAATCGTGACGACATGCTTGTAAAATACTCCTTTGCCGCTCTGTTTATAAGGCTACCGCATGGAGTAGGAGTCGGATACCGTACCTTGTGAGGGCGGGTTGCAGGAGGGAKAAAGATTACCAATGCAGTTTTATTATAGAGAAGGAAATAAAAAATACTTTCTGGTACGGTGCGGATGAGCTGACGTGGGAGGAGAAAGTGAGGGGTAAAAATAGTTCCAAACTTACTTTTACATTGGTTTTGGCATTTCTTTTGACAGCGTTTAATGGAGTCTAAGTTCATATTGTGCTGTATACCAATATTACCAAAATAATACAATATTTTGGTTTTATCGTACTTTTTCCCCACCCAGCATCGGCATCTCTTTCTCCAAGAAGTTTTATCAGAAAGTTCACCAGATCTGAAAGAGAATTAAGATGACTCGATTGTGAACATCAACGTAATCACCACCACCACCACCACCAAAACCATCATTATCACAACGACGATGAAAAGCAACAGTACAATTCCGTAACGTAAGAGGCAAGAAAAAATTTAGTTTCTAAAATTTACTTACGTTCCTGAGCTCTGAGACCACTCTTCTTCATCATCGACGTCTTCGTTTTCATCTATATCTTCATTAGTGAAATAAACRTCCTGCTGTTCTGACAGATCGAGATCCTCCAGGTCTAGCACCCCTTCGTCTGTCGTACTTCCCAAAACAATGGACCACGAAACAAAGTAAACTACTACACTTGCCACCAAGAAAAAATTGGAATTGAACATCTGAAAAATGTACCCTAGATATTTAGTTCAAAATATCTTGACGTCGTAAAGCACACACAAAATTGAGGCTATCCCTGAGATCAAACTCTGTGGCGTGCGGATGGAAGATCTGGAACTGTTGTTAGATAAGACTGATAAAAAACTCTCCCAAAAATATTTCATATCATAACACGTGCAGTGGTATTTTGATTTTAGCTTTTGATTGCTTTTTTGTTTTTGCTATTACAAATTGAAACATTTCGAACGAACTTCAGAAATACTAAGTAAATATATATAGAATTGAATTCTTAAACTTTACCTTTCATGAAAGAAACAATGTGGTTGATTCTTCAGATTACTTCTCAGCTCAAATAGATTCCTCCCTGACTAACCGTTCTCGTTCTGAGTTATTTTGTAATCAATCCTGCGAAGGGATGACAAACCACACGATCATCTATTTAGGAGGCGCTCTGCTATTGGACAAAACCATACTATCGACTTCATAAATTTTTAATTCATGATTGAAACGGTTTTTTGCAYAAGTTTTTTATGACGTGATTCATGGTTCCGAATACCCTCGCCTTAGTTAATCTAAAACTTTTATTGTTGAAAATTGATTTAAATTGTTTAAATGGATTACTGTACCTCTTAATCCTTGTAGAACTCTTTAAGATACTGAGCAGTTGATCGTGGGACTGAAATGGTTTTTACATGTGATTGCATTGGGAAAACTRCTGCAACGGTGATTAGTTTGCTATTGTCCGAGTCTGAACCATGAATGACAGTCGGTACAAGCAGGTTATATTATACGTGGTTGTACGTACGTGGTAAGCCAGTACATACGTTCTAATAGCTAACTGGGGCACATGTCTGAGATTGTTGGCGACGATAACAAGTATTATAGTATGATAGATAGTCAAGTATACAATGATCACTGAAGAATGAATGATAGATAGTAAACTTGGAAATTGCATGTAGGGTGGGTTAGGTTCGTGTGTAATGACCAAAGTACTAGTTAGAAACTTTCAAAAGTTGGCCAACAAAACCTCTAATTTCACATTTTACTTACAGGTGTGTATCGGCCTCTTGTACTTATCAGTGATACGTTCAGAGTAATTGAACAACTAGACAACCACCAACAAAAAAATCTTCAAAATAATAGTGATTTTTTTGCTTCCCTGAGTATTTCTTTGACTTCCCGTGATRGAAACTAACAGGTGACCGTCAAAGTACTCGACCAAGCGCCTCGTCTAGTAGTTCGAGTACCAAAAAATATTGACTTTTACCAACTTGCCATGAGGTCTACTAGCTGACTAGTTTTTGTTATATGTTTTTAATCTAATTCCTGTTATGCATCGGTCAATTCAAAGAAGAAAAAAAAAAGAAAAAAAACTAGTTTTTGTTATATGTTTTTAATCTAATTCCTGTTATG
>NW_022259614.1:109038-154995 GCF_009602425.1 Actinia tenebrosa | reverse complement strand
TTAATATATTATCTCATACCAATAAATGAATAACTTCCCCTAACTTCAAATATGCTTAATCTTCCATTTTACAGCTTTATTTCAAGATAAAAAGCAAATGTGCAACAGAGTTAATAATGGTTATAACTCGTCATACCAGAGCAYAGGCTGCTACAGCCAACTTGGAGAAAAACCAGATTTTGCTTCAAAACCATGGACACAATTAAGTACCCCAGAAGATCTTTGTTGCGAGACAAGCAAGAAGGGATGTGAAACAGAGTATGGACCGGGCTATGTGTATGTTAAAGAGCACAACATGTGTTTGAAAGAAGTGTATGACGGTACGTGAGAGGATTTTTCGTTTATTGTTGTTGTTGTTGATTAGCCGGCCATGGGCCTTTTTCACGCGGCAGCCATGTTGGTTGGAACAATAGATTCTACCACGCGTAGACTCGCATACAAGAGCTTGAGAATAAATTTATGCGGGTGAAACCGAAAGGTTTTTATTCTCATCAAGATAAACATAGCCGCCGTGTGATAAAGGTCCACAGATGATCTACAATTTAATCCTGAAAACAAATTCCGTGGACATGCATTTTTACAATTCAAAAATAGTGCTAGTTTTTCTCCTCTACATTTTTCCCATTTTCTTCTCCGTCTAAGCACGAYCAATGTTGATTTTCTGATTTGCAATTTGAACCATACCGTTAACGTTTTGAACCATTGATCGTGGCTTTTAAAACGGSAATTGGCGTCGCGACGCTCTCAAACAGGAAGTGAAAACARGCAAAATGGAGTCTTGATCCTGAACGGAATTTGAAAGGCATAATTTTTCAGCCTTGTCGTCCTCTTTCGTCGCGTTGTGTTTGCAAAAGAGCGGCTTAGAAAAAGGGAATTTACTGTCAAAAAAATATCGAAGACCCGTATTTGATTTGATTATTTTTCTCTTCAGGTTGCATCTTTAATGTGCCTTTTAACTCGAAAAAGCCACCAGTTTGCTGTCTAACCAATCCATCAACAGGTCGAAACACGACGTACGGMTGTCAACCAACACATACATGTGGCTTAACAGTAGTCTGCTAACTTATTTACTTCAARCAGAAACTCATGAGGGTTTCTTTATAAGTTTTCTGCTACATGAGAACAGTTAGCGTTGCCTGCCAGTGTTGATTTATGGATAACAGTAGTCTAAATGTATAAGAAGTCTGCAAATTAAATGTAATAAAAGACATTTAGTTTATACTTTGGTGAAATTTTCTTGGTGAATTATTAATTAATGCCATAAATTACTGGTATCAGGAGYTGGAAGAGAGGAACGGATCAGTGAGGAGGGAAGGATGACTAAAACGGAAAAACTASGGGGGGAAAGTAGGAGAGGAAGAAGGTAGAGCCAGGAAAGAGGAAAAGGGATCGGAGAAGGGAAAAAAATGGCATAAAGAATGGAGAAGGAAAATRATTAAACGCCATGTTCCTCGTTGTCGGTGGTAGTTCTTTCGACGGACTTTGATGACAAGTTTGATTGACGTAAGCGAAAAACGTTAGAAGGAGTTTGATATTTGAGCCTTAGACTTCGCATGTTTACGAAAATAGCGAAAATGTCTGGTATATATCGCATTTCCAAGTTTTTGTTTCGTAAAAAAGTGGAGGATAACCCGGGCTTATTGCCTTGCCTAGTGTAAAAGTCAAAATAAAACAAAATATAGGTTTATTCTTTGCGTGAAACCAATATAGGTCATTAAATTTTAAACAATCACACTTAACAGACTAAACTTGACCGCACAAGTTACATTTCAACCAATAAGAATGCAGCTTACACGCAGGCGCAAACATTTTCATCAGCTAATTAATCTTGAACAAAATCCACGTATTTCACTTTCTCGAGMAAAGATAAATTCTGAAGTCATCGTTGAGAGAGATAGAAACATTTATAAATCGAATTATCYGTAAGGTAATTTCCTTATTTGATTTTAAAATATTATTTTTTAACTTTCTACAAATTATACTTGTTTCTTAAGCTTAAAGTTAGAATATTTTACCAATCTTTATAGAGTGCATATTATATATCCATGAAAAATTTAATTGCAAGAAATTGCATAAATGTTCGGTAGACCTCAGTAGAGCGTAAAAATGCAGCTTTTATAAAATATGGTTTAAAGAAGGGAATGAATGAATAATCTATATGCCGAGTCCATGTTATGTCTATTACATTTATGTTACTGTAAATTTACTGTTATGTTATATCAGGACTCTATATAAACTATAGCCTTGCTAAACTAGATGTGCCTGCATATTGACTTAAACAAAATAAAAATAAAAATCTACAAACCTTTGCACTAATTTGTACAATTTTGTTAGTTAACTTTTCACGGATATATGGTATATGCACTCTAATACATAATGAATCGTGGGARCCTAATTTTGGTACGATTGCCAATATGGTCAGACTTCAGTTAAAATCAACATGCCCCAGATTCAATTCAACGACTGTCTATTTATCTCCCCAGATGTTCATCCAAACGAGCTGTTTCCTGGTTTTCGCAGCATTTCTGCTTTTTGCATCCCACGTGACCCAAATCCTTAGCTCAAGACAAGACATTGAAAACAGGTAATTTTTAAGKCCAGCTGTAAAGCACTAGAGAAGCAAGCTTTGCTTTGCTTTTTGCGTGCTCTATACAGCTCCCAGAGTGTTTATATCAYGATAATACAAAGGCATGCGTCGCGCGCAGTTTCATATCGCTTTTATAAAATAYTTTTGGCGCCGMGTTTTGCGCCGCTTGATTCCGGTCTCTTTATCCATCTATATAAACACGGTAACCGGCCATTCAGCGCGCGCGTTCTATCTAAAATACTTTTTAATATAAGATTTTGAAATGCTGATGATAGCGATGGTGGTGTTGTTGGTTCTAAATCAGTATCGAATCTCCATTCCCTTTTTATATTCTTATTACCAAAGAACTTATACTTATGTAGAAGTTTTCTTTTCTTTCAGTACTGTTACGGATCCGTGTTTAGTGCCAGGCGTAAACTGCCACTGTTTTCTTGGATACGAAGACCAAGACAATAGAATATTCAAGTGGCGTAGATTTCACGTTACATATAGGCTTGTTCCTAACRATACAAACGGGCAAGAGTTGTGTGATAAATTTTGCGAAAAGGATTGTAATGGTAAGTAACTTTCCATCAGATTTCTTTTTTTTTTTTTGTACACCTCATAAGCTTCTTATATTACACGGAATTGTCGTACCGCAYGGTACCGGACAAATTTTTAACTAGTCAAAGAGTTGTATGTTTAAGGGTTCCGTTCAAACGGGACTGTTATGCTATCCGAATAAAAATTCGTACGCCTAGCCGTTTAAATTTGTATACATTAAGGAGATGGTTCGTCCTTRTATGTACGTTATGTTGAAAATTCGTAAACGAGCCTAATTTTCTCCAGGAAATCACCAGAGATGTGAGAAACGTAATATACCTTATTTCACGAAATTTTCACGATAACGAATTTCTAGAATATATAATGACAACAAAATTAATGACAATGTAAAACTGCAGTTTGAATCGTGTAAACAACAACAACAACAACAACGACTTTATTCGTTTTATTTTTTTACTGAATGATCTACTTGAAGGTGATTCCTTGTTACTATATTGAATTTCATTCCAAGTCTTTACCCCGATAAACTTAAGACGCAGCCTTACACCAAAGATTGTCAAATTTTTAAAATTTTTTATAGATTGGCTTATGTYAGGAAACGACGCTTTATGTAAAATGATTGATGACGACTACAATTCAAATTCCCAAAGAAATTTCGGCTGCTATATACACATTGATTCGAAAGGCAAAGTGTGTCTAAGTAAGAAATGGAACCAGACAAAAGTCCCACAAGACCTTTGCTGTCATAAAGAAAAGAAAGAGTGTCAGTTGGCCTATGGCTCCCAATATGCCTACAGCAGCGACTACAACTTATGTCTAAAAGAGCTGGATGACGGTAAGAAGGAATGRTGATTGCCCATTCAAGACCATCGGTAACATTCTCTTGTACTATTGAAGTCAGCRGTGAAAATCTAAGTTTTCATACATTTGTTTAACTGCAACTGGGTCTTTCATATGACATGAAGAACATGCATGCTTTACAAAATGTGAAAGTTTGAAAAAGATATAAACAATTATTATTAAAGAATTACAAGGCCACAGTTAGGTTGAAAGGCCTGCTCTTGGACTAGCGGTCCAGTTGGCATGGCAGTGCACTTTGGGGACAAAATAGCAGCCATCTTGGAAATATGCCCCCTAAAAAAGTCCCACAATGCACTGCAATTTATTTCAACTCGACCCAGTTTTTTCCTCAACCTCGAAGTGGCTAATAGTGACCTTGTTGTTATAACAGAAATCAAAAATTCTATTGCTATGTATCTTTGACAGGTTGTATAACAGGAGTTGATTCTAACGATAACAGTCCTCCAGTCTGTTGCCTTAGAGACACGTCAACAGGACAAGACAAGACGTATGGATGCCAGCCACTCTTAAAATCTGGAAAAGTCTCTGCAAATGTTACTTGTTAAATAAACTATGATGAATATTAATCTAATATTAATCTAATAAAAATTATTAAGGTTCATATRTGTTACGTTGTAACAAGTCTTGAATTTCAAAAATTTTTCCAAAACTTTCCAAAGCCCTTTCACTCGAATTTCCATAACCACAGATAKCGCAAAAATAAAGCAAAATTGATGGATCTGAGACATAAATGAGATAACCCAGCTGACCAGGCACTGACACACGTACATCACACCTACAATGCTGACAAAAAATATATTCGGTACTTTACAACGAAACCAGTTCTTTGCAAGGTATAAGCTAGACAGCTACAAAAAATCCATAACTTTTCCATAGCCTAGTGGAACAAAGATCAATTTTCTAARACGTTCAAGGTTCTGGGAAATCCATTGTCAATTTCCAAAACTTTCCAAGACWTTCCAAAGCCTGTAGGAACCCTGTGTTTTTAACTGTACATGTCAGTATAGATCTGAATTGAATCAAATCGAATCAACGTAATATCAGTAATAATAAGTCTTGGCTGAAATTCTGCCAACTGTTGCTCACGATTAAAAAAGATTAAAGGATCGATAGCAGATATAGATTCGAAAGAAAGAAAGAATTTCAATGAAAACAAAACAAAACTTTTAAGAARGGAAAGAAAAAAAATTATGCGAAGAATAAAATAATCTTAAAGAAAGAAAGAAACAAAATTTTGAAGACATGAAAAAGAAATTTATGCAAAGAATCAAAGAATCTTGTATCTTACAAAGTCAGATTTGACGGGTGTGAGTACTGTCTTTAGTGCTGACAGGCGCCAAACCCACGTCTAGACAAATGAACCTGTTGAACAACACAATTATGGTACCAGGCCCATGGTGCATGCGTTCATCACTTTAATATTATATTGTAATGCAGTCGTGTAAATTCATCTGTACTACTGGTAAATATTATGAAAAACAACGATGAACTTTAGACACACAGTACATTGGTTTTAAAAGCACTTTTAGTAAGCTTTCGACTCGCAAGAGTGACCGTGATTATGACTCTCGTTGAGTCGAAATCTTAYTGCTTACTATCAATCACGTGACTTTTTGGAGTTGACTGGGGGGCAAACAAGCGGTTKACTGGGGGGTAACTAGCGGATGCTAAGTCAAAACATATCAAAATAAGTCCTCAAACTATTGCATTTGACTATTTTCACGACATCAAACCAGAAAACAAGAGATCAAAACAACCTCCAGGATTCTACAAGCCATCAAAAAAGAGCTATTACCGGAAGTAACGTCTATTGATAGCAACCTATTGAAAGTTCTTCCAAACCAGTGTATTGTCTCTAAATGTAATGGTTGTTTCTTATATAAATATTCATATAATGGTGTAACTTATAYTTCTAGATCTAAGTTGGATATTTGAGGCATATTTAAAACTAAATTAAGAAAAYGAGAAATCATGTTTTAGGTTACAAGACATGGAAAACATTCGATAAKAATCGAATGGGACTCATTTCCTGCTTATATTAGCTCAGACGATCTGTGAAGAGACGCCAAAAGAGATTTAAGTTGCTGAAGTTTACCACTGTCGTGTTGAAAGCTATCACGTGACAGGTCTTAGCTAAGACTATCCTGGCTATAACGTCCAATGAAAAGAAGCAGAACTGCCTTCTGGTCGTTTAATCGATGTATTTATTTCGTTTCTCCCGTGAGGGCAGGGCCGGACACAACGGCACGGCCAATTATCCGCGCGTGCGTTTTAGCGACGCGTGTTGCATGCAGTGAGTGGTAGAACCTGAATGTGGCCAATCACACGGCGACACTTGGTTGGAAGATGATAACGTATTGACTTAATACATGAATTATTCATGATATAGCAGTATCATTTCAAGTAACTCTCTTCATCCACGGGGATCTGACCCTAACAATACCGCTGCATGAGTCGCTTTGAAGGTAATTTAGTTATCTATGAAATAATCTTCAGTAGTAGTTCTACATATAAAACTCTCAACTAGCAACTTCACTTTTGATTCTATCTGCTGATTGGCTACGGTAGCTTTGGATGAAATAGATAGCCCGCACGCGGGTTCTCGAAAATCGAACAAAACAATAGATTTTCCTTGCGCTTTTTGCGCCATGTTGGTTGACGATCAGTAACAAAGCATTCCTCTTTAGCTTCTCTTGTTAGACCAACCAABATGGCGACTGTTTCATCGTTATCTACATCTCAAATAATGTTTAGTCATGTAGTTGCACACAAAGAATACGAAAAATCAAGAGAATATATTAAGTACTTCATGTTCTCTTGGGAAAATATTTTTTCTCTCGCTCGTCTTCAGTGATTTTTTTCTCTCTCTACAGATGTTCCACACAATGAGTTTTTTCTTGGCCCTTTTCGGGTTATATTTGGTGCCGCACATGCTACAAACCCAGGAGACAAATGAARAAGCTGTAAAAGATGGGTGGAGCGACACCATGTCGTAAGGGGATTTTTAATTTGGACCTCTTTACCTCGAGCGTAATGTTTTTAAGATAATATTAAAAAATGCTTATTAGAATTAAGATTCTTTGTTTGAGTTGTATTTATATTCATGAACTTTTAAGCGCAACCGTTAAACAAAGAAATTAGACTCTTGGAAATGAGACGTGGTCTGAAATGGAAAACATTACTGACGCCGAAGCTAAAAAGATCTATTAGATAACAATGCGCATTTCTTATTTCATTTTTTATACATATCCTGTTTGGCTCTCAGTAGTGTAATTTAATCACAAATCGCACCATTTCAAGTTTTAAATCGCACTGTTTTGAAAAGCCAATGAAATTGCAGAAAATATAGCATTTGAACAAGTGGTTTTTCATGGGCGAAAGACATTTTGTGACTTAAATTTTACATTAAGATCAAGTCTAGTAATATTGCAGGAGATTTCAAACAGGATTTAATGAAGTGGTAATTGAACTTGATGAGAGATCGACGGCAAGGCCCGGTACAACACATGAGGGAGTTGAAACATATAACAACTACGAGTGTATAGTACATACTTATATTCTGTACGTATCTTTGTTGTAATAATAATGATAACCAATCTTTATTCATGAATGATGTTGTTTCCTGCTTTTTTTAGTTCCCTCAACAAAAAAGGAGATCAAAATAAAGCCATAGGACGCAGCGGTAAACAACTTAGAAAACGTAATTGCTGGTGTTGGATAGGAAACGGCACAGAGGGAAACAATGTTCACATGGATCTCGGGCTCCATCCACAATCTTTTGAACAAAACGAAGAAGGAAGTCTCCGTTGTGAGGACGGATGTAAACACGAGTGTTATCGTAAGTATTATCCATYTGTCCGATTTATCCCAACAATCCGTTCGATCGTCAGCCCATTCATTTATCTTTATTATTAATCCATCCATCCATCGTCGTTTGGTCCACCCGTCGGTCCTTTCTTTCCTAACACGATAAGTAAATGCAGGTCTGGTAATAGTAGACCATTTTTTTATCATCACTTTATTCAAATTTACGTTTCCTTCAACATACTTTCTTTCATTTACAGCCTACTTCACATACGAAGAAAGCGTTGTCGCTCTTTGTCAAAAAAGCCAATTAGAAGTCAAACATGGAGCGTTCAGATCTGGCCGTCATAGCGCATGCTATAGTTACCGCGGAGACCTCCATTACGGAAAACTGCGCGGAAGATATGTGCGCCCGTGGTACGACCCTCTTTATTACTGCAAAAAGAAAATGATCGGTTGTAATGTCACCTATGGACTTGGCTATAAATTTGATGAAAACACGAAGCTATGCAAGAAAGAACTTAAAAAAGGTACGTTTGTTTGATCGGTGGTGTTATTACTTTACCATTGGCATTTGTGAATATTTTCACATTCAAATAAGATTAGCCCCGAGTAAATGGATCTGTTATCAAGGTGCACTAAGTGCTTTTAAAGAACTATATTGCATCTGAGGTAATGTTCCCTAATTGAAGTCTTCCCGAAAGGTTTAGGTGACTTTGAATCAAGGCGCGCAATACTAGGGGTGTGGGGGTGACTTATTTTTTATTATTTCTTGTCAAAATAAAATACTTACCACCAAAACGACGAAATATAGCAATAAATAAATAAATAATAATAATAATGATAATAATAATAATAATAATAATAATATCAATAACATTTATTTAAAGAAGATAATAAAATAAGCAGCACACATGCGCAGAGCTGATTTGTCGATGTAATTTACGGTTACAATAATAACTTCTAGAAATGTAAAGGGTTCGGTAAAACTATGATGGTTGCTTTTTAAAAAAGGAATATTGATTTTTCTATTCTCTTCATTTCTTTTCAGATAAGAACTGCATCGCTGGAGTGAAGAAACACGAGACAACATATCCAATCTGTTGCGATAACGAAAACACATTTTCATGCGTGCAGCCCGTTTATTACTTCAAAGCTATTCGAAGTAGATAAATAATGATTTAAGTATGAAATAATCAAATCATTACGAATACGTTTAAATACTAAGAAAACCAAATCTTATAATTTGGATTCTGTAATTRAAATAAACCAGTTTTCCTGAATGCACTTTAGTATTTTCCTCGCTTAGGCTCAGTTCAGATCAGACTAAGTCCCAGTGCAGACCTTGAACTTTTGTGGCGTCCAATGTACTAGACCCTTTGCCAAAATGGCGGCCGAAAATAGAAATAAAATAAATAAAAAACCAATACCAGCACTGGAAAGAGCACATTTACTTTAGTAACCATACRAAGATTCATTATGTCAGGTGTTATATCGGCCGAGAAAACTTTAGTTGAATATTGACATTTGACGTTTGTATGCCCTTGGGGTGAAGCGTATACTCATACTTGACATGAGCCTAATAGGCCCTTTGCAGCTCAGTAATCACGTGCTAATTAATTCACTGAGAGTTAATGAACGAACATTTTAATTCTCATCGGGTGAAATTTACTGCAGGGCAAACAAACTTTCTACAGCCTGTTTTGAGAGATGGTAATAAAACTGCATTTTGTAACACTGCTTACACATCATTTAAAAGTTCTTTACAAGTATCAAATTGAGCTGATCCTCGCAGTATATGAAGCTACTTATGCAGCTGCAAATTGAAAGACTCGGAAAAAATTACAAGTAGCTAAAAAGAAATCACTAATTTAAAATAAAAACAAAAGTTTTGCTCTCCAGTACAGACACGTGACCGTTAACTGCAATCAATCTCAAATGGTAAAATAAATTTGGTTCTCTCCTGATATTTATCTTCTATCATTGTCGGTTCTCTCCTGTGCTTCGAGGGTTTTCCGGGTTCTTTGGTTTTTCTTCCTCCGCAAAAATCAATAATAATAATGTTTAATAATATTTATAACTTAATATTGCGCAGTCTATTAAACAATCAATTCAAGATCTTATCGAATATATGATCGAGATTTTTAAATCAACTCCAATTGGAATCCAGTGGAAGAAGAGCCATTCTGTGGAATCCACTGTTAATCCATTATTTATTTGTTATTATTTAATGATTAAGTTGGTTAGCACAAACAATCTAAAAAAACTACACCAATAAAATTAAATTTCAAAAACCAATATGGCGGCTATGACGTCATATTTATCCCAAGAATTCTGCTGGATACTATAATAAATAAACTTTCCTAATAATTTTAAAACTCGAGACAAATTCAAAGTCAAAACGAATGACGTTTAGACGACCGTGTTTGAAAAAAACAATTACGTAAAAAATTCGGCTTAATGAAGCGTCGTTCATGTCATCCGATATGCCTCTCGACCAACGTAGTCGGTGGTGTTGGCAAGATAAGCGAATACATTTCATCATTATCATTTATTTATCCGTACTTAACAGTTCTCAAAACCTGTGTACAAATAGAGTGTTTTAAAAAAATTCTTGCTTCTTGAAAATCATTAGCCACTGAATCAGAGGCCATTTTATTCTATGATCAAAAGATGTTCTATCCTTGAACCTTTGATTCAATTAAAGCAACATTTACTCAAGAATAAGAATGAATATCAGCCAAGAAGGGTTTACCAAGTAAATTCAAAAGCCATTTCTTTGGTTTATTTGGAGAAAATATTTGTCTTCACGATTGAGAATAGAAATAACCGTGCGGAACGTACGTTTTGACCCACAATGCGCTGCGGCATTGACCAACTGAAATGTGGATTCACGTGGCAGGACACAAACTAAAATGTGAACTCGATGGAATCATAAATCGTTGAAGATGTCACTGGTGCTATTCTTGACCAATCAAACGGCGTTTATTGATATAACAAGCTAAGTGTATTAAGAATTTTTTTTTATAAAGAAAACTATTATAACATTCAAAGCGGCTCCCTTTTTAGTTGTCCTTGAAAGTTGCGACCTTTTGCTCTCACCAAGACTCTCAAGTTTTTAAGGTAATTTAACGATTTTTAAGTTAGGCTGAAAAACTATTACATTGTCTTTCTGATAGAGCTCTTAGATAGTATCTGTGAAACGGAAAAAGTAATGAAATCCGTTATAAACTTTGTAGAACTTTATAGACGATGACGAAGCAAGCAAAATGTAAATTTACGACTGCATTTTGTTTCAATTTATCCCGAAATAAGACGTATTGCATTGATTATTCCAAGTTAGGGAGCCAGTCGAATTCAGCTATAGCTGTAGGTTCCCATGTTTATTATACCACAGACTGTTAATCTGTGCATTTGTGTGGGGGCTTAAGATAATAAGATAGAATTTACAGTCAATTAGAAACGCCACGTGACGGCAGCCATGTTAGATGGCAGGAACAATATAATCCCTTTTTCATGAGAAAAAAAATCAATACCCATTTTAAAAGGAATCTATCGTTCTGCCATTTAACATGGCTGCCGACACGTGATAATGTAAATGTTTCGATTCGTATTCATGAATATGTTCATAACACTGATTTCCAGAGAATGAAGATGGTCAATTTAAGACTTGTACTTCTTTTGGCTTCTGTTTCGTTTCTTGGGTCCCACATGGCTCAAGCTAACGCATCCAGAGAAGAAGACGAGGGAAGTTCTGGAACCAATACTATTCTTCAAACAAACTCCGAGGAAGATTTAAGTGGTGACGAAAGTGGAGCAGTTGAATTGGAATTACCTGAACTTCCATCAGAAGAAAATGCACCAGAAATGTAAGTCAATCAATATTTATAAACATAGTTACTCTGGTTCAAGCATTTTGTCAGCATTTTTTYCCCTGGTGCAGAGCGAAGTAGTGTCGGGAAATCCTCTTAATTTTTGTTAGTAAGCACCAAGAAGAAAAACAGTTTCTAGGCGCGCTGAGTGATTCTATTTTTCTTTGATTTTATTTAAGATTTGATACGATCACTAAAAACGAAAGGGAAAGAGCGCACTCGCGCAAGTTGATGACGCACGGGAGTAGGGTAAGGCGAAATTCAAACTGCATCCGGTTACTAAAAATAGCTCAACCGGGAACTTACATGGCGCGCGCTTTATTAAGAAGTTTCCCTCTCTTATTTATGCTCTCTTGACTTTATCAAGTCTATCCTCGACTTGGAGCCGGGAAAGGTCTACTGCGAGTTAATCTAGCAACTAGGGACTTTAAGATTTGCAAAATCTACGACGGCGACGTTAACCGGAAGTGTAAATAATTTCTCTTTGGGGTTCTGTTCATTGTAGATTTCATTCAAAACATTGTCATCAAAGTCAACTCATCCACAGGGAAGACAGATTTTAAACGGACTCGAAATCCAAAGTGCAATAATTTACACTTCCGGTAGACGTCGTCGTCGCAGATTTTGCGAATCTTAAAGTCCCTACTGTTCTGCGAAACGCAGCGGACATAACTAGGCCGAGCCTCTTTTTCAAAATATCAACCTCAATGCCTGAAACACCCTTATATTAATTTACTAATTTCTCCTTACAGACATAATTAAAGAGTTCTGTTGTGGGGAATGGGGCGAACAAAAAATATATACCATAATATAAATGCTGTGTTTTGGTTTAGAGGTCTAAATGACAGCAGTTATCAAAGTCGTTCCAAGAGGAGCGAACCGGTTTTTAAATGCCACTGTTGGATTGGATGGCGATATTACATTAAATACAAATATGTGGACTTTGGCGAGATTGGTCTGTATCCGAGACGAGAGGCATGTAAGCACGAATGTTCCACGAAATGTGCACGTAAGTATACTTCGTGTTTGTAATACGAAAACACCACAGGCGAGTTAGTGTAGCGTGCTAGATTGGACACAGACCAACGGACAGACTAACGGACGGACGGACGGACGGATTGATGAATGATTGGAATGAAAAAATACGAGGATAGAATTAAATTTAAAAGACACAGAGATGAAAGAAAATAATTCATGATTTTTTTTAAAAAAACGTTGCAAGCAAACACAGTCTTTCATTTCAATTCTTCTTTTACAGCTTGGTTGGAGAAGAAAGAATTGTTATGTCAAAAGATTGGGGGGCGCTATGACTCAAGAAAGCAACGCTCTGTAGGCTGTTTCAGTCAGTTTGGTTACCCCAACAGTCAAGAAAACATCTGGGAGTTTAACAACTTACCATTTGAATTGTGCTGTCAGTCAACTGGAATCAATTGTGCGGCCTTATATGGTCCTAGATTCTACTACAACTCGTGTCTCGGGTTGTGCGTGAAAAATACCAAATCATGTAAGAATCGCTTTATTTTTCTTTCCTTTCCTTATCCTACTTCTTCTCTTCTTCCTCATTTTACTCCTTCTCTTTTTCCTTCTTCTTCTTCTTCTTCTTCTACGACTTAATCTCCTCCTCTATCTCTTCCCCTTCCTTCTTCATCGCCTTCTCCTTCTCCACCTTGATTTTCTTTTCCACCTCTTGAATCTCCCCTCTCCTCCTTTTCAATCGCCTTCCCATCCTCCTTCTCTCATATCTTTGATCTCTTAATTTGTCTTTCTTTTCATTATCGAACGAGTCAATATTTCAAATTTCAAGCTTTAGTGCTTTAATCTCACTCACTTCGATTCCTCCTCTATTTACAGGCTGTCCTCCGTGGCTCATCAACAACCGTCCTTCTACTCCACACTGCTGTGACAACCATAAATTCAGCGTTTGCAAGAAGCCCAAATGTGGAGTTCATAGCGTACCATGCCCAAACGACAAATAAATAGTTGACCCCTAAATACACTTATTTAAAATGTTGATATTAGTTAGAATTTGTTTGTGGGAGGAGAGGGAAGGGAAAATTTTGCTCCTAGAACCCAGCCCACTTTGATGTTCCTGATTCCAGTATTTCATAAAATTAGAACGGTAGACGAAAGAGAAAAAAAAGGTTGCTTAAACTGCAACAAATTAAATATGCGATAAGAAACAAATTTAGTATAGTAGTAGTAAAGTACAGTACAAATTTAAGTAATAAACAGAAATAATAAAATAAGTTATACTTTCCCTCGTATATCTACGTCCTGTACCTGCCTCGCGAAAACTAAAAAATATCAATTCAAAACGGTATATTGATTCAGTCCTGTATTAAATCTTTCGAAACATAAATCATAAAAATCTATTAACAAGAAATTAAGCGTACACTTTGCCCCTCTTAGGGCAAATACCATAATTATACATCCTCATATAGACAGGCTAATCCTGAGAAATTAAACATTAGTAAGATCAAGAATTAAAAATGAGTTTCTTTTAGTTAATTTTTTTGTATTTCAGGTTAAAAAGAGAGCGTAGGAGTACATTAGGAGTTACCCTTATTCAAAACAAGCCTAAAAAACAACTTGGTTTAGCAATATTTTGGGCAGGCGATTTTTTCGAAAAATCGCACTAAATTCGAACAATCATGTTTAAAATAGTGGCGACGTGAATTTATCAAATCGCCTCAAAGTCGCCGGTAGTTTACATGAGCGATTTATGACCGCACGTCAATCGCAAGAATCTCAGTGCAAATCGCGCTGAAAATGGCCGAAAACATCGCCTGTTCAAACGGGCCTTTACTTTGAAATCAGCACCAGCTTTGTGACATTAAAAWTTTTTTCTGAGTGCACTGTAAAAAAAGCTCGGTATCTTAGAGTACGGTTTAACGTCGGACTCTCCACATGAAGGCGAGTAAAAACAATGAATAAGCCAGGCAATCGTCTTTTTTAGTCATTATGTTCGGCTCGTGTCGAAGTTCGACGTTTGACCTTAGTTTACAAACTCAATAACTCTTCTGATAGGTGAGAAATTTGGTTTCACTTCTCTTGTTCTTCATATAAAAAGCAATGACTACAATCAGCATTAAAATGAACAGAACAGCAAACACTACTGTCAGAGCTGTGAGGGTCTTCACCATTTTGTCTAAAATAAAATAAAAACAATGTTAGGACATTAAACTAATTACGGAGAGACTGAAATAAATAAATWWTTTTTTTTTTTCAGTTTTAAAGCCGTCACTTTTCGCTACTAGTGCATGGTCTATCACTAATATACCACTAGTAGCTCAGCCAATCAGAGCGCAGTATTCGTGATAGACCCCAGTAAGCTTTATATTAATATGTGTTACTCTCGTAAGACAACGGGAAGATTTACTTATTAGATTAATATTATCGAATAAAAATCAAGTACCAGGAGGATTGTGAATAATACGCCACTGATGACAGTCATGACAATGATGGCTACCTTGGAGCAACCTGTTGGAATAGTGATTAGAGTAGAGTAGTTTGTTGGTTCTCTCCTGTGCTTCGAGGGTTTATTTCCGGGTAGTTCTCCGGTTTTTCCTCCCTCAACAAAAATCAACTTCTAAATTCCTATTTGATCTCGGCTTTCTTATCAATTGGGTCGCAAAACCTGTTAGGTATTAAGCCGTCCACCCAGAAGTGGTTAACACAATATTAATGCTTATGGTATCACATCGGTGGTCTAAGCTTGTAAGGTGTCGTCCTCTCACTAATTCAAGAGTGGAAAGGGGCCCACGTTCGAGTCCTGGTAGGGTATTTCTCCGGGTCTCCTCCCTCCGCAAAAATCAACATGCAATTTGAGAGTCGTGTTTTTGGAATATATAGAACATTCGAATGTTAGTAAGGAGTGTGCGTGGTAGTCTTTGTTTTAGGTTCGGTCCCAGATCCTTACGGGCCTTCTAGTGTAGAGGACCCATGAAGGACGGAACCTAATGACGGAYGCGAAGGAGACTGCGTATGAAGATACGCGGCCAACACATTAGTTTATGGGAGGTTTCACGAGTGAAGTATTTCCGGTGGCGTATTTGGCGCCATCATAGTCATTATCACAACTCCATGCCTTGAATTCTTTCATTCTTCAAGTTACTCGTTTTTAGGCAACGTTTCTAACGATAACATTATATACACACAAGATGGCGGGCTCCCTGTGAGATGCCAGATGTATACAGGTAGCCCAAATGATCACTTATATTAACTGAATTAAAACAAACCCTGATCGTCGTTTGGTTTCTCCACTGAAGGTGTTTTTCTTTGTAGTTTTGGAATAAACTCATTCCAAAAAGCGACTTTATCTGCCACAAGTTTTTCCGTGACGGTTGGATTTGGATGCAACAGCAGAACCTTCTGATCGTTAGTCGTAAACTTAGGCCATTGGTTGGAATTTGAAGGGTTTGGATCGCTATGAAGAAAGTCAAAAATACTTAGAATCAGTTGATCATATCTCTATGTCCAAAAACACGGATTTTTTATCCAATAATTAGTTTTTTAAATCAAAGCATTCTTCCAAGACGGCAGCTACATGACGTAATTTAAGATTACTTTTTAACAGCACAATTGCTTGATCACTTGACGTCACTTCCTGCCTCGTGCGCAATGTTCATATAAGCTGAGGCACGTGATTTCAATAGTATTCTTTCTAATAATTCTTTTCTAAATTTGGGAAAGCACTAATGGTGTGCGCCGTAAATTAAATGCGTCACCTCTCACCAATGCCACGCKGTCCGTTTCCCGGGGGCCCGGTGTCGTATGTGAGTAAAGTTGTTTATTGATTTCTCCGGGTTCTCCGTTTTTCATCCCTCCTCAAAGTCGGAAACACGTCGAAATGTAACTCAATTTGGAGAACAAAACGATGGGTTTACAATTCTCAGGAGTTTGAAATTCTTTTGTTTTGTCCTCCAAATTGAGCTCCTTTGACGTCACATGCAAGGGGTATGCTCAAAGGTACTTGACCTAATTACTTTATGTTAACAAAATGACACTCAATCTTAACTTACCCAGTGGCTGCAAAATTCCCAATAAACTCTCTGTATGTTCTTCCAAACTGATCGCTTTCATTGCCAAACGTAGAGACAATTTGAGTGAACCAGCTGGAGGGTCCAAAAAGATAGAACAGATCAGCACCATGGTAAGCTCCCATCCATTCTGGTCTTGCTGTACCGTCAAACATCTTTGGCACCTTGTAATCAAACTGGTAGACGAAGGTGTTTATGTTTTTCTTGGCAAATGCTTGGGAGGCCACTAAACCAGGTACCCTGAATCCCATGTCTGTGGTTAGTTCGAACACACYCCTACGGGGAAATAACCGATAACAAAATACGATGATTTGATGAACATAATATTGTAAATTATAAAGACCGCCAGCTGATGTGAGAGAAAAATTTAACCAATCAGAATAGATAAAATTCGCAGAACTGCGTTTATGTCAAGCGGAAATAAGCCAAATATTACCTTCTAGTCTTATTGATGTTATCAACATCAGTCCAATCTGTATATTCTTGAACTATTGCTGCTACTATCTCAGGATTCTGGTCCCTCACAAAGAAGGTTCGTTGGGTGTAGTTTAGAAACTCCTCTCGTGTTAAACCATCATCTGTCTTCAAACCGTTAAACAATCCTGAAAAAAACAAATACAGGATCATCATTATGCTAAACTATATACCCAATGAAAGCGCGCGTTATTAACTTCAGTATTTACCTAAAATATCAGTAACGCGCGCTTTTATTGGTTAGCTTAGCATACGCTAGAGCTAGAATTCATAATTCTATGCGCCGAATGCGCATGGGCGAATGGACGCGAGAGATCTAGTTCAGCGAGTCATGTCTAAGAACTTCATCAGGAACCTTAAAATGTGTTTCAATTATTAAGACTATTGTTATCGTTACGGATTGGCATGTTCGGCTAACAACTCAACAATCTAGGCTAATATATCCTACTCAAACGACCTGAAGCAGTTGTTACGCGGAACTTTACATGAAAGTATCGACTTGCATAAAACCATAAGTTATGGAGCGCATATATTACTCTGTCAATTCGCTGACCAGCGGTACACATCTATAATTATATCCCATTGGCTAAGAACATCACGCCATTGCCAGCAACGTCAGTTGATGGTCGTATGACACGATCAATTGCAGTAGTTGCGGTTCAATTTTGAGGCATTTGTAATGAACCACGGTTCTCCAATATTTGCACGTAACCGTTGCAGAGATGGAAGAACTGCGCATATACCCCAATGAATCTCGCGCAGTGAAATTTTTTCAAGTGAGTATTTTTTTCATTTAACGGAGACGTTACCTGGGGCAGTTCCCATCAGCGTGCCGCCATCGTCATCGGTAAAACAAACCATCACATTTGTCTTTCTAAATTTCCCCTCAGCAATGAGATTAGTTGGTAGATCTGGGTAAGAAAAAGATTGTGGTTTTTTTTTCGCAGTGAGATGTAAAGAAATGATTCAGATGGACAAAAGGAAAAAAACGAAAAAAAAAAAAAAGCTTATGCATGACAAGAAAATAAAAAAATTCTTTGAAGCGCGTTTCACTAATAAAATATTCATCCAACTCGAATCATTTGTCTGAAGAAGAAGCATTTTGCGCAACTACTGCATTGTTTGGTAGAGAGCCACCAATATAAACCCGTATTGGCGACTCAAGATCAAAATCGCCATAATTTATAATTTTTGGACACAAAGATAAAACGGACTAGTGTACGTTCGGTTTTCCTTGGGCGACTACCACAGGCGGCCTAACAGAGTTGTCCTTCGTCCTGGTATGCTTACTCTAGATCTTACCAAGTAAAAACTCCCCGTCTACCACAGGGGAAAACCGAGCGTAGAATTCTTTAGGCACCACCTTAGACTGAGCTTGAATGATATCTTCCATTGTCTTCTGTTTGGCGCACTCCTTGAGGCTTGGCATGTCTGTGCATCCTAAGTGTTCGCCAAACTCTCTAAAGGAAATGTAATAGCTATGGGTTAATAAAGAGCAAATGTGAATATAGGCCTTGCAATGAGATAAGGGAGACTCCCAAGGGGTTGGATCCAGGTTTTGTTTTAGGGGGATGCACCATTTATGATCAGGGCATTCCGCACAAACTCAAATACCAAAGCTCAGCTCTTCTATGGGTGGGGAGGGGCTCACCCCTTGAACCCCTCCCCTAGAAGTTCACCCGTGCTCCCACTTTCAATGTAATATGTCTAAAATCTAAAATCTCTGATGCCACCCCCACATACTCCAACAAATATACCGTCACACGCTTTCTTTCAACAGAAAGCTGCGAGATATAAATTGAATTCAAAATATTTTATGTTTACGTTTTACCAGACAAGAATCTTATGTTTGCCCTTTTCTATCAAATTAGAGCATCTAAGTTATCATGACTTTAACATATGAAAAGATGATTTCTAAACTAAGCATTATTTCTAATTTTTGCTTCAAAAATTTAATAAAATCAAGTTGTCAAGCCGGACAACAAATAACTAAAATAGATATCACAATTTAATCGAAGAAAAGGTGGAGACATCGCCCCATCGATCGAATCTCTGACGTTAGAATGTCGGAAGCGGGTCGGGATCGATAACGAGGCTTCCAAGCCGATATCTTTCGAGGAACCGATATCCAGTGCAAGTTAAAATTAAAGAACCTGTTTCTTGAGATATTTTACTCAATAATTCTAAAAGCTAGCCATTTTGTGATACTACACAAGTTAGATAGGAATTATACATCATTCGGGACAAGTTTTCTGGAAGTTTTTTGAAGAACAAAGGCGTACCATCGGCTAGAATCGAGACGACCAAGCTTCAGCTCGTCGAAGAACTAGAAATTCTTATACCACATGGACGTTCTCCTGCAATTTGAACAGAAAAGCTTCGAAAAAATGGCGAATGGCTATTTCGTCTGTGAAGTAAGTATTTCGAAGCCTAGTCATTTTTCCATTAAAAAGTATTGGAAAGTGGAACCTCGAGCTAAATAAGAAAGAAATATTTGCTTACCAAGCAGTTACACTTCGAGACGTCCATGTTTGAATAGTTTCCCGCCAATTTGAATATGGTAATTACGACACGCGCGGAAGGATTTTCGCGCCCTTTTTAGAACCGGAARCGCATAGACATGCATAGCAGGAACAATGCTCCCTTTGCTTTGGAATTCCTTTTTTTGCCATTTTGTCCAAAATATCCAAGAATGCAGGAAATATTATTCCTGGAAATTATATTTTTAGAAATGTTTTTGGGACTTCTGGGGTTTCATTTGATGTTCATTGGTGACATTTGCCTATTACCCAATTTTTCAGGCACCCATCTTTTCAGATTCCTGGATCTGCCCCTGTTAGTAGTTTTTCATAGTTTTATATTTTGTTATTAATGCAAATTTTCATAATTGAATCATCCAGAGAACCAGGTAAAATGTATAAGAAGACCTCTTGATTTCTTGCTTCCATTGATTCAATTTCCAACATTCTCATGAGTGAGTTGGTATGACAGAAACCATTAGTCTAGATATCTTGGGCTATCACTTTGCTGGTTGTATGATAGGCCATGTTAATATCTTAAAATTCAGACTTGACTGCAAGGCATTAGTAGTATGGTAGAAACATGTGGATCACCAAATATACATTTATTGGTTGGAATAAAATAATGTATGTTCCTACCTTTTGGTAATTAATTTTGGTAGAAATGCTAGCTAGTTCACCACTCAACAACATTATAATCTACAGCACTATATCTTTATGCAATTTTGAACATTTTATTTAAGAGAGCCTTGGTATTGTGCTAGAATTTTTATACCTTGAACTTAGCCTATTATGATAAAATAATTAATGAAATAATTAATAATAATAAATTATTATCATTATCAACATTGAATACAATACCTGGCAACTTGTAATGCCTCCTCTGGTTTCTGCACTGCTAGGATCATGTTGGCATACCCACTCATGATAATCACATTCTTGAAGAGACCTTCAGTCAAGGGAGACAGCATTAAAGTTGACACAGCAATACCACCTGCTGATTGGCCAATGAGTGTGACTTGGTCAGGATTGCCACCAAAACTGAAACGAAAATGTTATGTAAGTAAT
Source organism: Actinia tenebrosa (assembly GCF_009602425.1). The sequence continues at coordinate 134,228 of NW_022259614.1, read as the reverse complement.
GTGTTATGTCTGCATATCATTAATGTGTTGTTCCAGAAAATATCCATACCACACCACACCATGGAGGAAATTGGAAATTCCCAGGGGTTGGGGGTTAGAGGAAAAACAAAATTAGAAGGTTTATATGGAGAAAATCGGAAATTCCAGAGGGCTGGGGAGACCTTCCTTAAATTTCCACAAAAGGTCAAAAAATAATCTAATGCTAGTTCTAAAATATTAACCACTCTTTTCATTGCTACACACTGATTGAGAAAACAGTCGCCACAGGGAAATAGGTCAATACACTGCCGCCAATCAAATAAATTGGTCCGTACTTTTATATTCTCCGATTGACAGCAGTGTATTGCCCTATTTCCCTGTTACAGTTGTTTCAATCAGCACATAGCAGTGAAAAGAGTGGTAATGGTGAGTTTTGCCCTTTAACTAAGGATAAAAATCTAATTTATTTTTGACATTTTATGAATACACGCAAAAAAACCTTGATGTTATGTTTACTTATAAGTGTTAGGTGTGTGTAATGTTTATTGATAGATTATAAAAGTTTTGATAAAATAATAACTGAGCTGCTTTTGTTAATAAAAATCCATCATTATATCTGATCAAAGACAAAAGCATGCATCAACCAAAACTTCCGTCATAATTTGATAGCAATTGGCTTGAGCACCATATGGTAAATAAGGATAAGAGTAAAGCATAAACAGTCAACTGGCATGAGTAAAGTAAATGCCTCGAGCTGATATGGCATGTTTTTGCTTGATGGAAAAGTTAAATATCCATTTCTACACGAAAGTTCGTTATAGAAAATTTGAAAATAATTTCATTTTGGTATCCAGTTGTGTTCTTCGAAATTTGCATCTTATAAACAATATAACCTGGCAGGATGGCCTTTCCCTATAAAATTATTCACATTTGCAGTGGTTTAATAGAGAGGCTCGTCCAACAAATTGAGTTTCTAACCCACCTTTTAATGTTTCTTTTGGTCCATTGTAATGCCTCCACCATATCAAACATCCCAAGGTTTCCTGATAGATCTTTAGTACCGGTACTAAGCCATGCAAATGATCCCACACGATACTGAGATGCAACGACAATCACGTTTCTCTCAGTTGCTAATACACTACCATCGTACATGGCTGAAAATCCGAACATGTAACCTCCTCCGTGTATCCAGTGAAGGACGGGAAGATTCGAGTTCTCGTTCGCTGATGCTGGTGCATATACACTAATAGTAAGGCAGTCTTCATCCGGCTTCATTGTAGGAGGAAGACCAGGGATGAGAAACTGGGGGCACATGTTGCCGTGTTCTGTGGCATTGATCGGTGTTGTCCATGTCTTTGGTGATGTAGGTCGCTCGAATCGTTTTGCTTGAGCGAAGGGAAATGCGAGGTAGCTGCTTGCTTCCATGCCGTTTTGAAGTAAGGTTATTTTCCCTCGCACAGGACCATATTCAGTTGTAACCACTTTAGTGAAGTTGACTTCTTGTGCAAGGGTAACACTTACGAAGACTACAAGACACTTTACAAGGTTAAAGATACTCATCTCTCCTTCTAAAAAGTATCTTGATTTTACTACGGGATAGAAAGGCTAGAACTAGAAAAGCTATAAAAGCAAACAAATGCTTAGTGATGCAAGCTGCTACATTTAGCTACCAGTATTGTCACGCAAAAATTTTTTACCTCGTCACGCCATTATTTCATGATGTAATTTCATGACGTAATTTCATGGCGCTACTCCGTTCATATGGGACTTTCGTGCGGGAGGTCGTGGTTCGAGTCCCGTCGGGAACACCACTCGGGGACCTAAAATAACTAAGGAGAAAGTGCTGCCATTGTAATTACAGCTACAAATAGTTAGACCTTCTCGTGGCTCGGATGACCACGTCATGGCTGTCACGTTTACTTTAAGAAAACCTAGCCGTAGTGACCACACTTTGCATTTATTAATTGGTCGATCGTGGGATGGCTTAATGGCTAAAATGTCCAACCAGTTTGAACTATATCAGTTACCAATACTTTGGTCTTGCCCTGGGGTATGCCGAGAAACGAGCGACAGAATTTGACCCCTGGGTTTTCGAGGATGGGGTACGCAGGATAAACCGACTAATTGCTAGGCCTCGTAGTTCAACATTTGCACCTTCAACTCAGTCCTCCAGATCATGTAATCATGAAATCCATGCCCTGGATCAACTATTGTCATTTGCTATGCAGTACTGATTATATATGGAACAACGAAGAGTGTTTTTGGAAGCTAGCCTCCTTTTCCTCGAAAGGAGGCAACGTCAAAATTTGGCTACGCGTACGAGACAATTATAGAACAGGTATGATCATTTCTTTTTTATTATTTCATACTTTCATTTTTTTAACTTTGTTTGGTAATGATGACCGTGAAGTCATTTCTGCCGTGCATTGATGGCACATGATATATAGTTTCTTGGAAATATGATATCTTCATATATCTTTAATCGTTATTTTCATATTCAGTGATTTCACATCAAGTATTTTTTAACGCCACTCCTACTATTTTCTATATACATTGGCCTTAAATATTTCCTAATTATTTTAAATGAATGAAATAGTTGGACGAAAATTAAACTGCATTATTTTCTCTTTATTCATGGACCTAGTCTTCTATTCCCCGAAGCTGTTCTTAGTTCTTAGTGGCGTTGCGTGACGACACTACGAACGACTGTGGCGAGACTATCAGGTCCTAGTCTGTTTTCTGTGTTTCACCATAATTCCGCGTAGACTACTAACTATGGCTACACGGCAGTCACGTTGAGCATGACAAAACCCATAGAAGTTTTCCCTTTCAAAAATGAAATATTTGGAAATGCAAAAACACTACATTTTTCTGCACTCAGTGCTGCTGCGAAATGCCACTACTTTACTTCAGCGAAGCAAAAAATAACTGGACATTAGTTTACAATTTTAAACCAATAAATGTCACCCACTATAGGTAAGATTTCCTTCTTGTACTGTAGTTCTGGACTTGAACCAGGATTGTTGTACACTGTTAATCCCTGGAACATGAATGTCTCGTACCCAGGTTTGCTCGGAATGACGTGACGGGTGAACGTCGCTTTCGTTTCTGAAAACAAAGAATTACTAACATGTATAATGTACTTTAGGGTGTGGATTCAATTGTTAATTTGAAATATACTAAGCAAGGATTCGTTTACTTTTTCATTTTCATTTGTTCAGGAGGAAGAGGGGATCATTTTCGAATTCGTACAATACCGGTGTGTTCCTTGATTACAGATTCATTTGTTCAGACTTTGCCTCATTTCGGCGTCAAAATATTCACGAATACCATGTAAAGTAAAGAATGCACAACTTTAACAATACATTGATTCACATCACTATGTAGCATGCAAAACCGTCGTCCTGAAAAGCCACATGCCTCGACTTGAAGCAATTGTTTAAAGACAACTTTAATATCTGCCAATATTATTTTTTTGTCTTAAGCCAACTAATAATAATAACTTACTGAACTCTGCGGTATCTTCGTACGCCTTAATTATGAGGTAGTCGTTTACTGCAACAACATAATGTCTGGGATGTCCATCCAGTTCGAACGATACGTTACCAGTACTTGGGTCTAGTCCTGGGGTGTGCACGATAAACTGATCATGACTATCTGTTGGGGCTGTGCCTCGTAGTTCGACATTTGCACCATCAACTCCTCCAGAAGTGACTACTGTCCAGTTATTGTCATGAATGTGGTTTGAAGGATCACTTGTTGTTATTACACAACGAGATACGCCATTTGACATTTCATCTGTTATAGTTTGACAAGAGACATATACATGGAAACGTCTTAAATTGATGTTTATAATTTCGTATTTTTTTTCTACTTTGCTTATTAAAGCGAGAAATAAAAATTTAAAGATTGATCCAATCTTTCACTGAGCCTCGACACGACATCAGAGAAAAGTTAAATACAAAAAAGATATAGTTGTTTGGTTATTGCATTATTTTCTATAACTATTTCATGATTTATCTTGTACAAATGTTGAATATTAGGCATTCCGAGGTTGAGGAAAAAACTGAGTCGAGTTGATATTGCAGTGTATTGTGGGGTTGTTTTAGGGAACATATTTCCAAGTGTTAGAGATATCGGGGGAATGTCTATTTTACCACCATACGATACGCTTGTTAGAGCTAGTTGACAAATGTTCACTCGTATCTGTTTCAAGTTTAATTCGTGGATCAAGTTCAAACTGGTTCAAGCTAGTACAAGGTTCGCTAAAATGTAACAATAATTCCTAAATTAGCCTACATTTTTGGGGAAATATTTACACTTAAACAGTATATATGTTTAGAATTTATTGTACTTACATCTGGTGGCGAATCACGCATCTAAGTTAGTCTTCATGGCAAAATTATCGTTGGCTCGTAAGCACGTGCATGTCGTTTCATTAAGAATTAAGCGAGTGTCTTTTATTGCATAAGGCTAGATCAAGTTTCATTGCTATGTTTAATCATTAATTTCTGGTAAATCATGGGGTCAAGGAAATCGTAAGAAACAAACAAAACGAATAAATGTATGTAAAAGTTAACTATTCTCAACACCAAGATGGTGTCTATTTCGTGCCCTAAAACAGCCCCACAATGCACTGCAATACTAACTCGACCCAGTTTTACCTCAACCTCAAAATGGCTTATATCATTTACACAAGATAAATCATGAAATAAATATAGAATATATAGAAATAGTTATAATGCTACTACAGCATTGTGAGGTTGGTTGGTTGGGCGAGCTTCGAAGTCTTCTTAGCCCGGGGTTCTCAGTACCCGATTAAACTCACCTGATTTCCCTTGATTCGCAAAAAAAGCAGGCAAATAATTTTCATTCTAAACAGAGAAAAAGACGAAAAAAGTAAAATATAATCAGTAAGGAAGAAGCAAAACAAGCCAGCAGCTATTTTTCTCGTGCGAAACATGCGTTTTATTAAGCCTTAAAATCTAAGGAAATAAAATCTTAGGAACCAGAATCTACAGTCGCACATTCTCTTAATAAGCCTGAAGCGAGATGACGTTTTACCCCCGACTCTAGACCATAATAGTTTTTAAAATTCTTTCATATTAAAATTTTTGATTCCTTGGAGAATATAAGAACAATAGTCATAATTAAAGAACAAAAGCAGTGTGAAAAGGATTAAGGTCTAGAGACGGGGGTAAAACGTCATCTCGCTTCAGGCTTATTGAAAATTTAAGTAGGCGAGGTGAATGGGTCAACACTACACGCCTTTTCGGATTTCCATAAAACATGATGCATTGTAGTCTAGGGCTTAGCCTACTAACAACACCATATAAGGCATGATGAATCGCGTATGACTGGTAAACAAATAAGGCAAATTTAGCCGTACCGTACCTTATCTTAGCTTTAACTTAGCGTTTTTATTGAATAAATACTGGAAGRCAATGTGAAGCCATTTCAATGTTACGGCATGTCGTACCGTGTATGTGCTGTACCGTATGTTTCCCTCTCGTACGATTACCATTCTTATGGGAAGTCATTTCATTCTGGGGCGGATCCAGGATTTTGTACAGGGAGGGGTGCACCCTTGTCAGCATGTAGTACCGTGTACTTATTGTAGTCAGTACAATATGTTTCCCACTCATACAAGAACCACAGTAATTAACATGTTTACCTCAAAGTAATAGTGATCGTAGCCTTGTCTTGCTACCAGAAGATTGCTATGGTCGTTGTGATCACTTGACAACAGATAACACTTCAATAAATATGGCACCTTTTCTCCAAGACTCGTGTCAAAAGACAGGCACTCTTTCTCCCGCATGCATTTTAACATGCAGTCTAATTCCGATTCAACGGTTGTGTTTTCTACTATGTCTACAAGTAGCTGATGGTTTTCGATCTTCCCTGCGAACTTAGATGTGTCATTACCAAGAGTTATTTGGTTTCCTTTGGCGGAGAGATTTACGACTGTATTTTTGTAGAAAAGCACGGCAAATAAAGTGTAGAGAACAGTATGGAGTCCATTCATGGCTGCGTACACCTTCAAGATGAATGAAATACTTGGTTAATTTATTTATCCACTCATCCACAACACTTCCATTATTATTTGTGCTAATAATGTGTCGAAATCATCCTACTGTTGAAGTTCGTAGAGATTTAACACCAGCTTGCCTCTCAAAGTAGGCCCCTTATGAAATAACCTTGAATGGGAGGCAAACGGGAAAATACAAAAGAAAAAAACCCCTTCAAAAAAATTTTCGATGGGATTTGTGCCAATTAATCTTTTGCATTTTCCTTTTAGTCTAGCGCCCAAGGTTGTGCTTTAAAGATTTCATAAGTAGGCCCCTCATAAAATAACCTTGAATGGGAGGCTAACGGGAAAATACAAAAGAAAAAACCCCTTCAAAAAAATTTTCGATGGGATTTGTGCCAATTAATTCTTTTGCATTTTCCTTTTAGTCTAGTTTAGTCTAACTAGATTTCAAAGGAATATATAGGTTGCTTAACAAGATAAATGCTAAACCATGCGGAGAATTATTGACTTGAGTACTTTAGCAAGTACATAACTCACCTTTGTACAATCACCTGATGAAAAATAACCCTTTTTAAATCCAAGCTCCTTCCATCAGCGTTCGCAACTGCGTTCGTTCGCAATAAATCCTATTACTGTATGAAATAGCCAGAGAAAACGACTACTGATAGATATAGATTCGGCTTTAATGACTAAAAACCTATTTAAAAAGTATTTTTAAGCGAATCCCGATAYCAATCTTATATTTACGAATAGGATATGAAGAAAGAAGCCGATGGCGTGAGGGAATAAACAAGATTTGAATCGCTATTGAGTTCGGTAAACAACGCCCCATCTTTCTGTGCTTTACTGTCCGCTAGTATTGATCCAAGTGCGCACATGAGACATTTTCAATGGATGTGACGTCGTTAGCGCGGCAAAAATCCTGACATCTCCCGAGAAATATTTATTCAGGATCTTCAAACTTTGAAGTGAGTTGATGGAGTTGATGAAGTTTCAATTTAAACGGGTATTTTTCGAATCAGATAGTTCTATCCTTGAAAAATTTTATTAAACTTGAATACACAAAAAATTATATTTTTCATGTCTTTATTCAAAAAGTTTTCTCTTTTTAAGTTCATACCAACCATGTTTGTTTATCATTTTTTATTCACTGATTCTTGCTCTCTATTTATTTGATATTGTTGATTTAATATCCAAAATGAAAATCTAGTTTTCTTTGCTTGATGCGTGTTTGTGTACCCAAGGAAATGATCCCTGAAGTTTCCTTGCTGAAGGTGGCTGACTACTTTTGAACGTTCGAATTGAGCCCACGATGTGCGCGCCTCAAAAACCGCTGAATAATTTTCACGATTTTATTGAAGAACCATACACGTTTTGAACTTCAAGACGGCAAAACCCTCAAATTTTGCACGGGGCTCTATACTTTTTTTTGTTATTTTTCGGAATAACAGGTAATATCCCATTATTTTTCAAAGTTAAAATGTAGAAAATCGTTCTGTTTGTTTTGTGCTCAGTTTTTACGATAACTTGCACACCGTGGAACCTGTWCAAAAAAAGGTTTTTCATTGTCTTCAATAGTTTATTAAAACAACTTTTATTAGTATTTTATAAATATAGTGTAAGTTACGTGTTCGGAGAAAATTACTCATGTTTCTTCCTTAGTTTCGGTTTTATGATTTTTTTGTACAGAGCTTGATTTTTGCAATTTTTCTTCGAAAATTGTACAAACGCATGTCATTCCGGAGTGATTATCTCAAAAACAAGCTCAGGACACCCCAATTTTCTTTGCATTTTTGAAATCGGCATTAAATTTCAGGATAAAGAATTTTCAATTTTCTGTTTATTATTTACCAAAGTAGTCAGCCAACTTAACGTCAAAATTGTTATAACAAGATAGGATTACCAAAGTTAGTTGTACTGTATATACTGTAGTCTGAGAAGAGAGATCTTAAACTGGGCAGGTGTTGAAGAGATGAAGATTTGAATTAACTGAGACTCGGAGATCCATCTATCCGTACGTCCATCCGTCCATCCACCCACCCGTCCATCCGGGATCCATCCATCCATCCCTTCCTACCTCCCTCTATTCATTTGATATTCATTCATTCTTAGTATTTGTTTTGATAATTTGCCGAGCCTTAAAGGCGCCGACACACCGCGTAACATTGCGCGCAATATTGCAGGCAAAGTTGTGAAGTAGAATCGTTTTGTAATTTGAAGATAATAAAAAGGAAAATCGAACAAGGAATCAATCATTCATGACAGAATGACACGTGGACCTCGAATTAATGGAAAAAAACCATTACTGACTGGTTTATGAATTAACGGTAAAAGGTATTAATTCATTCTATCTTCTTTAGCCGTACACCTGCTTTCATAATTCTTAGTCTTTTAAAAGATTTTGGCTGAGAAAGACAAATCGTGACCAAACGCACGTTTGGCCAAATGGCCCGTGCGGAATCTCGTGCATTAACCACTTAAACCGGGGCTTACTTAAAATCTAGTTCTTTCTATTTTAAGTGCAGTCTAAGTTTCTCGTTGAACGTAGACGATAATGGTATAAACAATGAAAATGAAAGAAAATGAAATGGATAAAAGTTGAAATGTAAACAAAAATATTGTGCGTGACAAGCGAAGCATATCTCGGAAGCAGGTTATATGTGAAACGTTTTATACTTGCGCATGCGCAGAACGACTGTATTTCTGTTCGGATTTTACTTTACAGTACTCATATTTCTCTAAGGTACGGGTATCTAGACAATGTTGTTGTCGTGCACTAAAAGGGTCATAAAAACGCTGGAAAAGGCTCTCTATTATTCATTATTTATTTTATAAAATCTTTTGCTGGGTATTTTAATATTTACACTTGTGTATTACTCGTTACATTGTATATTATTTTAATGTCCTGACAAGGTTCATAGTAATTCGTGTCTATGGGAGATTTTTAAATGAGTTACAAACATGGCCTTCATGATAATTGAAATTCATCCATCGAAACTGATAATGAAATATTGACGTTAGTCCCCGTTTATCAAGTATAATGGTGTTTTGATAAGCGCCAAGTCTTGACATCAAAAACTGATTCCCTAAAACCTCTTAAAGATAATAAAATTCAGTAGAAATTTGAATAACTTCTTATTCAGCTTTGAGATGCAATCCATTATTCTTGATTAGCTTTCCTATAGTAATCGAACTTTTTTCGCCGAAAGTAAGCGATTTCAAGTTTTTCTGTTTGATTTTCAAATCTTTCTTTCATGATTTTTCTTTYTTTTTTTTTTKTCTGGGTATTTTGCGTGACTTATCTTKTAATTATAAAATAATTTGTCAAAGTCTGATATCACAATCGATAAAAAGATTTCGCCAGAGGAAGTAAATTCGCCATCAAATAAAACTTGTTGATTGGACATGTGCTTTATCTCGCGCTCTGATTGGTTCATAGCGAAAAGCCATTTGAGTGGCACAGATYCCTTTTTCCTTTAGTTTCTCACTCATAAGAAGCTTAGTACCTGTTCTTATTAATCTCATGATGTTAGTAAAATCGTAGACAATTATCAAATAATATGATATATAGAATTCATAATTCTTGTATTGTCCAAAGTGGACGATAAAAAACAAGAAAATAAGCAAAAAAAAAAAAAACATATACAAAATAGAAACAAAGGAGCAAAAACACGCGTGCACACACTCACACATATATCATTCGCTTCTGAAATAGCAAATGAGACTTTTTCGAAAAGKTTTTTTTTTAAGTTCTTCAAATTTTATCGATACCCTGAAACAACCTCTGGGCTGAAAGTCAGCAGGGCGTGGTTTACTCGTGGTTTGAATTTAGCCAGTTAGGTTTTGCGAAGAGAAGAACTGGATAGCCTGGAGAAAAGGCCTAACAAACTTTACTTATATGTGACAACGGGTCTGAAAATCGAGCCTGAGACTTCAGACCCCGGAGGTGAAAGACGAAGGCTACGCCATCTTAATTTGATCAATTTATTCATTCATCCTTGAGCATTAATTCTCCTTCTAAATCAAGTCATTTTGCTCATAACTTTATTACATCTATTTTTAATTTTAATTTTTTGTTTTGTTTTCACAAAAGGCTCATTTGTATTAGTCAAAATTTATGAAAGTCGAATAACTAAAAATTCCCCGGTAGGCTAAGATCTGCTGTGACGTCACTAGTCAATATGAAAAGTCTTCAGGGCATAATTACAATCTGTCGCATTCCTTTGATCCATAATTTGATCAAATCATTTAATATGACAAAGTCAAAAAGTCTGATATTCTCCTTTTTACCAGAAGATGCATACACTTTTGATTCAAATGGACTTTTTGGAGTTCCAAATTACCGCTGTGTTCCTTGACTACAGACTCATTCACTCAGCGTCCAAATATTCCCAAATACTAACGGTAAAGTTAAGAATATACCAATTCACTTTCAAAAATTCCAGGACCATTTTCTGGACACATGGATATTCTGCACAAAGTCGAAGCTAACCCTGAGCAGCAGAGAACTCCAAACTTGAGCCATTGTTCCTTGAGGTTTTCCACGTCCAACCTCAATAAATATAGCATAAAATCTGTCGTTTGTGATTTTTAAATAAATTGGTCTGTGATAACTGAATTTAAAGAAAAAAAGTGTACTTCAACTGATCATCTGAGTAATTACGTGTTGAAGAAATTTTCTCGGTTGAAAATATTTTCACTCGAAAAGAGATTCCACAACACCCTCCCTGAAAATTCTTTCCGTCGCGTACTGTTTTATCTTCAGCCATAGTCTGTCAGGATGCTTGTTCGATTTTCCACAATATTTATCATAATATATTTTATAAATCAAGTCTCTTCCTTCGAATATATCCAGATGAATAATACTAAGAATCCAATTCACTCTTTTAGGAGAAAAATCATAGATAACACTCCCATAGTCTTGAAGAAACGCCGAGCGGAATTCCGTCCAAGAGACATTTGTTCGTGGATCAAAGTGTCTTTTCCAGAAGTCAATGTTTTGGTTTTGAATCGAGGACATTGTCGTTTCAGTCCTAGGTCTTCGAAAGCCACAGCTCATTAAACTTTCGGTCGACAATCTTCGATTAGACTTGAAGTTTAGCCTTGTCGAAGTCTCGATGGTTGCAGAGCGTTTTAAAAACATCAAATCTTTTTTCYCTTTTCTTTTCGTCTTTTCTTCTTCCATTTGTGCGTCTGTAAAAAAATATAAAGCTGTCAATATTTTGAGCGTCGAAAATCAAAATATTTGACCTTACATTATAATTATCAACTAGCCTCTCTTCTCTTAAGAAAATCGGCTATATCACGATCGAGAAGTTGTAAGTGGTTGACATTTTCGATTAAGTACATTTGCAGGGTGAATAAAACGATGGCTTACAGCCGCACGAAATTGTATTCTTAAAAACGCAGCCACATTTTCGAATTATATAGTTTTAAAATCACACTATATAAGCTTAGTACGATATCAAATATCAATAACATATCTTACATTCTGTGAGTCCTAGAAAATTGGCGTCTAAATTACCAACCTTTATCACATTCATTTTCTTTCATCCTTCGGTTAAAACATCGGCTACCTAATCGACCTCGTCTGCTAACTCTCCTCTAAACCAAAATTGCTAGTTGTTTTGCAGGTTAAAAACTAGTTTTTAGATAACGATCTTTACGTAAATAGAATAAGATACTTATGTAGAATCCCCCTCATAGGTGGTGCGTCAATAGTTTTTCGGTATGATGAATTATAAATAAAAATTAGAACTTATTGTTGTTGTAAAACTACGCCACCTAGAGGGCAGGCGCTAGAAAGACTGGAAGGCAATTATTTATTTATTTTTGAGCTGATTGAAATCTTCTAATTTTTCAACTTTAATTGAAGTTAATAAGTCAAATCCGGAATTGTTTTAGCTTTTAGATCCGAAAGGGTTTATCAGATTTTGAAAAAATGTTAGATTTATTTTACTTTATTTTCATATTTGTATTTGTATTTCTTCTCTTCTCGGCTTCTCTTCTCTTTCTTTTTCCACCTTACAATTAGCTAAAYTCAGGAACTCAGTAACATTTACCTAACAGATTAAATCGATCACTTGGTATAATGATATTACGTGCATACTACCATACATTGTGATGCAATATGAAACATTATTCCTTCTCAACCTACAACTACGTGAGATGTTTGATACATATCGAAGTGAAGATGAATATTATTGCGTTAGCCTAAAGAAGCCCGTTGGAGTGCAGTGATATTTTTGTCGTAAGTGAGGTTGGTAGCCTTGGAAAATAACTGGGTGACCTTGTTTTCGTGCGCTTGACAGCCATTATGAGAACGGTGAATACATTCTCTAGATATATAATATATCTACTGCGTCTCGTTCAATTCGGATCGGACGTGAAAATATCAAAGACAAAACAAAAAAATTATAAAAGAGAATTTCAAAATTACTTACAAAATTACTTATACTTTTTGAATTCTTGTCCTATTGGCAGGCGAATGACTCAATGTTTGTTGGTTACGAGTTGTAATTTTTTGATATGACTGTTCAATAAGAGCAGGAGTTTTTTATTAGGTTTAAAAGCAGGATAGGWGGAAGCTAAAAGAGAGGGTTGAATTACTAATTGCATCGCCTGTGGTTATTTTGATTGGATAAAATGGACCATTCTCTAAATTATCTTCGATGCGAGGCTAACATGAAAATCAGTACAAAATAAACCACACTTTTTCTTATAATGGAATTTGTTGTATTTCTTTTGTATTTCTACGTTAGTCTAAATTTCAAGGTGATTTTGACAAGGGTACATTATTTTACTTAATAGTTAGTTTAATCGACTTATTATTCATGTGACTGAGAAACCATTTGTAAGTAATTCAAGACACCGTTAGTCTAATAGCTTTATTTTTGCCGAAACAACAAAGTCGACAATACGTGTCCAACTGAAGAGCATTGYACTTTTAACCGATCACGTTCGGTCATCATAACTTAGTGCTTCGTCAAGAAAATGACGTATTCAGTTTCATCATCGTTAACAGGCATTACGTAGACTCGTTTTTCATTGAATACCTTTTGAAGATGATGGTATTTGAAAAGAAAAATGGTCCAAACCTTTTCACGTTAAATGCCGTTATGGATTTGGTCAGGATTTGAACAGTCTCGTACCCAGAGCTCCTAGGTTTTGTTGCACGAGACTGGAACTAGTGCAAGTCCATTACAGACCGACCGACAATTCCTACCCATGGGGGTTCGATATTCAGCACTCAAATCAATTCAATACTGGTATACCATGTAAAAGCCCCAAAATGCTATTTCCTCCAGCTTATGACATTGTCACGGCTTGATGCACAATACCAATTACAAGCTAAGCTTGGGTATGTCATAATTGTACAAATACATACTAACAGTCGGATATCAAAGGCAGTCTGTAATAACGCGACTTGACAGCGGGAACAACTCGATCATTCTAGTTATTTTTAGATAAAATTTTTAGGTGCACGTAATGTTCAATTTATTCCAAAATGGTAATTCCATTCGCTTTTACCCTGGAAGGCGCGCAGTTACCCGGTGGCGCCAGAGATTCGCTCGTCAATCCGGAGCCTGGAACCAAACACCAGAACTGAAAATATTTTAAAATCTAAATATTTTGCCGTTGTTGGTAAAACAGACAACCTTTTCTTGTTGAGATATTTCACTGATTATCAATTTAGAACAGTTTTCAATTAGACATTCCGAGGTTGAGGAAAAAGCTGGGTCGAGTTAGCATTGCAGTGCATTGTGGGGCTGTTTTAGGGAACAAATTAGACGCCATCTTGGAAATATGTCCTAAAACAGCTCCGCAGTGCACTGCAATTAATTCCAACTCAAGATAGTTTTTCCTCGACCTCGGACTGGATAATACTTGCCATAATTTACACAACGTTTAATGTGCAATTCACTGTACAGTACGCTTAAGTATTTATAAATAAACCTGTGTTCTTGGTCGAAATAAGTAATTTTAAAACGTGTTTAACATTAAAGCTAGTCGTTTATTCCCATAGTTATTACTTTAGAAACTCAAATAAAGTAAAATTAATAAAGTCGTATTGGTGCGTAGGCTTAAAGGCAACAAATATAACGACACAAGCTCTGACAACAATATTTACCAAAACAATGACATATCAGTTACTGACTTTAGGTTCAGTTATTTGTAGTCAATTGTCCATTGTCAGTTAACTGTAAAACCCTACCCACACCCTCCCACAATGCAAGATGAATGAACTATATACTGTACTACTTTATCATTTTGTAAAGTTAATTACTTATCAGTAGCTTCATACTTGTATTTTCGACTTTAATATTAATCTTCTTCCTATTTTTCTTTCTTTCTTTTTCTTTCTTTCTTTCTTTCTCTCTCTCTCTTTCTTTCTNCTTTCTTTCTTTCTTTCTTTCTTTCTTTCTTTCTTTCTTTCTTTCTTTCTTTCTTTCTTTCTTTCTTTCTTTCTTTTTTTCTTTCTTTCTTTCTTATATCTTTCTTTTTTCCTTTCTTTTTTCCTTTCTTATTTGTTTGTTTGTTCGTTTGTTTGTTTCTTCTCAGTTTCTTATGTTCTTTTTGTTCTAGTTTCTGTCTTTGCCTCTTTTTGTTTTTTTCAGTCTTTCTCATCTTTCTCTTTCATTTTTTACTTCATTTATTCTTTCTGACACTCCTTTGTTCTTTATTTTTCCTAGCTTCTTCTATTCTCTCAGTTTTATTCTCATTCAGCATATTGGTTAACTAACTTTGTTTAACGAGTTTAAGAAGCTCTTAGTCTCCCTTATATATATCAGCAGTATCGATCGGCGGCCATATTGCCTTGAAGCTAAAATCAAACAGCGTTTTAATTACATCTAAAAAGTCAATTAACGCATTAACGAATGTTTTCTAGAACCTTAAATCCGATATCGTATGACCTACACCACAGCCGATATTACATTTGATATTTTTTCGAGGCGAGAAAAAAGTTTAATCTGAGATATCACTTATCGTGAATTCTATAATTCAAATTTTGAGGGGAAGAGAGAGACAAAGATAAAATAAGATACTGTAAGGACTTCTTCAGTTCAGAACTAGATATCTTTCTTTTAAAACTAAAGACTGTCTCTAGGGATATTGAATGACTGAGTTAAGAAATGTTCGCTGTCCGGCGACTTCCAATGTTATTCAATATGGCCGAATAATTTGACAATATCTGACCAGTTGAAGCAATATGCCAAAGCTAAGGGAGTACTATACTCGGTAATCAGAATGAACAGAATCGACGCGCCAGTATATAGATATATGCATAGGTATAAGACTCTTTTATAGCTTGGGCGCAAGGCTTTCCCGTTAAATCCCACGTGTCACGTCTAGAGAATAAGATTTTTTGTTTAAATTGCTCCATATTCATGTGTCTTCTCTTGCATGACCATTAAACAAAGAAATGATACTCTAGAGAATGACATGCACGTTGCCTGGAATAGGAAAGATTTAACGCTTTCAAAATCACAATTTACAAGCAAAAAACGGCTAGAGAATCGTCAGACATTCAAGTGCACTTAGTAATAGCTTTCAGTTTGTGAACATATCATTGATTTTTGGATGTTGTGTGGGCGAAGAAACTGGTGATGGAAACCAAAAACGTATTTCAAATGTTCACGATTTTTTTCCCGAAAATTTTCACTTTGGATTTTTTGTTAAATCCGTTCCAAGCCCCTGTTGCATGTGTCCGAATTCTTAAAATTTAACTATTTGATTTAATAAAAGATTGTGGTGAAGATTGAATGCTTAAAGGGAATTGCAGCTCGAATCATCGCGGTCAAAATATAAATAGAGTCCTTTAGAAGCCAAAACCATGCTAAACCAACATGTTTAAATAAAACCTTCTGGGGCAAATACCGAGTAACTGCAGAAAGTGCTAGTCGTAAACTAATGAGTTTCTGAAAGGTTTTGATGCACACGAGTCATGTAATCTTAAACTAGAAGATTCCAAGGCTTTTTACAACAAGGACTGATTGAGAATTGCCTCGTTTCTGAAGTTGATTGCAAAAATAATTCACCGAATTTGCCGGCTTCTACCAGTACATAAGTACAGTCACTAAATTTCTCAAAACGACGTATTACTATCTCGCCTGGGTAGATCTAAGTATAAGTTTAAATAGTTATCAAAAATAATAAATTCTTACTTTGTTTCACGATGTTAAGGTTTTTTAAAAACTGCGTGGTCAAGAATAATCTTTTAACGTTACTCGCTCCGTCTCTCTGTTGTCTTGTCGGATATGAAGCCGGTGAACTTTCCGAAAGTTTCACACTGACTGACACTAGGCTAGTGTCTTGTGTGGCTTCTAGAGTGCTTCAACTATTCGCACATTAGCGTAAGTTTAATATAGAACAAATTGATGGATTCTTTTAATGTGTTATTCTACAGCCCTTTTTGATATTGTCTCTCTTGCTTCCCTTCTAGAAGGTTCGATCGTTTGACAGCGTTTTGATTTTWAAAAAAATCAATATATCATATTGAAAGTGTCTGAGTGAGTCACGCGAGTTAAGCTGTAAAAAGCAACGAAGAAAGTGAATTTTTGAACTCGAAAACATCTGTTGGTACAGACTTCAAATCTTACACTAAAATCTTAAGCGCCGTTTACACTAGCGATTTTTGCGGTGATTGTTGCTGCGATTTTTTTGGCGATTTTGTCCATAATATATAATGGTAAAGAATTTACTTGTAAAGTTTTTTTTTTTCAGGATAACAAGATTTTCCTAGACGAATATCTCTTCGCTGAAGGATGAGGCAAAAGATTTCGTATTTCCGAAAATTGCCACACAAATCGCAGCAAAAATCGCCAGTGTAAACGAGGCTTTACACTCTAAATGCTATTACTTTGATGCTTTTTCATTTGAACATCAATTTTACAAGCTACTGCTTTGCGGCTCTTATCTCGGCACAGAAATGTATTATATCGAAAATTATTATTGATTCATACGGTATTCCTGCGAGAAACTAACGCGTACGCGTGTGTAATGGCGGGAAAACGGTACACATTGGTCCCCCCTTCCCACCCCAATTCCGTACTTGGTCAAGACCGCGCTACGCCCCGTGTGTGTGAAATATTTGCTTTTAGAGAGACCAGACATTCCCTCGAGGGTCTATATTTATTCCCTCATATCGCTACTTATATATGTATGACTTATATTTTAATTCTAGGACGAACTACTAGTTTAACACAATCTAGTTTTTCTAGTTACTCTTGTTTCCAGCTTTCAACTGAAGTAGTGTCCTTTTATCCCCCGTCCTCCTCCCCCAGGATTTCCACTTAATGTTCCAACCAGCCCATCCCCCTCCGCAGAATTTTTTATTGTTTTTCAACTGAAAGTTTTCCTAAATATTTCCTCGCTGTTTTAGGGATACAAACCTCTTTGACAACAGTCGGCGTTTTCTACCCGAATATAAAAATTTCAATTCAACTTAAATGTTTAATTCCCACGAAGATCTTGAGGCATTTGCTTAGCCACAATGGCTGGCTATTAATCGTAGCTCAATAGCAAAAAAGTTCAAAAAAACCGTCACTAATCTTGAGTTAGGCAAGTGACATATAAGTGGGTTTAGTTGAAACTTGGTTGGACTTTAGATTCGTATCGAAGTAATTGGTTGTTTTTAACGGGTAGAAGTCTTAAAATACACGCTATTTAGAGTTTATGGGAAACATATTTAGAATAGAATACATTTGGAAACCGGAACATAGCTTGTCTTTTGGCTTTTAGGTTATAATAGGTTGAGATTATCCAGCCGCTAT
This sequence comes from Actinia tenebrosa, assembly GCF_009602425.1. The sequence continues at coordinate 116,441 of NW_022259614.1, read as the reverse complement.
CTTAGTGGAATATATGTTATTGTCCCTTCTGTCCTTCAAACTTCAATTGTTTGTTTACTTTATTGATCTATTTGTCAGTTCCGTTTGTTCGGTTTGTTTGTGCATTTATTTTTTGTTTATTTGTTTGTTTCGAATTCTTTGTTTGTTTGTGTTTTATTTTGTTTGCTTGTTTGTTTGTTTCATTGTTTGTTTGTTTCATTGTTTGTTTGTTTCATTGTTTGTTTGTTTCATTGTCTGTTTGTTTCGAATTCTTTCTTTGTTTGTATTTGTTTCATCTTGTTTGTTTCGAATTCTTTGTTTGTGTTTTATTTTGTTTGTTTGTGTTTGTTTGTTTCATTTTGTTTGTTTGTTTGTATTTGTTTCATAACTGTTTGTTTGTTTCGAATTCTTCGTTTTTTTGGTAGGTTTGTCTGTCTATTCGTTCGATTGTTTGTTCATTAATATTTTTGCTGTTCGTTCGTTTGTTCGGCTCAGGCCAAACGTCGAACTTCACTGAACCGAACCTAATGGAAACAATGGATAACAAGGCAGTACTCTTTCATGTAATTAGGTTCGGCTCATGTGAAGTTGGACGTTTGATCTGAGCCTAACTTTATCTATTTGTCCCTCTGTCTGGCCTTTCAGTCAATATTTTCTTCGCTATATTCTTTTAGATCGTTATTTCCAAAATTCTAATTTCCTAACTAAATTACTGCAACAAATTAGCATTTTCCTCATATCTGGTTTCTCTATATTTATTACATTTCATATAAAAATTTGTCGCCAACGGAGAGATTTTGAGTACAAATTAAACTAACTCCTTCAAAATTTGAAATGAAATAAAACAAAATCAAGATAAAAAGAAAAAAATAAGAAACTTGAACTTTAAACAGTGTGTAGGTTTTTGTTTACTTAGCTTCAATTTTACATCCGGACTTAAAAACACCAAAAAGCTAAAGATAGATCCTTCCACTAGCATGAAAATTATTTATAATATTCTCAAAAATGTTTAAGCCGTTTATTTATAAGATATATTTTCTTCGGAAAAATATATTTGTAATTACTTGCTGTGATTTATCTCTATACTCTCAAGTTCACAAAAAGATTAAAAGTTAGAAGAAAAGGATAAATTGCTAAATAGGAAGTTATGAGGGCACTTACATACAAAGAGCCAGTTCTGCATGAGCAAACACTCTAAATTCTCCTTCGAACTAATCGTTCATAAATACCAGCTTTAAAAGGCGCCTTCAAAATATTGTTAGTTTTCAAAGTAGACCTTTTGCGAGGCCGGCGTTTTTTTTTTTTCTTGCTCTGATTATTGATTTTTTTCCACTTAAAAAAGGTATTTAATGTCTGTAAAGTTTATCATAAATATACACATCCCTAAGTTTTGTCTCTTAAGGTTTAAAAGACGCCGACTTGAAAAATAAAACATTTTTCAATCGAACGAAATTGAATCTATATTATTTAGTATACGAAAGAAGAGTATGAAATAAAAACGCCTTTAAAAACGATTGATAAACAAGATAGAGCTATGAATAAATTATGAATAAATTTGTATTTCTTAACGGAAAATTATTGATGAAGAGTGAATTTTGACATTTCAAAATCGTAGTGAAAAAACTTCCCAAAATTTTGTTTAACTCGTTGAAAAAGAGCGGAAAAAAATTAAAGTTTCAAAGTTGAATATTTTGATAACTTTTACTCTTGAAACCATGGTTTTAATTTATCTTAGAAACATTTGCACACTCTATATACAAAAAGCGAATGATTTTGGGAGAATATATTTGACGTATTCATGATATATTTGTTTTGCAACATTACTTGATCAGCGACTATTGCTACTATAAATCAAGACAAATTTATCACATTTTTAAAGAATTTTTAAACCATTAAAAACGCTGTTGTTAAATCGAATGAACGGTATTTATTCATAAAAATATAACTGTGAATCGAGTTTATAAACTGTCTTAAAAATACGGTTGAAAAATGAAATATTGGGTTTTTTTTAACTTACCTCCATTTTGGATTGCTATTTCATGTGCTCGGAGCTCGTACGGTTCTGACGAGCTTCGTTTACTACAACAAATACAGAACAGTGTTACCATTCTTTAGTTAACATCCAGTTTACCGCATTGGCAATTGTGGTGGTGCTTTTACGAGTCAGAAAAAGAATAAGTGTTGAACCTGTGCGAATTGTCAGGCGATAGTCGCACCTGCCGGGCTAACTAATCACTAGACGATTTTAATATTCATGAGTATATCGACCCCAGACGTGTGCTTAAAAATATGTATATACACACACCCCACACGCCAAGGAAAGTTTCCTACCATAAGGAAAAAAGCTAATAGCCCGTTAATATTAGGTGAAATATTTACAATGAAAACTGGTTTCCATACAAGTTTGGCCCAGTTTTTCCCCCACACACTAACACTTTATTCTATTCTATAAAAATATAATATACACACACCCTACACACCAAGGAAAGTTTCTCACCATAAAAAAAGTTAACAGTCTGTTTATAGTGGGAGAAAAATTTGCCATGAAAACCGGTTTTTATACGAGTTTGGCCCAGTTTTTCCCACACACACTAACACTTTATTCTATTATATAAAAATATAATATACACACACCCTACACACCAAGGAAAGTTTCTCACCATAAAAAAAGTTAATACTCCGTTTATAGTGGGTGAAACATTTACGAGTTTGGCCCAGTTTTTCCCACGCACAGTAACACTACATTCTATACGCGTAAACAACTCTCTCTTATGTTGATTTTTTAGGGATGGATACAAACCAGATAACCTGGGAAAAGCTTAAACCCTCGTGCCAAGAGAGAGAGATCAAAAGAACTCTATTCGCATATGGCGTCCACAGGAATCGAATATTCGCAACCGCCAATCCGCAGGACTCGGTGGTAAAAGACGATCATTTTACCGTCACGCCAGCGTTTCCAAAAGAAATTTTTAAAATTATCATATCCAAGTTCTTTTTTGTCAGTGTTTTATTTTACTTTATTGTACGTGACTTACCTTCAAGGCCCTTAATGCAAGTTACTGAAGATTTTATTCCCCTTTAGTTGGCTTTGCTTATTCCGTCCAAATCAAATTTATATCATCGATAATACGAGCAACTCTGGTTTGGCTACGAATTCGAAAACAATTTGAGATTGTTTTCCTTTCATTAATTTAACTTTAGAAACACATTTTCGGTTTTCATGTTGGCACTCATGCGTGTGCAGAAGAGGTCCTTTTTACCTTGGCTTACTTCGTCAAATGCCGCTCGCGTTTCACTAATGCACCCCGTTTCGTTTACAGGTCGAGATTTTATAACTAATTATATTTCACCGACAATTCTTGTGAAGAGATGCCGGCACACACCAAGGACTTACCCTATTAAGGATCGGCGACTGCCTTTGCTCATTTCTTCTGTTAGTTCACGAATTAATAGAACCTTTTTGGGCGATATTTTTTTCTATATAATTGGTAACAAGAGCTCACCAGATAAATCTAACTTACTAATGCGTAATCATTTCCGGGCTACTAGTCTATCAGCCACAAAAATAGCGCCAAAACAAACACTGGAAAAGAATATGCAAAGTAAAAATTCAAGGAATGGTTTTTGAAAATGAAAAATACAGAATATTGTAATTGATGGATTTTTGAAAATGAAAAATAAAATGCTTTAATATTGCTTGAATTTTCGACTAGCATGACGTTGAAATTTTGAGCCGTTTGAAAGGGGAGCTTTAGATGTCATTCTTGATATGTTCCTTCAAACAAAGAAAGGTTTTATTGGTTTTTTAACAAAGCGAAAGAAACACTTATTAGAAGACAGTAGTTCACTTTTTGTGCACTGGTTAATGCATTTTCAAAATGTAATTACACTAATTAATAAAGCTATATCCCATCCCCTATATAGCATGCCGCATGAAAATATTTGTTTCTAAGCAAAATTATACATTATATATTCTTCAAATCGATCCCACCCCACTTCTAATTTTCATCAAATATTTTTATGCTAAGCACTTGGTTTACAAATTTTGATTATTTCCTGAGTCTCACACAGCAGTTGTTATCTTTCCCATCTCACTTCCCATTCGTTTCTTCTTCATTATTCCATCCCATTCTCATTTTCCGGTATGCTACAATACTTGGTTTACTAGTGTGTAGTTTACGCTTCTCTTGATCTAATRTCTTGTTGCATTAATGGCCATACTTAATACCGTGTTTCTTTAATGGCCTAATTCTCATAGCGATATCTATTCTGCTTTGTGCTGTCAAAAACGTGAGTCGTCTTATATATCTCGCTGATTTTTCAAAAGGAAATTAAGATAACATCTCTTCAGAATGGCGAACAGTTTTGTAGCTACCTAAACTTTTATATCATGATTGATTCTTTCATTTTCGAATCGTGGACGAAATTTTCAGTTAGAAAACTGTGAAAGTGTTAAAGAAAACCGTGTTCCAAGCAGTGACTTGCCATTTTTTTACAGCGAAATTATTTGTATCGTAAATATTTGTTTTTCAAATTATTTAGTTGATTTTTTTTCTATTCCGTTTGTCACTTGAGAGAGAGGTTTATGCAAATACCCTACGATAATGTGTTGCAAAACAGAATGAACGTTAATCTGACTGAACGATAAATGCGTAAATGCCATCTAAAAACTGGAGAAAATGTAAAAACATAATATAGATGTTCCGTACATTTACTCTATTCGTACTACTCCAAATTCGACTCAGTGAAGCTTCGTTGACGTCATTCAAGCAAACTAAGCAAATAATTCGAGAACGATCTACTATTTCCGTCGTAGAACTGTAGCATATCAGTTAACTGTTTTTGTATGAGTGACAAACGCTCGATACTGCGACGTCAGCGTTTTTAAAAGCCTCCTTTTCATATGTTTTTGCGTTTTCAAATGTATGCGTTTTCCATAAGGCGCTTGGTCGTCGAACTTCACATGAGAATTGAAACAATGATAACCTAAGTGAAACAATGGATATCAAGGCGGTCTTCTTTGATGTCATTAGGTTCGGCTCATGTGAAGTTCGACGTTTGACACGAGCCTTARCTATTGTGGACGCAAGGAAAAAGCGAATCGAAAAGTATACGGTAGTATGGACGTAGCCATACAGCACGTACATAGTATTGCATATATCGTAACATTGAAATGGTTTTCTATTGTTTACTTGGCGAATCATCCTATTCAAACGTAGTTAGGTAGTACAATACATTACGGCTTTTAGTACGACTACGAATAAGCATACTACAGTGGTAAAAAGTCTGTTAAAAATTATATTTCCCTGAGGTGTTTTCTTGTACCACGTGATAGTTCCTGGCCAATCCGTTCAAAAATGATCACGTGGTGCAGAAAAATCAATTATGTGGTAAGGGTTTGTGGGTTTTGTTTTAACATCTACTGAGAAAACAAAGATGCATTATCATTTCTTTAATGCGTGTTATTATTCCAGTCTTGTTAATTCGATTAGTAGTTAGATGATGATCCATAAGAAATGAGGCGTCTAAGGAATGATTTAACGACCAAATGACTGTTTTGGTTGTCTCCCGGCGAGATTTAAAGAAATATTTTAGCAGACGATAATAGGAACGCTAATTTGGAAAACATTTTTGGGAAATGACAAGAAATAAATGTTGAATACCACTAGATTCATACTCCTACGCAAGTAATTCTTTTTGGGATTCCTGTGGTACGATTTCTCGTTTGGATCCTGGGTCTAGGAGATGGAGACCAGTCTCCCTGATTTTTGCTCGATCCACAGGGTTCCCGTGTTAATCAGTGAAGGCGATTACTAGGTTGTCCTTTTGTTACTAGTACAAAAATAGCCCTCTTCAGCATGGGCGCAATGTTTTCCCGCTTAAAACTACGTGTCAAGATCACTTTCTAAAGCGATTGTTCTTCTATTGATTATTTGTCGTTATTCGCTTGGCCCGTATTGACACGCGTGGTACATCTGAAGTTGGGAAATTGGTAGGTCTAAACTGTAAGTCCTATACAACTATTATTACATTATTTTATGCATTGAATGACTGCAAAAGAGTTGAACATATTTAATGAGTTTATTTGAATTTTCACGTTTATATTAAAGTAAATATTTGAACAAAACAAGAGATTTTCCTCTCCCACGAGATGTGTGCGAATATATCGTTTGTGCAGCAAACCAATACCATAATGACATAATATACGCTTGAAAAAGTGATAAAACCATTCAAAATAAACGTTGAATATAGCACTTATTTTTACAATATTAAAATTAAAAATTAACAGGATTAATAGCTTTAATGTGTTTTTATATTTTGTCTTGATAATTATTATATTAATGTTATTGCAATTTTTTTTCTGTTACTCCAGAGTTCTCACAAGTCACGTGCGCTCTTTTTGTAAAAAGCGCGGAAAAGAGAACTGGAAGTTACAATGAAACCGGAAGTTAACCTATAACGGAAGTAATAGTTCAGTTCGTCGTAAAATTGCATGAATAATTCACGAAAAACAATATAAATACCAAGTATTTACACATAGTTCGTTTAAAATATTTGATATTGTGATTATCATTGTCGTATTAAAACTACACCTTTGAGACATTCTGTTGTTGAATTTCCTTCTGCATTTGAGCCAACATTGCTTGCATTCGCTTTAACTGGAAACAAAATAAAAGAATCATTTTTTCAGCGATTCGCGAACTACCTCGAGAAGTTAGAGAAATAGGCCTCCTCGGCTCTGGAGCACTTGAGCGTAATGTTGTCCCATTCCAGACCACGTGTCATTCCCTTGAGAATAATAGTCTTTGTTTGAGTTATATCCATATTAATGTGTCTTCTAGCTCATGTGCAACCGAGCGCATAACCTTAAATAAACAAAGTAATGATACTCTAGGGAATGACACGTGGTTTGAAATGGGAAAACATTACGTCAGAGCCGAAGAGGTCTATTCTATATTGTTCCACGTGAAGATAACAGAGAAGCTATTTGAGATGCTCGCTAGATTCACTGAAGGACTGCTGTAGATTTGGTGAGAACTTTCGCGCCAACTACGCGCGCTTCCTCCCCAGTTTATATATATCACTGGAGTCGTCGCTACGCCAATAATTAATGTACACATGCATGCCATGTACGAAAGCATGACATTGTTACTAAATACTGAATACTGTATTGTGACTTGTTCATACGATGTAATAATACTAGTATCACTTACTTCAAGTTCTTTCTCCCTCAGCATTTTGTCCTTCTCAGACATGGTAGCGTCAATTGAATCGTATGTGCCACTCTTTCGTTTCCTGTTATATATTTGAAGATAGTCATTCATATTCATACAAATCAATAACTTAGAATTTCTAAAAAACATTTTTGAGATCCTGGCGAAAAATTGTAAAGTAAACAGACAGACAGACAGACAGATAGACAG
>NW_022259614.1:82778-100117 GCF_009602425.1 Actinia tenebrosa | reverse complement strand
AGAAACTATTAAATGCAGTCCTAAGCACATCTCGGTTCAGACACGATAGTCGTGATGCATGTCACGTCTAAAAATTACGTTGAGTTTAACATCAGAAAAGATTGAAATCTTGCGTGAAATAAAATGTTTCATTTACCTCATAATCCTTTACCTAATAAGCTCATTTAACAACATAAACACATATCAGCTAGCTGTTTTCATCACGACACATTGTTGACTTTAATCGATTCCTAGAAGCCTTTCCTCGTTCGCCACTTCTTCTAGCTCACTGTCCTCGATCACACTTTCATCGGGTGTATTATATTCTTCTCCTCAAGCAATTTCCGGCTCAAATTGACAAAGAACAGCCATACTTCCATAGCGAAATTTGGTTGATTCAGCTCCAGCTATCCAACATGTTCCACTATCTGACGTCATCACAGCCCAGGCATCCCAAGCCATCAAATCCGTGATATTCCACAGGGAGCCCAGCTTAAGTCATTTTGCAACTTTGACTGACGATATCACCCCAAAAAAGCATTTCATGGAATTTTCATTTCGATTTTCAAAATCAACAAGGTTTGATGTACATTTTAAGCTATGATGTGTCTGGCACCTCAGAGTCCCTTTAACAGTAATATGCATAATTCAACAATATCCCTATTTAAAGCTCCCTTGGATATTACTGTCAGTAATTTACATTTCTTACTAATATTATCTGCAACTGCAAAGTATAGTTCTGGGCTCGGTTGTACGAGGCCTGGATAGTGCTATCTGGCGGATGAATCCTTATCCATTGGATAATCCGATGCTGTTATCCAATAAATTTATCCACTGGATAAGATTTAACCGTCAGATAGCGCTATCCAGGCTTCGTACAACCGGGCCCAGTTTCTGTTAACCTAATACTACAATATCTCATCATTGGTTTTTCATTTAATTGCAGGGTATATTGATGAGAAAGGAAATCCAGATAATAGGTAATAAAAGAAAGATTTGACAATAACAGCAAATGAGAGATAACAGTGGTCAATGTTTTGGCATCATCACGTCATTATCAAGATCAAGAATCGGCGCACTGATTCTAAAAATAGCTTAAAGATTCGGACAAACATTGCATTCTGTTTAAATGCTATGAGGATTATACGAACCGATTTTATTATTTTTACTTAAAGTTACAATAATAACTTATGTAAACTAAGATCAACTGCGATCGGCTGTGAAAATTATCTGCTGAAAGTAAACTTGTAAGTTTGTTTGTCCAAATTTCACCTTTGTCCTCGTTTTTATGACGTCACAGTTGCACTGCACTATTAAATGAGAGTGAAAGCTTAAATAGTCAACCGATAAATATGTGCATAAATTTTGAAACATTAGCAATATTATAATAACGTCATTCATAATCAATGGAAAGAGACTAGATGGAATTTATTTTCTCAATTTTTGATTCTATAAATAAAATCAAACAAGAAGAAAAGAATGCAAACACTTTACAGATTGAAGGACATTCTATGATGATTACTAATTATTTTTATCCAAATTGTTTTCATAGCCTAAGGTCAGTGATTGACAAGCCTCCAATTGGTGGAAAAGAGCTGCTTCCTCTCCCCACCCATGCCTTGTCTGGCTTTCGGCTTAACCCTGGACCAGTGAGTACAGTTGTCAAGTAATAGTTTCATACTCCATTGATCTGTATTGTACATGTATGTGGACCTTAGTACTCCATCTGTATTGTACATGTATGTGGACCTTAGTACTCCATCTGTATTGTACATGTATGTGGNTACTCCATCTGTATTGTACATGTATGTGGACCTTAGTACTCCATCTGTATTGTACATGTATGTGGACCTTAGTACTCCATCTGTATTGTACATGTTTGTGAATAGTAACATCATCAATTTCTTGCTCATTATCATAATCATAAATTATCATCAAAATCTTCATTATCTAAGGTTATCATCATGTATCACCATCATCATTATCTTTTTCATTGGTATGTATCACCATCATCATAACCATCACCATCCAGCATTGAATTATCATTACCATGATTATAGTCAACATCATCACCAGCAGCATCATTGTCATCATCCAATCAAAATGTTATTATCATCATCATCATCACCACCATCATATATTATTTTATTATCATCATCATTATCATGCAACACCATCCTCATGAATTTATTATCATTTTTGAGGAAATAATGTCTTTTGAGAATAATTATCAACAAATTCTGCCTGTCCTTRCCCATATACCATTAACTAGATTTGTATTCTTTATTCTTTATTCTTTGCTTCATTCTTAACACCAGCAATGTCCACTTGATATATGTTGATGAAATGATTAATATTTGTTGAATGTTTTCTTGCTAGATTCCAGAACAGTTTCGGTTTGTAAACCAACAACCAGTAAAAAAGAAACATAAACACAAGAAACACAGGAGTCAGGAGACTGATATTAAAACTCCAATTGATTCTACTATAGGTAAATGATCTTACTCTTTGATTGGTCAATGGGCCGTGCCGTGAGCAATGAATGCAGAATAACCTTGAAAACGGTGGCTGAAAATTGTTACCACTTTTTTTTAAATTTTTTGAACTTCATTAATTGACAATTTACGTCATGCATGTGTCTATGCAAACACTCTCCAAATACCCAGGATTTTTCTACTATCCTATTCAACCCGACAATTTTTGGTCCAATTTAGTATATATAAAAAATTTTCTTTGTACATCCTTATGATATCATTATATTTTTATAGCTCCCTCCAAAGCAGAAACAAGTCACGATTCAAAGAAACACAAAAAACAGGTAACAAGTGTTCCAGTGAATGTGCCTTTTACAGTAAAAGGAAATCCTAAGCATTAGCATTGTTGATCAAGGGTGGATCCAGGGAGGAGGGAGCAAAGGGGGGCTAAAGCCCCTTCAGCAGAAAAAAAACAAAACAAAACTGAAGAATTAGATGCTTTATTGTTTTTCGTTGTGTTGATGGAAGAAACTCAATTAGCCCCCCCCCCCCCCCCTTAAAATTTTGGCTGGATCAGCCCTTGTTGATTTGGTAAATTTTCTGCTTTTCTCTTGGTATTAATCTGGTTCAAATATTTTGATGCTGTAATTAAAAAAACCTTAGGTAAACAAGCCTTTAATCAAGAAATGCAAGATGTGGTATTTTGGGAATTTGAAAAAGCTCTCTGTTAGATACTCACTTTGTCATTTTTAACAAGATATAATACCTCCTTTTCATAGCTGTATTCCATGTAGTTAGTGTCAGCTGGTATGGTTATTTCATTTAGGGACTGTAGTTTATGCCGAATCTAACCTCATTTACATTTATTAGAAAAAACATGAAGATGGAGAAAGAAAGAAAAAGAAAAAAGAGAAAAAAAAGAAAAAGGTATTTTTTAATAGCTATCTTGTCTTTTATTTTGTCAAATAGATCATTTTTTGTTGAGTGTATTGCCTTCTCATATCTGTATTGATAGAATGCAAATGATATATCCGTGAAACATTAGTATGCTAAGTTATGCTAATTCTATTGTTTTCTTTTGTTTAGCTAGCACTGTTTCGAACAATTTAGTAATTAGTGTTTCACAAATATATCGTTTGCACTCTGTGTAGCTAATTGAATTATATAACTCTTATTCTGAATATTTTATTTTCCAGAGACATACCCCTGAGCCAGTACCTCCAAAAGGATTACCAATGGGTGGGGTATAAAGACCCACTACATACAGTCATATAGTTCCATTGTATTAAAGAATATAATAACACTATTATAATATTGAATAATACAGTCAAGCTTTTGTATATTTGTCTTACTAAAAGAACCATGTAACATTGTAAGTATGTCTTAAAAAGACAGATAATATTAAAATAGAAAAACAATGTCAGTGTTTTAGGCTGTCAAGGGCATGCATTCCTTGCCATCAGGAGACCAATGAAGGAGCAATGTTTGTGCCTTCATGTTGGTAGCCTCCTGTGCCGATGTTCAAATTAGGGTCATCACAAAAGTCATCTGCATAAGAGGCTATAGACAAATATTATGCTTTCTTTTCCACATTGGACATCAAATTTATTCTTTTCAATTTCATTAGGGGAAAATATAAAATTTATTAGATTAAATAGATAGTCATGTTTATAGATAGTCAAACTTCAGCAATAGATTTCTTTAGCTTGGGCATAATGTTTCCCCATTTTAGACCATATGTCATACTCTTGAGAATAAAAATGAAATGTTCTTTGTTTTGTCATATCCATGATGCCATGTGTTTTCTCATGTGCAAGTGTTACACAAAGAAATTATATCTGTACTAAGAAAATGACATGTGGTCTGGAATGGGATAACATTACACCCCAGAGTTGTCTTCATTTTGGTTCAGCAGATATCCTTTTGATACTGTAACAGTAATACTGCGCTACTCCAGTGTGTTCAGAAATGACAGACAGATTTTTCTCTCAACAAAATCTATAGACTAGTTGCTATTTAGTTCAGAAGAACCATTTTGGTTCATACAGTGTACCTAACATTCTCTGCTGGTGTCTCTCTTATTTTACTATTTAGTGCTCGAGATAACTGTGTGATTAAGGAGGGAAGAGGGGGCTTGGTGAAAAGATCCTTGGTCACATTCAGTCTCGACCTTGAGTCCCCCAGCACCTTCTTGCTTCATCATCAGTGCCAAATCATGCATTGAACAAAAATCTGGAAGACTCTGGGCAAGACTGAAAGGGTCACATTGATCTATATACCACAGGTAGCCCACCAAGGAAACAAATGTCTAACCTTAAAACAGACAGATGCTTAGCACAATCACATACGGCCCTAGACTGAAACTGTTTTTCTTATCAACTCAAGTACAAATATTTGTGTAAATAAACTATCTTATTTAGTTATCATCCTCAAGTAAACAAATCAGTGTATGGCAGTGAATTATGGAAGGTTGTTGAAATTAGGGCTATATTTTAGTCCATATTGCATGAAACTGTGCTAAAGCCATATGTATCTGTCTGTCTTTCCATCAATCTTTGTTATTTCTCCCATCCATAATATSTTGGACTTAATGGCAATGCATTCACCATTGGCATACCTTCACAATCAGTTGTGTCTGTCACCCTGGACCATCAACATACCATTACATTCATTTGTGTCTGTCCTGCACTGGTCTCTGGTCCATACCACATRACACTGTGCTGGGGAATATGTATCTGTCTCTCTATCTTTCCATCAATCTTTCTTATTTCTCCCATCCATAATATCTTGGACTTGAAGGCAATACATTCACCATTGGCATACCATCACATTCAGTTGTGTCTGTCACCCTGGACCATACTGTCATACTATCCAGATAACCTGGCCAATTTGGTAGCTGAACTCTTAAAATACACCGGAAAGTTTCTCCCAGCTCTAACTGGAACCCCTGTGAAGTTGATTGTCCCCAGGGATTTGTTGAATATGTCTCTCCAAACAGCTCCCCAATGTGGATGATGGTGTTACCTTTGTACTGCTGGAGACAGTCCAAGGAAAATGTTGATCCTTCTGTTTCAAATCATTTATTTATTTCAATTTACATGTTTCAAATTAGAAGAAAAATGCATGGGAATATTTATCTTTTTAAGTGGTGGAATTAGTACTGTGGTGCAAAACAAAAATGAAAATGCATTCTTTCGTTTCTGTACTAGCCTCATCTGCAGGCTTCTTGGGCTTTCTGTGGTGAGGACAAAAAAAATCTTGTTTCTCATTCCTAGTTCTTCTCTGCCATAAGATTTAACCCACAGGGATCCCAATGGAGAATATATGGGGTAGCCTGTGGAGGAGGCTAGTTTTGTACAGGGTTCTGTAAGTATAGCTATAATGCCACTGATGAAATTTGATGAGGCGGACATACCTTCTGCATCAGGCCATCCCAACATCAGTGCTCTGTCTGAGAACTGCGATAGAAGACTGGGACCACCTGTCTGGACAAAAATATTTAAAGGGAAGCTGCAAGATTAGTTGTGGAGTTTTGGTTTTCCCATATTTGTTACCCTAGTGAAGAGGATATGGCTCCCTTACCATGATAGGAAAATATCTCATTTGCTCAGGATACACATCATTTTTGTCAAAAGCAATCACATCAGCTCCCTTTTGTTGAAGAAACGTTTCCCAGTACCCAGTACCCTGAAAAACAAAGGTTTAYCTAACACACTTTTCACTGCTACGTGCTGATTGAGACAACAGTCGCAACAGGGAAATAGCTCAATAAATTGTCACCAATCAGAGAATACAGTATAAAGATACCGACCAACCTTGATTGATGGAAGTGTATTACCCAATTTCCCTTTTATGCCTGTTGTCTCGACTAGCGAGAAGCAATGAAAAGAGTGGCATTACCAGTTGCCTTTGTATGCAGTTACATACAAGAATCTTGGAAATTATTTAATAGCAAAGTTCTAGCTGTCACTTCAACAATCTGAACTGTGTGACCAGGACACCTCACAGATTTGAATTGCAATATAACATGTTGGGTTTTGGAGATGAAAATCAGAGAATCTGGAGAATACCCTTGAGTTGAGATTATGAGAAATCCACCTAAGACTCCAGAGGAGAGTGCACTTCTACTACAGTACTCCATTAACCTTGATTCCCAAGGCCATATATAGGCATATCAATCAGTCCTCATTATTTAATCAACATGTTGACAACTTACGGCTCCAGCTGATATAATGGGTAAATGCAAACTGAGAATTTTCTCTATTGCTAATGGAGAAGGGATTGAAAAAGAGAAAAGAATCTGCAGACTCTGGCAAGAGGTCCTGTCATCAACATCCCTGAAATCATAAAATGAAAATAGCTCACAACACCAGACCCAGAGTCCACTCTGCAAGGAAGACTTAGAAGAGTGTAGGGAATAGAAGAATGATGACTAATTCTTATCCATTTAATAATGCTAGCAATTAGCAAAACTAGGGGGTAGCAAGCATGGCAAAGTGCGACATGCATATTTTCYGGGGAGAGTATGAAATGTTTCAGTCAATTACACTCTCTCCACCCTCCTTATCCTAGATCTATAAATTTTCTTCCTAAAAAATTCCATGGAAAATTTTTTCATTACTTCAGGGCCAGCTAGCATACCTTATCCATCTTATCAATTTTTCTCTCAACTTTTCATCAATCTTAGGATCACAGAATTTATGAATGTCTTTCGGTGCATTATCTAATTTCCACAAATACAATTCATAATACAAAAATCTCCCACAAATGCTTCTTTCTTCCAAACTTCCAAACTTCAATGTTTCTGGAATGCTCTCATTTCCATCCATGTTTTTATTCCTTGCTGGGATCCCTTTGGTAACGAATAAACGAGGGAGGTTAAAAACTAGTATAAATCACGTGTGTAGAAGAGGTTTGATTGGCTAACAACAACCACGTGGTTTGATTCCTCGCGGTAAGCGAATTAGTAGGACGCCATTTTTCCTTGTCCTTGAAAATTTCGACTGCTCTTTCCTTCAACGTTTTAGGTGACTTTTAACCATTTTTCTCATCTTAACTTTACCTTTGTAACTGGTGGAAGAACTATTCTGTTCTTCTGAAGTTTTTTAAAGCATTTTAAAGATGAGTTGTCGAGTGTATTTAGGACGTTTGCCATACGGCACGAGAGAAGACCATGTGAAGAAGTTCTTTCGTTCGTATGGCCGTCTTCGAGAGATAAACCTGAAAAACGGATACGGATTTGTGGTAAATATCTCGTTTTGAGTATTAATAGAGGCAGCTGTTTGTTTTTGATATTCTTGGCTTTCTTGATTTTGAAAATTGCTCTCAGAGAATAAAAATTCCACCACTTGGGAACAGCAGATTAGAAGTCAAAAATTTTTGCTGACTTCATGTAAACCAGGGTTAGTTCGATAATATTTTGCTGATGTTAATTTTTATTTTCTTTCGAAGGAATTTGAAGACTCAAGAGATGCCGATGACGCTGTCTATGATTGCAATGGGAAAGAATTGCTCGGAGAAAGGTAAAAGTATGGTTATTACAGTAAATGTAATTAAGGTTAACCTGTTAACCCCCCCTCCCCCACAATTGTTTTACTCAGGAATTGTCTTTAGCTGCAGCTAAGTTGGGCTTTAGTGGATAATATGAAGTGTAGAGAAAATTACAATCAGGGCTAAGAATAAGAATTGACTTTAGCATTGCCGGTCATTTTTACCAGTACCATTGAGCCAGAAATAAGATATGACCAAAGTAAATTTGGCTGGCCATGACTGGTGGCTGACCAGTCTTCAATTTTAGCCCTCTACAATAGTGCTCCTATTGAATCATATAGAATGTGTAATATAGGGGGGAAAATTTTGGACAGTGAAACTTGTGGCCCATTTGATGAAGGGTTTTCAGTAATAGATACATCACTGTACTTATAAGTCAAAACACTTCATATAACTGAGGTTCATAAGTTATTAAATATTTCCATTTTTATTTGTAGGATTCTTGTTGAGCATTCCCGTGGTACAGCCAGAGGATATAGCAGCACGAAACCCTCGCGCGCAAGAGACAAGTAAGTCCTGTTAACCATCTCATACTTATTGGATATATTCATACCACCATCATAGATGGTAGTTGGGGTGTGAAGATTTCTAGGTATTTCTAGTTGAAAAGGTTGCTTTCAAAGATAACATTTGTGGACTTGTGTGTAAATATAATAATATTGTAAATATACATCCATGGATGATTGAGCAGGCTGGTAATGAGATTCATGAAATTCATTCAGTAAGAATATTCTGAGGTCCAGCAACAGAGATTTAGTCTGTGCATGTTCAAAATTTGAGCTGTAAACTGTTTTGCTCCCATGCTGCTTTCAATTATTGAAAAAAGTTTGACAATTTTTCTTTTGACAGCAAAATTTTTAGATTAAAAGGCATTTGGGGCTCTATGGGGTTAATTCTTAAAACATTGAAACTTTTTTTGGTTACTGTTTACTACTACGACTTGTATTGGAAGTAATAGCACCTAATCTAAATGATCTATTTATTCCAGGTATGGACCTCCAACGCGAACACCATGGCGCATGGTCATTGAAAATCTATCAAGCAGAGTTTCATGGCAGGTAAACAACCTATAAAACCTTTGTAGTTACAATTTTAATTAATGAAGACGGAAACTGTGTGCATAAAAGTGAAGTTGACACGATCTCTCAACTGGTCATTATGAGAAAGATTGGGAATAACATTCATTATCAAGCATGCCAAAATTCCACCAGATAGTGAGACAACTGCCTGCGTTCTTCTTTACTTTTAAGTTTAAATTTTACATAAGCTCTAGACTAAAATTATGTGCATTGAAATTTGGATTACTACTACATTTGAGGAATCTGAATCCAAACCAGCAATTAAAAAAAAGTTTGAAAAGTATAGAAAATCATACAAATGTCTTATAGTATTTTATAATACTTATACTGTATACATGTAACTATTTATTGGACTGCCTGAATCATTTTGGTTGGTATTCATTGTTTTACCCTCCAATATTTCAGCCCCAAAGATGTCTAGATGTATGAGGTCTAGATGATTAGATGAGTAGATGCTTGATGTGTGTCAGTCAGTCAAAATGAGGGGAAACCCCTTGAAGCTTAGGGCCAGAGGCTCAGTTCTAAAGATGCACAGATGACACTGAGGGTTGACATTTGAGGCTTAAAGAATTGGCATACATTGTGATACTAAGATGACAACTTCCTATTGTGACTGAAATGGTTAGACAACAGACCATACTGATGTCAGCTTCTGTGAGACGTGACCACATACAATGCCTGTATATATCAACTGTTGTGTATTCACATATTCTACAAAAAATTATAAGCAATGGACTGTGCCTAGAATGAAAATAACTGTAGACTAAATAATTGTTAAGTATTAAGAAATGAAGGTCTATTACCATTTAGCTTTTCTCTTTGTTAGTCACCAGAATGTATTTCAGTTTTTTAAAAGGTTGATTTTATTTAGTAGTTTTGTGTTGGACTTTGTGTTTATATTGGTGTTAATGTTGATAGGATCTCAAGGATTATGCTCGGCAAGTTGGCGAAGTGGCATATGGAGATGCACACAAGCAAAGACAGGGAGAAGGGTAAGCCATTGATATAAGACCAAACAAAAAACTAATTGTGTTTCCTGTTGCGCAACCGACCCTAATTTTCTTGCCGATTTTTGCAGACCCTGATATTTTTTTCATTCCCAAATCCACCACAGGGTTCCCAGTAAGCTAATTTCCACTGTCGTATCAGTAAATAAATCTGACTTACCGACCCCAATTATTTTTCTCATGCAACAGGAAACACACTTATTTTTTTGTCTGGCCGAATATTTTGCAACCAAAAAGCATGATGGTCTATTCTTGATTCATACAACAGTAAGTTTTATTTAGAGCTTGGACTTTCATGTCAAACTTTTTATAAATGTCTGGTCTTTTCTTCCACAGTATCATTGAATTCAAATCCAAGAGGGATCTGAAAAGAGCGATTAGGAAACTGGACGGTACAGAGCTCTGTGGAAGGCGTATCAAAATTATTGATGTAAGTAATTGATTACAATTATTCCTTAGGGAAAGGAATCAAGGGTGGTGTAGTGGTTAGTGCACTTGTCCTCCCCTCTGGTCCATGCAAGTCACATAAGTAGAGTTTGTTACGTACTATCTCCCTCGATTCAAGGGTTTTTCTCTGGGCTCACAATTTTTCTTCTCTCCACATACCTAATATTTATTCCAATTTGATCTGTGAGTTAGCCATTCCCATATTTTGATCAGCTCAAAGGTTTGCTTTTATTGTACTAATAAAATTCGAGAAAGGAAGCAAACTTTGAGTTTACTCTTAAGAGGGACTAGCATTTTAATGACTTGTTATCTTCATTGATCAGGAAAGTCCAGCTTCTCGTTCAAGGTCAAGATCCCGTAGTGTTAGTCGATCAAGGTTAGTCAGTATCCTTATTTTTTTATTTGTTTGTTTGTTTCTCTGATTATTTGTATGTATGTTTACTTTATATGTTTATAAAAACCGTTTTTGGTATTTACCTGTGTAAGAATTTAAAAAATAGACTTCCTTTGCTTTTGCTTTTTTTTTTTTTTTTTTTTTTTTTTTTTTTNCTGGAATTCAATTGATGAAAATTTGAAAAAATTAAAAAATAGAAATAAATTTAAAGAGGGGCTGAATGATGACTTATTCCGCTCTTATTCTAGCTGATCATTAGTAATCTTAATCTCCAATATCATCGTTAAATAGTCAATATAACTTATTTCATATAATCAATTGATACTTGAGCCATCCTTTTTACCATAATTTTTGCTTTTTTTTTTTTTTTTTTTTTTTTTTTTTTTTTTTTTTTTTTTTTTTACTCTCCAAATATTGGAAGACTGGAAAGTCTACTCCCTGGCATTAGGATCCTACATCCTACATTCTAACTTATTTCGTGCGTTTGCAACTAAATCTTGAGACTTGTAAACAAAATGATGCCACAACCTGTGTTAAATTTTCTTGAATTTTTGATTCATATAAACTATTATTTTAATGGATTGTTGTTCATCGTAGGTCCCGATCCAGGTCACGTTCCAGGTCCCGCTCTCGTCGCCGTCGTAATCGCTCGAGATCACGTTCTCGATCAAGATCTCGTTCCCGATCACGCTCACGTTCTCCAAGGCGATCACGCTCTCGTTCTCGTAAGAGGTCTCGATCCCTGTCTCCCAAACGATCAAGATCCCGCTCGCCAAGGCATTCCCGATCCCGCTCAAAATCCCGTTCCCGATCCCGATCCAAATCTCGCTCCAAGTCAAGGTCGCGATCGGCTTCCCCAAGAAAATCTGCATCGCGATCTAGATCTCAATCACCAGCTAAAGAGGAGCATATGGCTGAGAATGGAGACAAGTCTCCAGAACGTGATCAAAATAACGAACAAGAGGGAGAACAGGAGTAGAAAACGGAGCTGACTTCAAACATTACTATACCCCTCCCCTCCCCCATATATTTACACTCTTACCTCTATACCAATTACGCATAACGTATATAAGTAGTTTTTCTACAGTGATATGAAACCGTTAGGTGTTGATCAGGGTTGTTTCTGAGTATCATAGCTACATTACAATATTTACACATAGCATATTCAGTGACAGTGAAGTAGATTTCCAACTATTACTATAAAAGCATTAAACGTTGATCCAGGGTTGTTTTCAGAATGACGAACTCCGTTTTTTTTAAAGTCGACTGTATACAGATTTTTGGGTTTATATTGATTCACACAACCAGTGAGCCAGAAGTTATAATGGCGGACTTTCCTTTAAAAACAACAAAGCATTGAATAGTTGGAGAGATCGGTGTAAGGGTTAAAATGAAATAATTCTTCCGGGTTTTGGTAAGCAGTAGTTGACATATTTATCTGTATCGATTATTCATACTTGACCCTTGTGATTAAACATTCTACATTTAAATCTGCAATGGCTGTATCCTTGTGCTGAGTCATGCCATCAAATAAATTTATGAAAGCTATCAGAATTCTGTGTATTTTTTTTTTAATTTGCTGAGTATCTTCAGTGAGTTCTGTCCAGAAATTGTGCGATAGCCATCTCGGGCATATATAACCTTGGAAAGATAGAATGCATATCGTATATATCCGTGAAAAAAACCTAACAAAATTGTACAAATTAATGCTAAGTTTTGTAGGTCTACGGTCTACTGAACTTTGACTAATTTGTGCAATTTCTTACAAAGTTTTTCACGGATAGCTGGTACGCACTTTAATTTCCATAAAAGCAGACACGGTCTCTAAAAACTTCGGTAGATATCTCTTGGTTCACATTTGTCCTAAAGAATTCCAGAGTGGAAATAATAAGAAACATTTAAGGACCCCMTGTGTGGTTCATTTCAATGTCAATTTCACCTTTTCGGCGCGAGCCGTCGCGCGGTGTAAATTATGTTACGGTCACCAAGAAGTTCGGACAGTTCTCGAACTTCCGTACAAATGTACTGACTTCTTTAAATGAACTATTTACTTGGTTTGCTTAGTTAGTTCTAAATACAAGTAAAATATCATTTTTCTAACTTGATTGAAGCTTTTCTTAATTAATCTATCTAAATTTTCTCTTTAAACTCGGTGAATTTGTATGGGAATCCAAGAACGATAACCGAACCGTTTGGTGACCGTAACATAATGCAACAAAGGTGAATTTCTAGGAAATCGTGGGTCGAAGTAGGTCACGTGAATTTCCAAGAAAGGCAGGACTCGAGATTAAAGCAACTGTAGACAGTTCCTAACAACATGGAATCTTTCCTTACAGACATCAAAAAGGACGTTCAATGTTCCTTGTGTAATGATGCATTGACTGAACCCAAGATCTTGAAATGTTTTCATATATTTTGCGATCCTTGTATCAAAAGACACGCTGAGCTGGTCGAGGAAGTCAACGCGTTCAAGTGTCCTAGATGTAAATCAGAAACTCCTTTGCCAGAAATAAACAGCGTGGAAGATCTCAAACCAAGTGTTCTTCATTCAAGAATCTTGAAGGGTCTGGCCTTAACAGAAGGCAGAAAGGCTTGTTCTGTTTCTGAGAGCCATTCTGCAGCCTCTTTGTACTGCTTTGACTGTGATCACTCGATGTGTGACGAGTGCGAACATAGCCATTCAGTGTTTACCAAAGACCACAAGGTCATTCGTCTGGCTAATTTAAAGAAAGAAGATTTCGAATTGATAATAACAAGAGAAAATCATTGTGGAAACCATCCAAATCAAAGGTTAGAGCTATTTTGTGAGAACTGTGAAGCAGTGATATGTCTAGCTTGCCTGAAAGACAAACACAAAGGCCATGTTCCATCATCATTAGATGAATTCGCTTCAAAAAAGAAGACAGTGTTGTCGAAGCATCTGAAGGTGATAGAGAATTTCATGTTGAATGACAAGGAGAAGAAAGAACATGAAGAGATAACTTACAAAATAAAACAGCAAGGAGAAAAAGCTTTGAAAGAAATACAAGAGAAAACAAAGAGAATGATCGAGAATCTCCGAGAAAAAGAACGAGAGTTGATAAAGCAAGTCGTAGAGAGATTGGAAAATGCCGAAAGAAACTTGAACATAATTCATCACATGCCAGCAGTCAAGGAACACATCAATAGGATGATGGAAAGAGGACTGGCAAGCGAAATTATAAATATTCAAGAAACAGAATGCTCTGAGGAATATATCTTAAATCCGATTTCACGATACTTGAGAATCGTCTTTGTTCCAAATGAAGCATTGATGCAAGAGGTAAACACAGGACTGGGAGAAATACAGTCTTATTCTAAAACAGACCACACGATGAGCACTATTTGCTTAGAGTCTGAGCCAGAAGCTTTAAGACAGGGAAAGCTCAAATTGATATCTAAAACCTCTACAGGAGAACTTAGTCATGATCCAATGGATGTTGTGGACGTTAAAATCGGCCCTGAAGATGATGTGGTAACGAAAAAGAAATCTGTAACCAATGATTGTAAAATAGAAGTGGAGTTCATGGCTAAAGTAACTGGTCAACTGACAGCTGAGGTTCAAGTGAATGGGAATCATGTATCTAACAGTCCACTAGTGATGAATGTCAAGCCACAGAAGATRGAGAGAACCGTCAAAAACTTTAAAATTAAAAGATTAAATAGTACACAACCTAAAAATGTGAATGGTATAGCAGTGAATAAAGAAAACGGTAGAATAGCTGTTGCAGATGAGTCTGCGCACTGTGTGCATGTATTCACCACTGATGGACATCTCTTACTGACGTATGGTAGTCAAGGTAGTGGTGAGGGACAGCTAAATAACCCTGAAGGTTTAGCATTTCTGAATGATACAGATTTAGTCATAGCAGATCGAAATAATCATAGAATATGTATACTGAACACTACAACAGGGACATTGGTAAAGACCTTTGGTAACCAAGGTAAAGGAGATGGAAAGTTTGGTTCTCCAAATGGAGTCCACGTTGATGACGACGGGAACATCATGGTTTGTGATTATGGTAATAATCGTGTTCAGGTATTCACAAAAGACGGTGAATATCAATATCAGTTTAGTTTGAAAGAAGAAGACAACTTTTGTCCCCTCTGTATAGTAACACAAGATGGACTGTTTTACGTAAGTGATGATGGTAATCACGTCATTCATGTATTTGAGAAGAAAGATGGTGTACCTACTAGAATATCGACGATTGGCGGATACGGCAGTGCTGACGGTCAGCTGAATGAACCATGGGGCCTGGCTATCGATAAGGATAATCATCTACTGGTCTGTGATCATGCTAATAAACGCATCCAAAAGTTCACCTTGGATGGTCGTTTAGTAGGCAAGACTTGTAATAAAGTCGATGGTCCTGTTTATATAACGATTATGAATGATGGCCAAGTATTAATTACTTCATACGGTTATGGAGTGCATTTTTTTAAGTAAAACTGCAGACAGACCTCTGCTTCATCCATGCACTGAAGGGATTTTTTTAATTCAATCAATCAATTAATTTAGGTTAAGGTTTTAAAAGATTTTGGAGGGTTCAAATGATTCATCAAAAGAGCTGTTTCTTTAATTTGCTGAGTATCTTCAGTGAGTTCCGTCCAGAAATTGTGCGATCGCCATCTCGGGTATATATGACCGACAGTGGAAAAAAACCTAACAAAATTGTACAAATTAATGCCAAGTTTTGTAGGTCTACGGTCTACTGAACTTTGACTAATTTGTGCAATTTCTTACAAAGTTTTTCACGGATAGCTGGTACGCACTTTAATTTCCATAAAAGCAGACACGATCTTTATAAACTTCGGTTGATGTTTGTTGGTTCACATTTGTCCTAAAGAATTCCAGAGTGGAAATAATAAGGAAAGACCCCATAAGGGTATGCTTTAATCACTTATCGTGTTGAAATAAAATTTAAGTATGTAACCCAGGGAGGCCTGGGTTGTGAACCAATTCTCTATTAAACCATTAAAAAATAATTTCTCTGGTGTTTCTGCTTATAGTATAACCAGCTTTCTCAAACTTTCTTACATCGTGGTTCTTAACAAATTGGTTCAAAAATATGGGAAAAATTTAAGTCACGTGACCACGAAATTTACATAAAATGTACATAAACATTTATTTTAATAGTAGGTGCTCAACATAAGTCTTTGCTGAACGTTTTCAACCTCAATTTTTTTCTTTTCCTGAAGCCGTTCAATGGACGTTGAGAATGGCTGGCTAAGGTTTTGTGTTAAGGAGATATTTGACCAAACAGGTCACGTGACCTGTCAAAATATTCTTTATGCCCATTTCTCTCCTTTCGTAAGCATTTTGGTCGACCATTCCAAACGTGAATATCTGTATCTTTGTCGCTTCTTTCAAACAAGCTAAAGAAATCTCACAAATAATCTATAACCATCACCTAGTTTTTAATTTAGCATCTTTCCTCTCTTAAGGTCACGTGACCACCTTTTACGCAAAATTATCCATCCAAAAAGTTAAGCACCCCAAATAAGGATAACAGTTGCAATCTCATTCAATTACATCTAAAAAGGAGGAATCTACAGTAAAAAGTAATCTTTGCCCTTTTGAACGAAATCCCAGGCCTTATTATTATTATGCTTGAGGAATCTCTGGGTGGTCCCCTACGACTGAAAATTGACACAATTTCTAGGAAATCGTGAGTCAAAGGAGGTCACGTGACTCGAGGCAACCAACTCTGAAGACAACTAACAACATGGAATCTTTCCTTACAGACCTCAAGAAGGACGTTCAATGTTCCTTGTGTAATGATACATTGACTGAACCCAAGATCTTGAAATGTTTTCATATATTTTGTAAACCTTGTATCAAAAGACACGCAGAGCTGATCGAGGACGTCAACGTCTTCAAGTGTCCTCGATGCAAATCACTAACTCCTCTGCCAGAACTAAACAGCGTGGAAGATCTAAAATCAAGTGTTCTTCATTCAAGAATCTTGAAGGGTCTGGCCTTAACAGAAGGCAGAAAAGCTTGTTCTGTTTCTGAGAGCCATTCTGCAGCCTCTTTGTACTGCTTTGACTGTGATCGCTCGATGTGTGACGAGTGCGAACGAAACCATTCATTGTTTATAAAAGACCACAAGGTCATTCGTCTGGCCGATTTGAAGAAAGAAGATATCGAACTGATAATAACGAGAGAAAAGCATTGTAAAAATCATCCAAATCAAAGGTTAGAGCTATTTTGTGAGAACTGTGAAGCAGTGATATGTCTAACTTGCCTAAAAGACAAACACAAAGGCCATGTTCCATCATCATTAGATGAATTCGCTTCAAGAAAGAAGACAGTGTTGTCGAAGCATCTGAAGGTGATAGAGAATTTCATGTTGAATGACAAGGAGAAGAAAGAACATGAAGAGAT
>NW_022259614.1:13983-78857 GCF_009602425.1 Actinia tenebrosa | reverse complement strand
TAGCACAGTAATGTGTTACCTCTAGTGAGCCAGTGAAAGTTCCGCACCGAGCACCCCCTTCACAGTTCCCCTGATTTCGAAAGGTAACCGAGCCTGGTTATCGAAGCCAGACTCGTATCCAGTCGCCACTCACGCTTTTTTAATGCGCGCGATGACTTTCATGTTTAAAAAAAAGGTTTCTGAAGAATATAAATCGAATGTATTTGCTGTCATATTTGTGACACAATTTGAAGTGAATAATTTAAAGTCTATTAATTTCCTTTCCAGATGGGTGAAGGAAATGAATTCAAAGTTGAGAACAGGGAGTTTTCGTTCGCATACACTTCATAGCAATAATGCAGAAAATGCTTCCCTTCCCTTGATGCACCGCAAGATCAATACGACAAGAGAAGCGACTGGGTCTGCATCGAAGTGATAGCGGCAGTGATATTTAGAGGCCTTTTCTAACACCTTGTTTGAACAATTATTCATATGTCTCTATCATTGCAAGGTCACGCCGTTATCGCTTCGATGCATAGACACGGTTACCTTTCATGATGGCGCAGGGAAAATGAAGGGACTATTAGTCATAGTGTAATCGATTTGAGTCTACCCAAATGCTTTTGCTTGGCCAATCAATTAAACCTATAATTAGGGGTTTTCACTCTTGCTTTCGAAAACCATATATAACCCTGGGGTAATCCCACTATCAAAGCTACCCTTTAGTGCGAAATCAGTCTTTATGGTGTTCTATGCATGTGTGACACATGAACGGGGGAGATTCATACTGAGAGTACTGGACCCGGTTGTACGAAGGGTGGATAGCGCTATCCGACGGAGAAAGGCCTTATCTAGTGAATAATTTGATGCTGCTATCCTATAAATTTATCCACTACTTGTTAGGATTCATTCGTCCGGATAGCGCTATCCGCCCTTCGCACAAATGGGCCCTGCGGCAAATGTTTGATCTGCACTACATCTTGAGGGGTCAGTTTCAAATGACCGCAAAACCGGTACCTGAGGGCTGCAGCTCCTCGTGCATATAATTCCTGAGAAAGCTAAAAATTAATGACACAAGATATGCACATAATCCCATTTACTATCACGTGCCACGACGCAAAATACAATTGTGAGGTCATCAGTGACATGACTTCAGGTGATCACGCATATGTGCACAGATCGAGCCAAGGACTTCTTTAGCAATGTGCTGGCCATGTCAATGATCAAATTTCATAGACCTTACAGTATTTTTTTACTAACTAGGGCAATTATAGCTTTTAAGTTAACAACTTAGCTGTACTAATCTAGCATCAAGGGCTTATTTATGACCTCTTAATTAATTAATTATCTGCAGTTGAATGTTTTATTCCAGATTGGAATAGAGGCTTTGCACCAACACGTGATGGCAGTCATTCTTTTTTCTCTGGGAAAGTGATTTTTTTTCCTGGTAAACCAGATTTAATTATTCCAGCCTCTTGTCATGGCTGCCACCACGTGATGGTGCAAAACCTCTATAGGGAGATATGTGCACTTTATCAAGATAAGCAAATATTACCAGCGATGGAAAATTGACTTAGGCTCTACTTTCCTTCTTCCTCCATTGCAGTAAGAAGACGGTCGAGCTCATTTAAGTCTGGTATTTCACTCTTTCGATTTTGATTTTGCTGCTCTACCGTCTCGTTCACGCGTCTACCAACTGGCGGCAACTTGAGAGGACGACTCTGGCGTTCAATCAACATGTCGATTGGTAAGACCCCTTTCGGGCGTTCTTTTTCATAGGGGACAAAACTTTTTGGAATACGAGCCTTTCTTTTCCTTTCGACAACGATAATTTCTTCCAAAATCTCTCTTTCGTCGTCTGTGTCGTCTCCAACGTCTTCAATGACATTTTTCGCGTTCTTCATTGCTTCTCCATCATGAAGATTTCTTTTGTTTGTCTTAGGTGACGTTTTGGGTTTATCAGATTCCTTCACGTTAAAATTAACATCATGGCTTTCTTTTGGCTTTTGGTCTCGCCCAGAAATCGTTTTGGTTTCCGTCTTTTTGACTCTCCCCTCGTCATCGGTGGTGGTCTTAGTAACAGTTTCCACGGTATCTCCATTATTAGTGATGACTTTTCTAACATGGGTTTGTTGCACGGTACGTGTGGGCTTTGGTTCTTCCTTTTTCTCCAGGCTAGCAAAATCTATTCCCGCCGTTTCTGCCTTGTTCGCTGACTTCACATTATCTACTTTTTCAGTCACTGGTACGCCAGAATACACTTTTTTGTCTGGCTTCTTGGGCTCATATGTAAAGGGTATCTCTTCGGGTGGTTCTGGTTTGTCTTCCTTGGGTTTTGACTTCCCCGCGTTTTCTAAATYATCCAGAAGATCCAGTATGTTATCTTTCGACTCCTCGACTGGATGAATTTCCTCTATCACTTTGGGTCCCGTTGGTTTCACCTTTTCTTGAGGTTCTTTTCTTTGTAGAGGAGGGGAAGGAATCTCAATGGAATCGTCAATCTTGGCTTTACCTTTTGGAGTGCTTTCATGAGGAATGTCGTCCAACCATTCTGGGAGACTCGTTTTACGGTTTACGTCTTCGGGGATTATACCATTTTTGTCCTCGTCCCGGTGCTCGTTTGGACTGCTGTCGTCTTTGGCGTCTTCTCTATCATTCACTCCTCCTAAAGTCGTCGTTGTCGTCGTCTCTCTCTTCCCTCCTTCGTCGGATACAACCTTGGTAACAGTCTTAACTGTCTCGCCTCCATCGCTCACTTCTCTGATTACTGTTCGTTCTGAGACATGTGTAGGTTGACTCGAATCCTGAACGACCTTCTGTTGAATGTGCCTCCTAGTTTCAAATCCAGCCTGTTCCGGAAAGTTCTCCATTAAGAACTCTCTAGTGGACGGGACGGATTTAACCTCTGTTGATCTTTTGGTTATAACAACTCTTTCTTTCCCTTGCGGTGTCTCACGTTTTGTTTCCTCGACAACCGTTTTGCTCTCGATGGCGGGCTTATCTGACTCTGTAAAATCCTCTCTAGTGGACGGGACGGATTTGACCTCTGATGATGTTTTGGTTACAACAACTCTTTCTTCCCCTTGCGGTGTCTCACTTTTCGTTTCCTCGACAACCGTTTTGCTCTCGATGGCGGGTTTATCTGACTCTGTAAGATCCTCTCTAGTGGACGGGACGGATTTGACCTCTGATGATGTCTCAGTTACAACAACTCTTTCTTCCCCTTGTGGTGTCTCATTGTTCGTTTCCTTGACAACTGTTTTAATCTGGATGGGCTGATCGGGCTCAGACTCTGTAATTGTAGTAGTTGTGGTTTCTTTAGTGACATTTTTTCCATTTAAATCCTCGGTGACCTTTTCTTCTGTTTTTGTCTCAGAAACGCGCTCTCCAGATTTCTCTTGAACCGTTTCTTTTACTATTGTCGTCTTGGTCGCACCATCACTATCAGAAGCTATGGTAGTCTTGGTTACTACAGTGGTAGATTGACTTGTTGCTCCTGGACTTTCTGGCACCTCATCTATGCTAGACGTTGAAGCCGAGTGCTTGTCTTTCTTGCTCTTTTTACTTTTGTCTTTCTTCTCCTTTTTTTCTTTCTTTTTCTCTTCCTTGTCTTTCTTTTTCTCCTCCTTGTCTTTCTTATCTTTATGCAAGAGTTTCTTCATGGCAGGGTTGATTGGTGTTGAATGTTTTTATGGCTTTTTCTTTAACTATATGAACAAAGAAAAACAGACCCTTAAAAAGTAATAATCACAATAATAATAGTAATAATTATTATAATTATAATAACAATAACTGACAAAAATAAATCAATAATAAATGCCGAAGTACCAGTTCATAATTGATAATTACTGGATGACTTTCTTTCGATTCTCCGTCTACGTTTTCGATTGCAATTTTGATTTTGATGAAGAATAGTCTCCCTCGCATCCGTTTTTAGTGTCGGTCGTCACGCAACGCTCCCTCCCCAGATGAAGAATGACTGGGAAACAAGAAAGAGCTGCTGGAAGAATCAATATTTCAGTGAACGCTTCATTTCATGCTGATTGTCGTCAAAATTCTATGATCGGTTTTCGGGCGGAGAAGCTGTCATGCAACTCAAGAGGGATAAAATCATTTAGATTAATTCAAATTTGAAATTTTAATTTTTGAACGAATAATAAAAGTTTTCCCGGCACTTGGGTCAAGCTGAGTTGTCTTTGATATTGAAATACGATCCGCTTTTAGACATAAAAGTCTCCGTGACAGGAAATTAAAGGTTGGCATGCTAATTTCTTCCACRAAGTGGAATACGATATGAATATATAGGCTCAAACTGAACGATTTGATGGTCTTCACATCGACAAAAAACTTAAATAACGACTTTCCTCGATAGCAGAGATACGGGACAAGTATTTGTTTGCAAAGAGCTTTCAAAAGAATGTAATCAAAGGGACAATATATTAACATCTCCTGGAGCTCGAGACGAAGCTAGCAGCATGCAAATCCGGTTAAAATATTCATAGTGATATTGTGAAGTCCAGACCTAAGCGCAAATGAATAAATAAATACTAAAGGACAATCCCGCCTGAAGCTCGACATTTTTTTCCCCAGAAAAAATAGTTTAATGAAACATGATTTAGGTAACAATTTATCAAGCACAAAAATACCTAATAATAAAATATAACAATTGTTCTTGGTGACCCCAACAATGTAATAAATATACGCAAAATTCCTAGCTGAATCTGATAATGAAATCTTCAGTAGTCTTTGTCATTTTCAAAGCTGTATTTCGATTCGATTTATTTTAAAACTGAGGATTTATGCGCAGCGAGTTTGAACAAAAGCTTCTTAGCTTTTCCGCTTTTTACTAAATAAACAATCATTTGCAGCGTGAGATTCACGATATACACACGCGTTTCTGCTCTACACGGGGCTACAAACGCTACATACCGTCCGGTTCAAAATCCGACAAGAAGATTTTCTTCTGTATCCGTTGTGCTGTCTTTAAAAGTAATTGTCGGGTTTCGCTTTGGTTTAGTAAAAAAAACGCGAAGTAATCTTCTTATTAGCGAGGAGAACCAACTCTGTACACATGATCTCAAAGCGTCTAGAGTCTTCTAGTTTAATCAACAAGGGAGTGCCACATTCTGAGCCTCGTCGAGGGGTCACAAACCGTATCCATCACGTGATTTATTTCTAGCGTTTCATTGGCTTTTTGATTAAGGTTTTGAAATTGAATTTAAACTCTTCCCGTGGTCCTAGCCAAGCGTAGGATATCGAGAACTAGAAGTGTTTGCATGTCATTGTTTAGTCACGCTTGTTAGGTATATTTCTTGATCCAAATGATGCCTCAAATAGCAGGGCCTCACAAAGCCCCATCATTCCTCGTGAGAATTTTGTCTAATCTTGCTCAACAATTTTTTTGTCTTTTTTTTTCTTTTTGGTCTGAGTGCTATTATTATAGGTCAATATATTTACAGTTGTAACTATGATTTGAGCCAGACTCCTTTGATTGATAGCTCAGTACTAGTACACATATTTGTCATGTATATCGTTCCGTTGTTTTCATTCAATCCTGGCTCTCTACCTCCTGATTTAATCGGTTACGAACCTTGATTCGTTTGCACCTGCGAACTGTGGCTAGATTGTATATGCCACTTACCCAGTGTGTTCAGTCACAAACTTTTAACAAAGAGTTACGCTTTTGTCCTCATTGTCGGCTCTGTAAACTTTGCTAATCTGATCCTAAAAATACATAGCATAGGATTAGGTTTTCCAGGCTGTCTGGGAGAGGTAAGAGAAGACAACAGCGAGCAACATTTTTACAGAAAAAATAATAATTTCCACATCCCTCTCGAAAGACATATCAGAAGTACATACCTTGCATCATCAATATACACCTTTTCCGAGTTCCAAATTACCGCTGCGTCATTCCACAGCCAGTCCACTTCAAGGTTCCTGTGTATGGTTTATAATATAGTAAAAATGTTTCACTTAACGATTTGCTTTAAAACTTGCTTCAGTCGTTACTTGTAATAATAATCATCATCATTTATTTATATTCACCATTTTCCATACACCGGTTCACTGGTCAAACACAAAGCGCTCAAGCAAGGCGCCAAGGAACTGTCAAAGGATTATTCACATTAGAACCTTGCAACCCCGACTGAATGCTATGCGTTCGACCAGTAAACCGATGTATGGAAAATGGTGAATAGAGCCTTTTCCTTTTAAAAATGTTCAAAAGCGCTGGCTTGTACTGTCAAGAGAATATGAAGTACCGTTTAATATTCTCTTGACCTTGTTCAGTCTTCTGGCAAAGTTTCAGCGCGATTTGAGGTCGCTTAGTGGTTGGTTTTCTTCAAAACCCGCTACTGTTTCCTTTTAGGCTCTGAACAACAGAGAACTCGAAGCTGGAGTATTGTAATTAAGTGTATTTTTAATTAGCTGGCAGGTGAGCTTGCAATAATGTAMTTCAAATGACTCGATGTATTTATATCAAAGCCAGGGGCAATATTTTTATTAAAAAAAGTTCATGAACTTTCTTTCGATGTTCGGCGTCTTTTGATAATAAAGAATCCATTGTGATCTATAACAGGTCATAATCATGAACCCGCCTATATATTTTGACTATGAAAGATTAGATAGAATTCACCGTACACTATTATCTTTGTGTCAGTATTCTAGATCAAGGTCGAACTGAAAGGCTTTGTACAGCACGCCCCATATTGGTTTGTCAACAAACACCAAAACCAAACAGTGTCAAAGTCAGCCACAATGGTGTCTATGACGTCACATGCATCTCACGAATTCACCTTTTCGGCCCAAGCCGTCACGTGGTATAAATTGTTTTGAATTGTGTTACGGTCACCAAAACGTTCGGACATTGTTCTCGGATTTCCGTACAAATGTACTGGCTTTAAATGAACTATTTACTTGGTTTGTAAAAAATCTTTTTTCTAGCTTGATTGAAGCTTTTCTTAGATTTCTTTAGTTAGCTCTCTTRAGCAGTACCTAAATTTTCTCAGAAATTGATATAAAATGACTACAAATAAAATACATAAAAAAATGAATCTATAAAATGAATTTGTATATGAGAATAGAAGCCAAATGTTATAAATAATGTATGATCAATTGTATTGAGAAATTCTTTATATTTTAAAAATGTCAGTTGAATAAAATATTAATCACTTACTGCGCGATATCCATAGGAATGATCTATCGCGCATTACATTTATAATAAGATCAATAATAATAATAATAATAATAATAATAATAATGATAATAATAAATAATAAGAGATATCTAGCTAAAAACTAGTGTGAGCTGCGTCGGTGTTTCTAATGAAACAGTAATGATAAAAGGGTAAATTATACACCGTGAAAAGATGAAAAAACTTACTGACGTTTCGAACGCTAGTCCGTCGGAGTAAAAGAAAATGAATAACAGATGATAAGTTGTTTATAGGAAACAAATTGTATATGTATAGAAGTATTCTGCATATTGCAGTTATATTATGGGGACCTACTAGGGGGTTACAACTGGTATTCCTGTGGTTAGAAGTTAGCGTGGCAAAAAGACCTGGGCCTAGTACCCAGCGCGCTAGTATGTCTGGGTAGAAGCACGTTGTTCTCTCTCTTTTCCGCCATCTTTGTTGTAGAAGGTTTTTGTACTGAGTGGTCGAACTTTGTAAGTGATTTTCTTGCTTATTAAAAGTCTTATCGCAACAAAAGTTTCCTGCAATGTTACCAATATATTAACTTATCGATCTCTGTTTTTAGAATCAATCAAGATGCAAAACGAAGCCGGTGATTGCGTTGATATGTATATTCCTAGGAAATGGTACGATTCTTGMCCAGAAACAACTTTCTTTCCATGCTTCTAATATATATCTAATGCATAACTTAGTTACTAGACCATAGTTAACGGATATGTTATGTATTTAGAACTATTAGAAGTATCGAATACGGGTTGTATCTATTCTCAATATTGAATAAAAACTACACATGTTGAAAATCACATCAAAATAACTATTTTAGCATTCTATATATCAGAAAGTTGTATAACTTTGACAATTACATATATTTTTGGGTGGCTATAATCTAAAAAGGTAGAATATTATTAGGCTACAATCTGGCTCTGAGAATCCTTGTAATGATGTAGAAAGGCTGGCTTAGTCTGGATTATTACCACTTGTTATCTTTATTGCTGTATTTTGTATCCATCACTTGACTTGTATGGTTTTTAACCCCTTGTCTCCCATGGACCTATATATACGAACAAACTTTTGCATGAGCTACCACAGATGTATATATGTCTTTAAGGGACTCATAATCTTTATAATCTCTGGTCATTGATGATTGCAATAATTAAAAAAATCTGGACATTAAGAATAACTGGTGCTTGAAATAATATTCCACTGATCTTAGTATTTGATTAATTTCCCTTTGATTTTATTGGAAAWTCCAAGAKGGYTGCCAGTAGCTGTTTTGCCCTCCCCAGTYGAAGATTCTTGTGCTATAATGTGCGTTATTTTTRCTYGCAGCTCTGTGACCAATAGAATTATTTCTGCAAAGGACCATGCGTCTGTTCAGTTAAATGTTGGTGATGTAAGTAACTGACTAGTGTAGCTCCAATGTTCGTACTACAACTATTAGAAATTCAAAGGCATAATGAAATAGGGGAAGGAATGTTTTTTTATTAGGGGGGCAGATGGCAGGGGCTTCAGAAGGGAGGGTCGAAAATTTAAGTTTCATGAAGGGTTAATCTCCTTTTTATTTTGAGGAWAGGTATTTCCTTTTTGACTTAATAGGAGGATCATGAATTTTCTACTGAGGGAAAAAGGGAGGGCTACAACCATTTTAAAAATGTTTACTGCAGATTCTGCAGCCCCCCTCCCCAATAACAAACCTACCTTCCCTAATAATGGATGATAAAGTAACCTAAATGTCTTGACAACATGTATAACTTTGTTGCTCTTCAAAGATTGATGATTCTGGAAGGTTTACAGGAAGCTCCAAGACATATGCTTTCTCTGGTTTCCTACGAAAACAGGTAAGGGATTGCTCCTGATACTGAACGTACAGATTTTTTAAACCATCATTCATTCAAGTAATTAATTCATATTTGGCTATCAAATTGATTAGATCTTGTTTCTTTAGGGTGAAGCTGATGATGCACTCGTACAAATTGCAATGAGAGATGGAATAGTTCCCAAGTAAGTAAAGAACAGGGAGATGATAATAATATCAATAAGAAAAACAACAACAACAGAAAATTTGGCAAAATGTTTTTAATTGCTTTTTATTTATTTATTTTAATTACTGGGCTACCTTTAGTAGACCAATAATTGTACAAGAGTTCAATCTTATACCAGGACCCAACTCATTTCAAAGAAAATCATAGGCTCTGAGAAACCCTAAAATTTTCAACTACAAGCAGACTGTTAAACATAATGTATAAATAATAAGAAATAAAATTCTACAAAAAATRTTCACTCCCTTCAATGAATCAAGATGAGTTTGAGAAACCATTTCTTCTCAAGTTTTAAATTAAATTTTTTAATCTGTGCTTCCTTTTCTAAAGGCTACATAGATGAGCAAGTTACTCAATAGATCTTTTTTTCCTTTTTTTTCAGGACTTACAAGTCTTAGAAATGCATGAAAAACACTGCAGATAAAAATAAAGATCTTTGAAATGTGCATTGTTTAGTTGTTTAAGGGCCTGTCAAACGTTGAATCTTTTACCTGAAACTTGTGTGCATTGACAATGCCAGACAAGTTTCAAAATGAATTGCACTGTGTAACMCTCAGATTTGTGAAACTTTCATTGCAAGAAAGTTTCACGAAAAGTAGAATTGCTTTCAATTGGTGCAACCAGAACTTGCATCACAAACAGGTTTTGTGCTGAGTGACACCTCTCTTGAAATATTCTTCAAAATGTCCCAGGAAACAATCTRATCGAAGCCCAACATTACCAGCAAGCAGGCACCATTAATTTAATTCTGAGCAAGATCAGATACATTAATTTCTCTAGCCAGACGTAATCTGGACTGTGGATCTTACRGGAGGGTGAAAGGTATCGCAATAGACCCCTTCACAGTTTCCTGCTCCATCTTGAAAGGTAGCTGTACCTTTGCATCRAAGTGAGACAATATGAATAATTGTCCAAGGTGTCAAAATAAGGTCTCTATCATTGCAAGTTCACYGTWTCTCTTGCTTTGATGCAAAGGCACAGCTACCTTTCAAGATGGCACAGGGAACTGTGAAGGGGACTATTGTAAAGGTGTTCAAATAAGTGCATTATTCCATGTTGAGCTACAGTACTGCTGTACTTTGCGGTTGTGATAAGTGATGACTCCAAAATACCAAGAAAATATTGCTTAATTATCTGTCCATTAGACTGTTACAAACACTAAAGAGACTAATCTGCCCACCCATTGAAATAGAACCCAATGAGGCAAATAAAGTATGCGGTACAAAATTCCGAAAGTATGTTCGTGGCTTAAGAAAAACATTTTAAAATTGATAATTCTAAAATTAAAAATAGAATATATTTTGAAACCACAAAAAATAAAGAATCAAAACGAGATAAAAACTATCATGGTCCGTATGGGGCTCGAACCCATGACCTTAGCGTTATTAGCACCACGCTCTGCCGACTGAGCTAACGGACCATCAGTTGAATGTTTCGTAACAGAATTCTCTACTTGTAGCCAAACACCTGGACCTCTGTTAAAATAAATCAGAGATTCCAATAGTTAAAATGGTTCCTAACGAAAATGAAATCTGGAAAATATGTTTTTTATATTTTTCGTGTCAGTTTCAAATACTAAGGTAAAGTACACGTTTATTTTCTGTAAATTTTATTTATTTCGGATAAAAACGTTTTCACAATATATATTGAAAAATTTTACAGCACATTTCTGGACTCTTTCGCCATTTGTTTATATCTTCACATCTCACACTTCCCTGCTGGAAAGTTCTTCCTATTTTGCCGTTTTTCTTCTTTGCCGATTTGTGACAGCAGGCTGCGGCATCGCGTGACCCTTGCGTGACAATCAGTACCAAGCTTGTAGTGGCCATTACTTTCCACCGTTCAAATGGGTTACAACATCAAGAAGTTTCGTCTGCAAGTTTCCAGTTCTATCCAAAGATTTAGTCGTGAAAGCCTAAGACCACAAATTTTTAAATCAAAAAATTAAACATRCTAAAAAAAGACAAATGTGTAGACACAATGTATTCATATACAGGTAATAATTTTATCACCGTAGGTACGAAAGATAGTAGACTGACGTTTCGGACGTTACTTCTTTGTCGGAGTCAATCAATCATAAGGAATCATTACCTTTTCTTTAGAGGAACTCTTAATCATTGATTTGTTTTCATCTTCGATTTTGATCCTTTTGCCAACCTTACAACCTGTTGAATATTATAACATGTAATACATAGAAGCAGGGGTATCTGCAAAGCAGGGTCGTTAGATAACTCGACTAAACTAAGAAATTGGAAAAATATAGGTAGAGTAACCCTAGCGGTAGGATTTCCTGCACTCCTCGTATAAAAGAGGCCCTAAAATCTACAAAATGCTTATCAYAAAATGCTTATCATAGGGATAATCATATAAAAACGGAAAAAAATTATGAAAGACTTTCAGAACAGTTTTTTTTTTTGGCATTAATGACTATGGATATTTATATTYATATTAATAGTTTGCTACATCGAATTTCTCGTGGAAACTGATATTGCACGCATCGCAAAGCAATCGAAAGTGAAATCGAGTGAAATGTTCGTGTCAGAAATGTTTAAAAAATACACTTAATTCACATGAGTTACCAGTGGTTTACCTCATGTGGGATCAGAGCAAATATCTGACATCAAGAAAACACTTACTTAGTTCAGATTCAGGTTCTGATCTTTTCTTTGTTCGAAGTACGTCAAAGTATGTATTTGGTACTTCTACAAAAAGGGGAAAGAAAGTTGAGCTTTAATTACAGAAAAAAAAATGCTGATTTATCTATTCTCTAAAATGTTAAAACTCCCTCTTTTGCCTCCTAACAGTTCCCGCCGCCTCACTCCCCGCGGAACAGAAACAAGAAAAAAAATAACTAGACTGAGTTTGGATAAAAAGTCGATTTAGTCTCAAAGTGATTTGTTTATGCACATACCTTGGCCTGTTATCTCCTTATACGCCTTAAAGAATTTGACTTTATCATCACTATCGCGAACATATCCGGAAAAATCTGAAAGTAGAATTTTAAAAACATCTTYGATAATCTATACCAATAAAAAAGAGATAGATTCTTATGAGAAGTGGAGTAAGGTGCGAAACGTTAAATGATCCTATAATGATGAGAAAATACGAGATACTGGGCTGTTTTTTTTGCGATATACAAATGAAGGCAAATATAATATGACGATGGGGCTGTCAAAATTGTGTGAAAGATTTCGACAGCGTTGCTAAGCTACCCCACACCTGCGTGACAAATATAACATCCTACATTGGCAAAGTCTATTTTCCCCCTCAGTTTATAATAGTACCAAAGGAAAATAGACGCTGCTAGCAGGGAATCACTAACAAAAATAACTAATGACTTACCAAGAAAGAGACCGTACATGGAACTGTTTTGTGTAAATAAAGGTGTCAGGCCATGTAACAGACTCTGTAAATCATTACTCTGACAAAACAAAAAGAAACGAAAAAGATGGCAAGATTAGTGTATAACTAGGTAGATGGCAGTAATGATAAAAGGGTAAATTTTACACCGTGAAAAGATGAAAAATTTACTGACGTTTCGGACGTTAGTCCTTCGTCGGAGCAAAGGAGCATGATGATGATAGATAATGATGATGGTAGGTGGCAGGTTAGAAGGAATTTGTTCATAAAGAAAATTGTCAAATAATGTTCAGTCTACTGTATTTTACCTCTTTGTATTTTGTCAGAACTCGAGTGAACTTTTTGTAGTTTTCTTCACTGAGAGCTTTTCGAACCTGAGATCATACAATTCATGGTCATTGGTAACTCTAATTTCTATTTTGCACCTCATATTTTGGCACCGAARTTTCATTAATTCATGTGGGATTCCTGTGGATATGKCAGKAARCTCTAARCACGAAARGCGCGCGTAATACGTATGTTGKCAGGAAAATGTGGTCAAGTCCTCACTGCTCCATTGTAGTCATCAGTTCACAAATTTGCAGATGATTGTCAATCATACCTTCACGATATACTCTTTCGCTGCTTGTACTTTTTGAACTTTTGGATCCACTGTTTTCTAAATATATGCAGTAGGTAAACAAACAGAAATATAAAATTTGCCATTCATGGTTTATGACTTGACAGACATAGCTAGAGGAAATGGTAACCGCTGTTCGATCCTTTTAAAAAATGTGCAGAAACTAACCTCACTAGCCTTATCTTCAAGGTTTTCTGTTTTCTGCTTCACGATCTGAAATTTTTACCATAAGAAAAAAAACGGGGATTAGTTTMTTCTCGACAAGCTAGMAGTAGATTAGGGAATCAGCCACAGTGGAATGGCGTTCAAGTTTGATTCCTGGACTTGCTGACGATACRCAATTATATCTGTCCTTCWAAYCAAACCGAACTCTAATGTTAGTMAAGTCCATGCTGTTTGTGCTATAGAGAAATGTGTGTAAGACCGTGAAAGACATGGATGATCATAGAAAAACGAAAACTGAGTGATGAAAAAACTACATTTATTTTATCACGTCTTTATTACCACAACAGGTGTAAAAGGGAAATCTGGCAATAGACCAAGTACTTTAGATACAGGAAGGCGACGTGCACRAACGAGGAGGGCAAAGACAAGAAATAGCTGTCTCACTTAGACCAGAGGAAACAAAGATTTGTTGTCTTTACAAACCTTGAGTACTTTTTTTGYTTTTTGACGCTGATTGATGTCTAGTTTACCAACAATTGAAGCAGACCACGTTGTTAATGACTAAAATAAAATAATTTAAAAAATATTCGCGTTAAAAGTAAAAATTAAAGATAGGTGGGTTCGGTGTGGGTAAGTGAGACAGAAGGAGGGGGGTAGGTGGGGAGGGAGGGAGGGAAAATGCAAGCCTACCTTAGAATGCTCTGGTACCGTTGCTTTAGATTGTTGACGTACCTAGATAAGAGGATATACAAATTAATAATAATAATAATAATAATAATAATAATGGTAATGATGATGACAATGATGATGATAATGATGATAGTGATGGTAATGATGGTCAATGATGATATAATGATGATGATTATAATTTGAAAACAAGGCTTTAACCAGCAAACCCATAACGGGAAAATCCTTTAATCACTAATAGTCTTACTTCAGAAGTGGCGAGAGAATCCAATAAACTGTTTCTCGTTTGTTTCGTCGGCATAGTGCAGACTGCATTGTCATCGTATTCCACTGATAAACGAGGTAACAACTCTATAACATATAAAGCAATCAAGGGTTAGCTTCAATACTTGTTTATGAATGGCTATTAATGGGCCATCTCTTAGCTACTACCATATTTCAGTATAGCAAAAAATAAATAGCTTGCTAGCCGGGTAGTTTCCACTTTCCGCAAATATAATATTTTCAAGGAACGAAAGTTACTTGCTTATTAGCTGCTGAGGAATAGAACTCTTTAMCTCGGGAGTAATGTTTTCCCATTTCAGACCACGTGTCATTGTCTTGAGAATAAGATTATTTGCTTGAGTTGCATCTATATTCATGCACATGTTTCAAGGTTAGGATACCTTCACTCCTTGTCTTAGACTTTGTTGTCAGAGAGAGATTTTCACTTCCATCAGATTGTTGCAGCTGCGATGGTCTTGGAGTAAACTGAAAGGCAGTTTCTTTACTGCAGCAAGATGATGTAGCACTAGTTATGACAGGTTCTTCCGTTGCGRGTGGGCACTCCTTAATAGCATGCTTGTTCTTCATGAACTTCTTATCAACCTATTTCAGAATGGATTTTAGGAATTGTTGGTCAGTCAGAGCGATTCCCCCCCCCCCCCCCCCCCCCCCCCCCCCCCCCAAACTCTGGAACAAGAGCTTACCATCCAACACATTTCCTGATAATCTTAAGGTACAGTAATACAGACAACAAAAACGTGCAAGCACTACTTGACGTGCAACATTGCTGCGTTGCAAGTTCATAAGAAACGAGGCTCATATTATACCACACCAGTGCGCTCAACAATTTTGCATTATTATGCGAAGCAGAAACTCTCTCTACTCGTCTTAATTTTAGTAAGTCATGTGATATGTGACGTCACAACACTAAAATCGTTGGGGTGAATGACAAGGCACGTGACTACAATCCTGTCACGTTTCGTGGTCACAGCTTGTAYTGCAGCAGACGAATTGGCACATGGGACWCCTTAGGTGTGGGGCCACCAGATACAGGCGTGTAGGGCCACCGGAGGTAAGGGTTCACCAGACGTGGGGCCACCAGAGGTAAGGGGCCATCAGACGTGGGGCCACCAGACGTTGGTGTAACCTGCCAAGGCTAGCTGAATTATTTTCTAAACTAACAAATTTAGATCTATATTCACCAGTTTGTCAGCATTTCTAAAAAACTGAATAAGCTCTCTTTGAACGTGACCAAATTCTTTGAAGRTTTTCACATGTGGTCGAACCCATGAAGGAAGTTGCTTAAGGGCATCCGGGTACGTAAACCTGATGTCACATAACAAAATGGCACCATAATCCTGCTTATGACGTATGACTCTACCAATAGCTTGATTGACAGCTCGGGAAGCYTGTTGACGGTACCATTCACGGCCAGACAGACCCTAAGAGAGATCACAAATCGTTAAAAACTGAGCAAAACCTAGATATAATTAACGTAAGCTTTTCAAAGGATTTGCCTGATAGGTTTCTTAGAGGGAAAGAAACCTAGTGGAATTAAGATCTTTGGAAATCCAGCTTACCTTGAAAGCTGCTTTATTTTTCCGTAACATTTCATCTAGAAACTCCATCTTTAATTTAACCTGCAATAAATAATAAAGATAAATATCCTGGCTGAGTATTTTCTTAAGGAAACTATTGGTTTAAGGGCTACACAGCAGAGTTTTGAATTGGGAAGTGAGATGAAGGGGGATCAGTTTACAATCCCAAAATATGAAAAATATTGTGAGAGGAGAGGAGTGGAAGCCTGCACAAGTTGATCCACTCCTTTGCAATGGTCCCTACAATATACTAAGGAAACTCAATACTATTGATAATCAAGACCTGATGTGAACCTATGCTGGTCCTTTACTAACCTTTGGATCCATTTTAGGTGGGAAAGGGAGTCCAGTTATCACCACTGCACGTCCATTAATATCTGCAAAGTCCAGCCCCTCGCTTACCTATTGAATGTCACAAATATACATGGAAATGTGAAGGGGATTCGAGAAACATTTAGTTAGAAGAGTTAATTTATCAGTACTAAAATGTATTGGAATTTGAAAGAAAATTATATAATAACGGATTTGAATCTTTTAGTTAAATACCTTTCCTCTGCAGACAGCAAAGAACGTTGCTCCATTGAGATCAGGGTCCTTGATTTTCGAATAAAACTCTTCCATCACCTTTTTAATAGCAATTGACATGATGTAGAGCAAGGATTGATGGATTGCAAGCATTCCCAAGAGAGTTTAAAGACAAAAGCATGGTGGTCATTGTGGTGCCGTTAACAATGGAAGAATTCGAACTAACCTGAACAAAATCCCCCTTTCCTTTTGGTTCAGCAACCATTGGTTTATGTTGAGCGATGCGAGCCCATATACCTGTACCCTGATCAATAAAATGGACTTCATAATGTATCTTCAGCTGTCGTTTTTTTWAATCATAGGCTGCTAAGCAATTATTTATTTAAAAGGATTGATGTCCTTAACTTTAGATAGATTGTGATGCAGGGAAAATGAGAGCTACGTGTACACACTATTCGGAACCACAGGAAATAGATCAGTATTTGTGAAAAGTGACTTTACATGAAACGATCTTTGGCGCAACTTGTTGCATGTAACTTAGCGCGCGCCGCAACACAAATTGATGGCAACAATGTTGTGAGTTTTGGAGGTCCWTCAAAAACCTCGACCTGTGAAACAAGTCCTGCTGAAAACTTTAAAGACAAGTCACACTGTGACAATGAAGGAAATGTAGGTGAGTATTTTGGTTGGTTCATGCGCTGTGAATCGTTCCAAGATTGTCATCAATTCATCCTACTATAGGCCCTTTGCAGCTAAGCAATCACGTGCTGATTAATTCACTGAGAGCAAATGAATGAACATCTTGATTCCCATGGGTGAAATGTACTGGTGAGCAAACACACTTTCTACAACCTGTTTCGAGAGATCGTAAAAAGACTGCATTTCGTAACACGCTGGTTGAACATTGTTTCATCCAGTTCTTTACAAGTAATTAAAAAGAATCACCAAGTTAAAATAGAAACAAAAATTTTGCTCTCCAGTACAGACACATGACCGTTAGTTGCAAAGGGCCAATTAATGATAACAACAAATATTTTTGTTTTGCGGACTTACCTGCCAGTGTTCCAAGCACTTGTTCATGACAGGATAGGATGGAAAGAACACCAGAAGACCATTTGGAACAGTGCGTGCAAAATTAGCTTTAAAAGAATTACCAAGACCAATGCATTAAAAAATACATAACTCAGGTTTTACCTTCCTAAAGCTACAACCAACTATGGAACTTGTAATTTTATGATTTATCTTTTCAAATTGTTTATTTGTTGAATGTACTTTACTTCCAGCACAGCAAGCAAGTTTTTTATTTCTTTTATAAAATACAAATTACAATAMCCGTTATTTTAGATAGGAATGACGCAACGGGAAGTACGCGCGCGTGCAATGTGCTCTCATAAAGCACGCGCTCCAAACCAATCAGAACGCGACATTCATAACAGTTATTTTATAAATATACTTGAATACTAAACATACCAATAGTATTCCCTAGGCCAGTCATGTATTCTACTGTAGACCTGAGAGTGGAAAAGAAAAACAAATTGACATGTGTGATTCCAGTTTTGTACGTTATATGGTGTTAGTGCATACCAACCTGAACTCAAATGAAGAATTTAAGGTGGCACCATCAGGAGCCTTTGTTACCACGCCAACCCATACTTGATGTTTCTTGATTACGTGAGGGTTTTCAAGACAGATAGGAAATGGTCTGTAAATCACAAAAGGTAACCTAACTTACACAACATTTCAAGAAGGAAAATTACAGGTTCCCGTGACTCATCCATGCGTTTACTTTATAAATCCATGCTTCCAGTACAACCATTTGTCTTCCCACACTCCCATTTATCCTTCTATCCATTCATCAATATTAATATTATTATTTATTTAAACAATTTTAACATATTAACTCTCTGTGTTTGCTCCAAGAGCGAAGCTCATCAGGGGAGATTACATCCATTTACCTGGCTTACATCTGTCAATGCATTTAAACCCTCCACGCAGTCGGACATCTGCCTTATTCATTGCTTTGTTTGTTTGTGTGTCATATGCATAAAGGGCCATRAAGGGGGTTCAAGAATCCGATAGAAATCAAACCCCTTAAAAAAATTATAAACCCCGTTTTTAGGCCCTATAAATATCGAAGCCCCTAGCTAGCCAATTCGGTACCTCTTTCTATTTTTGGTTTAGCAATTTCTTTTTTCGAAACTCCACACCMCAAAACCCTAGAGATGCGCATACTTGCATACTGTACATACTTACATTTGTAACTCAGCAGTAAAGGATTTTAGAGGGGACAATGTCCCACTAGTTAAGATGACATTGCGCACACCGTGTGATATAAGATCTTTCATCGCATGACCAGGACTAAAGCACCAGTAACTGAGAGTACGCCCTGGAAAGAAAACAAATGAATAAATCTATTTAATAATGTAATGGGCAGAAAGACTAGTTACAACACTCCTGACAGAACGAATTTGAATTTAGAAGTTAATTTTTAAAGGAAGAAAAACCAGAGAACCCAGAGAAAAAACCTTCAAAAAATAAGTCGGAAAGAACCAACAAACAACTCTACTCACATACCACAGGGGATAGCTTCAACCTGGGGTTGTATTAGTGAGAGGTAGTGCATTATTAGCAACACAATCTGACATATATTCTCCAACTAAATATAGTTTTATTAAGACATTGGCAAAACACATGCATGTATGCAAGTAATGGAGTAATATCCATCAATATATGCCTTGAAGTAAGGAATCAAGGACCAAGAATAGAGTATTAAGTTAGATCTC
The DNA here is from genome assembly GCF_009602425.1 of Actinia tenebrosa. The sequence goes on along the minus strand of NW_022259614.1, from coordinate 59,643 downwards.
TTTTCTACTATACCTCTTTTTTCAACACTGGATCCTGTTGTCCAAATATCTAGGTTCTTTTGTTTCTTTTTGGAATCAGGCTCCAGCTTTACATAAACCTGAAAAGTTAAAAATTTAGAAAACCACATTATAATATGTAATTATTCAATGTAATGGATCCTTAAACAACCTCTTGGCTGATCTGTAGGGTGTGGCCTACCAGTGTAGATCAACTTGGAATTTAGTGCACCAGGGGAGTTAAGTTTTTCAGGAGGAAAACTGGAGTACATGAAGACAAATCCTCAAATCAATGGARAGAGAGACCCAACAAACTATACCCACGTGGAACCCAAGACTTCAAAGACCCATAGGAAGCAAGCGTACTACCAAAATCACTGAACTGTGGAATAGGCGACAGTCACGCCTACTTTAGTATGATTGACCCACCCATTTTTATGGATAAATTCCAAACATTCCACGTATAGTCTTTAGTATGCTGACATTTTGGCTCACTTTCGATCACATACTCATGGAATGTTTGGGATTTATCAATGAAAATGGGTGGTTCAATCATACTAAAGTGGGCGTGATGGCGTGATTATCATAAGAAAACTCGAGCCTGTTCCACAGTTTTGGTGGGTTTTTTTTGGTACTTACTACTGCTACACCCCCTTGATTTCCCTGTTTCAAGGTTTCAAGGTTTTTTTATTTCCCAGAATGAGAATTTTATACTTTACACCACTATTTTAAAAACATTAACTGGGAGGAGCAGAAGGAAACAACCCAAAAGGGTTAAGAGAATATTTCTGCACCTTGAAACTATATAATACTTTCAAAGAAAGTAATACAACAATGGGTGCAGAAATTATTGACTTCAATTTATAATTCACAAAAATGTTGATTTATTTTGTGTGGYGATATCTGTTTATGATGAATACCTTGTAAGTCTTCTCCACTCCAGCTTGGTCATTCTCACTATCTTTTGAAGATCCTGAAACCGGCTCTCGAAAAATTGTCTTGAGAAATGTAAAGAGATGGCAATATATTAGACTTTGAATATAAGTACTGGTGGTGTCCAGTTACAGTAAACATCATTACTATAACTGCAATTCTTTGGAAATAAGCAAGAGATTGGCGCGAGTTACTCCATTTTACAGTTCTGGTTTGTGATCACTCATAATACTTCCAAGTCGAGGTTGGAGTTGACACACGTGATAAACTATAGTTTTGCAATGCGCAGCAACTCCAACTCCGACTTGGAACTATTATTCATGGTCACTGAATGGAACTGTAAAAACGATTATTGGCAAAAATCATCTTGCCATTTGAGAAAGCATGTCAAGATTAGCAAGTCTATCAAATATGAACATGTTAACCAGAATTTTTGGCTGTATTTCCATAAATTTAAGATTAGTCCATTGTCTGTATGGAAAGATATAACCTTATGACCACTATTATATATACACTTGATTGCAGAAAGGTTGTAGTATACATTTATASAAATACCTAATTTATTCAGTATATTTAATGATATGCAAAACAGAAAACTCGCTTTATTTATTATTTGTTTCATTCAATGAATGTCAAAATATTTTTTCTTGTGTTTTACATCCTACAGATTATAAATCAATTGGTTTTGAGGGTTAAAAAAGTAAAATTGCAATATGCATCTCATTAGGTATTTGTATAAATTAATGTATAAATGTATACTACATCGTTTCTGCAATCGAGTATATATATATATATATATATTTATATATATGTGTTGCTGTTAATGAACATTAATGTTTAACCCTACTTGTAATGCATCTGCAAATTTTGACAAAGCAAAATGCTTTCCTCTCAGGCCTTTGTCATCTAGAAACAACAAATGTAAAGCTAGTCAACTGAATCCTTGATTAAAAAACTAGGTTTTTGGGACATTTAATAATGTATTTTCTCTATGGAAGAGCATGGAGTTCTAACCCATTTCAGGGCATCGTTTACTCACAGATTGAGAACTACAGAAAACAGACTGAAAAAAACATCAAATCAAGGCATAGACATAAGAAACTCTAACCATACCAAGAGCAGCAAAAAGGGATGGCGATAGAACTAACAAACKTCACCCAAGCATATACATACTGTACCAAGTCTGGAGATTACACGGGAGACCCCAGAGGTGAGTGCACTTCTGCTGCACCACCTATGGTTCCCAAGCAAAAAAGTCAATGGTTCCAGTATTGAAATCAAAGTTACATTTATACTTGCCATTAGCAAGAAGTGAATCGATTTTTTGTAGAACGTCCAGAACTTGTCCCTTAGTACTTGATTTGATACCAACCTTTGCCAAAAGATCTATCATAAAACTGTAGGAAGATAGTTATCATAAAAAAAACATTGTTAAGAATTTATAAACTATTTAGGTAAATCAGGAATGGTAAGGGCCTTTTGCTTGAAAGCTGGCGATTCTGGGTTTTAGAGCTCCTTAGTATTTATTCCAGATTCTGGTTTCCAGGTTTTAGGCTATTAAATTTCTAACCTAGATTTTACCTTGCAGGAAAGGCCTGTCCACCATCTTTGGAGAGAGGAATTTTTTCTATTTCTTCTTCAAATTTGCTGAGTAATGCTTTAAAAGAAGATAATTATTAAATTATATATATATATATTAATTATTAATATAAAGTAATGTGGAATGGTAGAGTACGTGAGTATCCGGTTTCATCAGCCTTGTGGTTCTTTCTCGTTGTTTGCGTCCGATCATTCACATCGCTTATTATCTTCTCCATTTACTCGTGTATATTTCTCTACAATGTCTTACAAAGCCTCAAAACGTAAGACATGTACTAGTACCTGCCCTGGTTGTAAACTATCAACTGCTTTACATAATTATAATAATATTAATTTTAATAATATTATAATATTTTATATGCCCAAAATTAATGTTTCTTGGAACACCCTGAAAAAATGATGTTTTTGCTTGCTTGCTTGCCTCTTCCAGCAACCACAATGCAGCTCCATTGGACTACTAGTCGTAAATAATAGACATATTGTTTAGAGATAAATAATGATTCATTCACCAGTAGCTTTGGCACTATGCTGTTGGCCGACATCAAGCAACACTGCGCCACTCTATGTCTCTTTACTTATRAACTTATAAACACATTTCGTATACCTTTTAATGTCTTTACATCTTCTATCTCTATATCAGATGTGTCTGAGAAAAACGATTAAATGTATATTAAATTATATGTAAAACATCTGCCAAAACACAGCTTTGAATACTTTAAGTATCAAGTTACCCTTATGAAATAAGGACATATGAATTATTCCATGAATATTTGTACATACTTCCTTCATCCATATCTAAGTTATCTGTTTGGTTTGCTAGGAATTCCATACAAAGCTCTACGTCCTGGATGCAAGATGCAATATCAAACGAAGTGAGGTCAAATGAAACTGTATCCTCACAAATCTTTTCCTGAAATCGATAGTGAAAATCAATTTTAGTAGCAGTCTTAGTATAGGGTAYGGGGTATAATTATTGAAGATGAATTAATAATGAAAAGTATGTTCCTGATGGGAAATCAACTCATGGCCTTCCAATTATTCTTATCAGATGCTCTACCAATGAACTACAGGAGACTCTAGTAAGCTACAGTAATGGCCAATACTAGGTTGTTTATTTTTATTTATTTATCCAACTTTGACACTCTGAGGTGGACAGAAAGCCTTACAGGTTGAGGACCCAATTACGAGACACTTGATACAGTCTAACCATTTTACAATCTATTTTCACAGCTGTTCTCCTTTAACGTCTGCTATCTTGTCTTCAATGAATTAAACAATCAATCAATCATTTCTTTGTCTTAATCCCTTCTGTAGCATTCATGATGTCATTCATGATGTCATTCATGGTTTTTCTTACCACATTATGTGCCTCATCAAAAATAACAATGCTTCCAGAAATGTCAAGATTATGAGCTTTACGAGACTGAAATAAAAGGAACATTTCCACATTTATTCTTATTGCTTTCGAATTTACCAAAAGCTTTGATTCTGGCAGGTAAACCCTTACAATGATAATCACRTACTTTATTACAGGTGACTAGGCAGTATGTGTTGGTCAACAATCACCGGAGGCCAACACACGGTCAACACTGGACCAACCATTGGCTGACATGATGATGATGATGGTGGTGGTGGTGATGATGATGATGGATGATGGTAGTGGTGCTGATGATGGTGATGACAGCAACGGTGATAGTGGTGATGATGATGATGATGGTGATAATAATAAAATAATATTAATATGATAATAAAGCACCTATCCAGGTCTGCTCTAGAARCTTTTACTACTTTAAAAAATACCTTTGGATCAAGCATATAATTATAAGGCATGAATACAATTTCAGCATTTGTCTTTAGCTCTCTGGCCATGTAATAAGGACAGACTCTGTAGAAGGGTAGTAATGAATATTAGCATATACCAACTTGTGTACTTCCTAAGAACGTGCGAGCTCATTGGTTAATTGGAGGTGAATATTATACTCGCGTCTTGGTAAATATTCCCCGATATTCACTTTGCCTTTGGCGAATAATTGCTAAGTATATTCTAAAATTAGATGATTTCATCATTAATCAAATTAAAATGATGCAATTTCATATTCTTCTGACTTCAAAAACTTCTAGTGCTTTGGTCATTGTCAGGAAAACCAGAAACAGTCCAAATCCAAAATACCACACTTATAGAAGTCAAGTCAAGTCCACATGAGTTACATGCTTAGTCTGGTTATGGAGTAGTTCTTGTATGACTGTGAAAAGCTCGCTGCACAAACGAGGTCATGACAAGGCAAGGGATACACTAGATCAATCACATCAAGCAAGAATTTACTGTCCATCCAATCAAATACCCAAAATACRGCATGAAAATGGCGTGGACAAAGTCATCGAAAGGATCATGGAACTGCCAGACTATCACATTGCACAAGAAGAAACTAGCCAATCAGCTTACTTGTGCTTTTGTCCAAGTTTAACAAGATCTTCAATATCCAGGATGCTYGAGGTGAAATCAGGATTGGATTTGTTTACTAGGAACAAACAAAGAATGGAATGAATGAATAAAAAATGGTAAGAAATGGGAAAAAAAGAATATATGTCCTCATACCTTCTAAATTATTATAAAATGGACAAGTTCTGGCTGTAACTTTTGCTCTACACATGTGAACCTAAAAGATATAGTCAATCAACAGTTAGTGCTTGACTTGGCACAGGGTTAAGATAATGGCTGGTCAGCTGTCAGACACRATCACTGGCCAAATAAATTCAAGCTTGTTCATACCTAATTTCTCGATCAAAATGTCACTGGTAAAAATGACAAGGCAAAGATGTAACTAGACTAGTTCCAATTCTGGCCAGACATCGTTCAATAAACAGCTCTTACCCAGTATTTTAAGCCCTGTGGTAATATATTTGGCCCAAGGGAAATCGTAAAACAGGGAGCTATAGATGCTCGGTGGGGAAGAGGCATGCAAAACCTGAACAAACGCAGGAAAGCAGAAATAAGACCCATGTGCATCACAAGGGATTGTTCAAAGTAGGTGCTGCACATAAAGTAGCTAGACACCTTAGCAGAGTTGTTTTCTTGTTTTAACACATCAGGATGAATACAAAGCTGTTCTCTTGAGCCAATAATACTGACTCTGGGTCTGAAAAATAGAATAATTTAAAATCAAGATTTAAAGTAACTGAACATTCAAGAATGATATTTACAGACAAAACACCTAATACCATAATYCACTGAGTTATATTCGTTTAATGGATGCACATGAGAAGACACATAAATACTGAACAGATGTAACTCAAACGAAGGACCTTATTCTCAAGAGAATCACACATGGTCTGGAATGGGAAAACATTACCAAACTACTGCTGGATTGAGAGGTGTTGCCAGATTTTTGGGAAGCATGGGTGGCGTAGCGGTGAGAGCRCTTGCCTCTCACCAATGTGACCCAGGTTTGAGTCCCGACGAGCTCGGTGTTGTATGTGAGTTGTGTTGTTTGTTGGTTCTCTCCTGTGCTTCAAGGGTTTTCCAGGTTCTCCAGCTTTCCTCCCTCYGCAAAAATCAACTTCTAAATTCCAATTGGAATCCAGTGGAAGAAGAGCCACTCTGTGGAATCCACTGTTAATCCCATTATTATTYATTATCATATTTATTCTAAGCACCTGTAAGTTGTGGACTTTAATTCTTGAATTGCTTGACATAACTGGGAGTGGGTTCTTGAAGCGTAAATGATTTTAGGAACCTCAAAACATGAACCACCTGAAAATGAAAATGAAAGTTAACATTTACTTAACACTGTAATATATTTAAAGCATGGGCAATAAAGATTAATCATGCACCATTACTCATTCTCTATTAGGAAGCTTGGGGTGCTAATGCACTGCTTCTCACCAATGCTACCCAGGTTTGAGCCCTGCCACAATGGGTGTTGTATTGTGAGTAGAGTTACAAGTTTGTTGGTTCTAATCTGTRCTTTGAGGGTCTTTCCTCTGAATTCTCCAGTTTTTCCTTCCTCCACAAAAATCAACTTCTTTAACTAAATTCTAATTCAATCTATCGGCTGTCTTATAGGTTGGGTTTTAAAACCTGTTAGGCATTATACCATACACCCAGGATTGGTAAATGCATTACATTTTACATTAGATTTCCTATTAGGCCAAACAAAATAAGTGTGTTTCCTGTTGCATGAGAAAAATAATTGGGGTCAGTAGGTCGGAATTGTTTTTTCTTTTACTGATACAACAGTGGAAATTATCTTACTGGGAACCCTGTGGTGCATTTGAGAATGAAAGAATATTATGGTTGGCAAAAATCGGCAAGAATATAAGGGTCGGTTGCACAACATGAAACACACTTATTTTTTTGTTTGGCCTTATAAGATAAGACTTGCCAAAAGCAGGATATTATTTTACCTGTGTTACCACAACTTTCATCCCAAGTCCCTGCAGCATTTTGCAGCTGGTTGCTTAAGTTCTCCTTAAATGTTTCACCTTCTTTGATATTGGAACACGTTCTCTGGCCTAACTGCATGCTGGCAACAAATGTAGTCCTCCACGATAGAGTTGCACATAGTAAACAAAGGGTTTTGCCAGTTCCAGTTGGGCTCTCCAAAATACCATTTTCTCTCTAGATTGACAAAACCATATGTTATTTTATAAACATATAGGGTTGATATAAGTGTGATAAAGCCATGAATAAAAGCTATATCAGAGAAGTCTTGGGTAAGCCATGAAGGCACCAGGCCAAGTAATCCCATGTTTTGGGTAAAATGTATGCAGCTACAGCACTGCTACAAATTTTATGTACCCTTTTGAACCTGATGAAAGCAGCTCTATTATGGACCATATAACAAAATTGCAAGGAGGGGGGAGGGGTGGGGAGAAGAAGCAAGGTCAAAATCTCCCTACGTCTTCTCTAGACACTAACACTAGTCCACTACTCCAGATGGGACTAGTAAATCTTTGCTCCTGGCTAAGGAAAATTATAACTCACTATTCCATAGGCTAGTAGAATTTTTGAATTAATTATTGGGCTTGCAGATTTATACTTTGCTGGGCTACTACATTTATAGACTTACTAGTCCATTACTTAGTATCTGAAAAAATAGTTTTGAGCACTACTTATTCTTGGGGTGCATGTTATGTCATACCTGCCATGCTGGTTGATGATATAACAAAGCATTCCTTATTAGCTTCTCTTGTTAGATCAACCAACATGGTGGCGGTTTCATTGTTATTTATATATCAAGGGATTCTCAAGGGGTCGTATAACAAGGATCCCCTCTGCAGTACATTAGTAACACACCTATAATTGGGTTAATACAGTTGAGTWATGGGGGGTAGCTATAATAAGAACCAAAATCCTTATGAAGGATGTATTTTTATGAGGTAGTTGAGTTTGAAGCATGATTTCTAAATGAGTAGAACTGACAAAGACTGATTCTATAAAGGTAAAGGATCAAATCTGAAGGGCTTATTTTTTGGAAGAAGATTCAAGTAGCTGTTTGTAGGCTACATGTGTCGTAGTTTATCTTTCATAACCCTTTTTTTTTTTGATGGGCTATCAAAAATCTCGGTTAAATAACATTAAAAAATCGAAGAAGCATATTATCGGAATATATTAAAACTAGTTTAAATGAAGAACAATAAGATAAACATAAGCTTATAATCAATTCTGTGTATAAGCTTACTTCTTGAAGACATTGAATGACTTTCTCCATGTACGCTAGCTGACAATCATAAGGCTGGAATGGAAAATCCACGTCGACATTCCTGATGCTATTCGTGGTCATGATGGATCTTTCGTAATAGAAGAAAATGGAGGGTATTTTTTCATCGCACAACTTCTACACTTTCAATGTCTTACAAGCTTCCCGCCACTTCTTGGTGATTTCATTGTCAGTTTTGACTGACTCGCTTGTGGGATGGGATACCTGTGGTAGTATTTCTTCGTTATGTTCTTTGCGCTGTGATTGGCTGGTTTTCCCTGACACAGGGAACCCGTTATCAATCCTAAATTCACCTGCCTAAAGGAAACCTTTCTTTCTAGGTTTACCAGAGGGCCTTTAGGGACCATTCATATTTTTAACGGGAAGAGAAGGGAGGGGTAGTGGGATTTGCTTGGTTTTGACCCAGAAAACGAATCTTACCCCCCATTAGTTGTTCCATAAGAATGGCCCCTTTCTTATTTTCCATTGTTTATATCGTTTTTCATTCTTAGATCCACCCCAATTACCTTAGACCTATTTTCCCCCACAGACAAGTACATTCCCATGCACAACTGTTAAGCAAAGAAGTGATACTCTAGGAATAACAGGTGGACTGAAATAGTAAAACCTCACACCCAAGGTTAAGACGTTTACAGTATTTAGAAGAGAAATGACAGGGGAGGAGTGTTAGTCTTCTTCAGTCTTCATTGTAACAGGTCCTAGATTCACTGCACCATCCTTTGAGAGAATCTGGAATAAGCCAATGTGCACAAGCATGAATCTCTAGCACAAAGCATGATGGGAAACAAAGTAATCAATAGAAAGTAGAAATCAATAATTATCAGAAAAAAATTGGTTATTTTCGTCTGTTGAAATACAGTTTCATCAAAAATGAAGGAAAAATTGTCAAAGGGATTTTTAGAGGAGCTGAAAAACTGTACACTGCAAGTACTTGGTTTCCCATCATGCTTTGTGCAAGAGATTCGTGCTCCTGCACATTGGCTATTGAAACTAATGGCTACCATAAGAAAATACAAAACGTGAAAAAGTTTGTTGAATAACATATAATTATCAAATTTATATGAAAAATTGTTGATAATACAATGAAAATAAATTCAGGACTTAGATCAATAATATTTAATCAAAGTACGGTTTATGTACTTTCAATTTAATATGTCCAATCCATTTTTAAGACAATCATTTAACTACACAGAATGTTTTGCATTCTATAAATACCAATTGGAATGTATGACTGAAAACAGTCCAACACTTTCTATGCTAAGCAAATACACTTCAACAATGGAAAAACTATCAAAATAGTTCAATGTAACGTGACATAAATGGATAGAGAGATTTCAACTGCTTCACTGAAGACATTGTTATCCTTGGTGTAATCTCATCTTTCTTTCCTTGGCCAAAGAGCTCACTTTTTTTACATGCTTGAAGTGTGCATCCAGTTGTTCTTTCCTTTTCTTAAAGAAGGCGTCACGATTCAAACCATACTTCTCCATCTTTTGTTGGTGATTTTCTTCTTGCATCTTTTTTTGCAGATTTAATATCTCATCCAGAGTATTCCTTTTTTGCTCAACATTTGAATTCTTCTCATGCACACGCTCCTTTAAGCTCTGAAGATAGCTCTTCCTGTTCTCCATTGAGGTCTCCATCTTTTTCTGGATCTTTTCTTCTGTGATCTTGCAGTTTTGTTCTGTTATCTCTTGAGCATTGTGCAGCACCTCCATTGTCTTCTTCTTTTGGGCATCAAATTTCTCTCTCTGGGCTTTCCTCATTGACTCGGTCTTTACAAGACTTTGCATCATCTTCTGGTTAAGCTTCTCTTCTGCAATTTTAGACTGTATCTCCACCATCACCTGATTGTTAGCCTTCACTTCCTTGATGTGTTCATCTTTTGCTGTGAGACGATCTTGTAAGGCTTTGTCAAGAGCATTTTTGTTCTCTTCATAGATCTCCATCTTTTGCTTGTGCTTTTCCTCAGCAACCTTGCTTTGAAGGTCTGCAAGTGCCTTAACATGTTTGGTGTGCTGGTTTCTGGCTGCCAACCGTGCTTTTTTTTGAAGGTCACGTTTCTAAGAAATAAAAAAAGGCAAAAGATGATGTAATGATAACCAAATTCATTCAACACATGAACTGTTTTCCCCTTTTTCAGTATTTTCAATGTCACAGGATATGACTTATTTAGAGAGCCCCACTGTTAATCAGCATGCTCAATTTTTGCTTGCCTAGAACTTTGCTTGATGTGCAGCACCCTTTTTTGATTTGGCCCTCTTCTTTCCTTGCACCACCCTCTCTTTTTCCTTTTTGTCTTGGCCCTCAGGCAGAAATATTTATAAGAGAGCTTTGGTGCTACTCCTCATGAAGGCTCCAGATACTTAAAATACAGAGTTTGTGGAACAACAAAGCAAAGACTAGAGATATAGCAACTGAATCTTAATTGCCTCTCCCAGAAAAGAATTTGGATTTCATATGGGTGTGATTTAAAATTGCTGACAATTCAACACCCAGATGTTGAATACCTAACACAGTTTAATCCAATATTATTATTATTATTAATCTTACATTAATAAACTTAAGATTATAGTAATACTGCGATATGAAGAGTACAAATAAACTATACAAATAGTATAACTATTTCAGCTGTCTATTTTGTGATCATTTCATTTTTTTCCCGACGTATTTGTACATTAAGAATAATATGGATCATATCCTGGTTATGCATAAGCGATAACATAATAAACATAACAAACCTTTTTTCTTATTTCAGCTTCAAGTTGTTTACGGCTGAGATATTCTCTGCTGACATTTTTATCTCCCCTTAGTGGAGAAAAATTCGGCTGACGAGCATTCTCGACAACTGGTTTAAACCACATCTCAAATGCCACCGGCCTCGGAATTTTTTCTATAAAAATAAAACAGAACCAATAGATTATGAGATCAGATTTTTAAAAGCTTTTCCTTTTTATTTCCAAACAGAAGTTACCTGGTGTTTGACGTTGAGTATCGGCCATTCTTGCAACCTACAACTTGTGATGAGAAGCGAGCAGCTTTACAAGAATATTTTTTGTGAACAAAAAAGGTTTTCTAAGGACGGAATCACTAGTATGTAGGATTTTGCGGAGTTTTATTCGATAGATCAGCCTTTCTAAAATCAAATTTTAGCTCTGTTCGTAACGAAGATAACGATGCAAAATTCTCTTCAAAACTTTCCCCGCGTAACACGAGAGCATGACGTTGCGTCGCGCCTTCAAATACCAACAGAACCGAACACGTGATAAGCAAACGTGAATTTTGATTGGCTGTTTCAGCAAGAAGGCTGGAATTTAATGCATCTCTAAAGGGAATGTAAGTACATGCACTATAAAAGGGGAAGGGCATATCTTTGTTTCTCGGCCCCACATAAATGTTAATTTTTAGCGATGTATTTTAAATCTATATTCACTAAACTGCGCTACACATTCCTTGATTACTAGTACATTTTGTATACATCTCTGAGTCTTCTATTTCCAAAGAATGAGAAACGAGCCAATAACGACAATCTAAAGGAGGGGGAGTCCACTGCATGAAATAGCGATAAAGGATGGATCAACGGGGATTCTGGTTCCAGGAATCTTCAACTTTTTACCTTCATTTACGAAAGCTATAAATAGACATAGTTTCCGGCCTCGTTCCCATTTCTTTATATTGGCAGCTGCCAGGTGTGTGCTTCAATGAATGACATTATCTACTGACTTCTTGCCTTTGAAAAAATTTTGTGCTCCAAAACATGTATTAACTGGCTGTTCCAGGCTATTTATATTATTAATAATATTATTTCGAGAGAAACTATACCGGCTGAACGCAGGCTATTCCAGGCCGGTAGACAAGAGGGGACAAGCCAAATGGCTATATGCCTACGTCATCGCTCTTTTAAGTTAAAATCGTAAGTTCAAGCTGAATAAGATAAAATTAACGGATTGATTAAAGCAGATAYTGAATATTTGCCAACGTTTCAGTCCTTCATCAGGGATCAGGGCTAGTATCAGTTGAAGACTGAGGAGAAATGATACACGTAACGCAGGTAACGCTTTATGTTTGCGTACGTATCGTGGATGGCGTGACGGTTAAGGAAGCTGATCACGTTGCTATACCAACTATTTATTATAAATATAGCAGCTTAGCCAATCAGAAGCAAGAAAGACCAGAATGCCGCTTTTAAAACACAAAGAGAACGCTATGAGAGATCAGAGTCCGATTTGAAAGCACTGAAAAGGGACCAGTGATTGTCTATATTTTTTTGATCCAATTCTGTATTATGAGTACCGATATAGACAGTCACATTACCAAGAAATATGAAATTAAGAAACGACTGGGAAAAGGAGTAAGTTAACAAAAATTATACTTCTTCGAAACCAATAACACTTTTACCCGCCATTTTGAGCAACTCACCGATATTTAATGTTCTCAATATAGCGAATTTGTTTGTGTTTTTAGGCATATGGAATCGTCTGGAAAGCTGTAGATCGCAAAACTGGCGAAGTTGTCGCCGTTAAGAAGATTTTTGATGCATTTAGGAATCAAACAGACGCACAGGTACGGTAAATCTGTCAAGTTGATTCACTAAAGTTTGTGGTTTTTTCCGATCCGCGTCTTCGAAATATTCTGTTTATAATTCATTGTCGTTCTTCGCGATTTGAGTCTTATTTTATTTGAATTGCAGAGAACTTTTCGAGAAATCTGTTTCCTTCAGGTGAGTAATATAAAATTTGCGTTAAAAGAAATTATTTTATTTGTGAATTAGGCCGAAGTAAAATTCTAATGCTGTGAGCGTAACACACTGTATTCAGATTCCTAATCATCATTATAAATAAACCAATAAGCTTATGTTTTTATATGCTTATATTTTAGGAATTTGGCGACCACGAAAATGTAGTCAAACTTATGAATGTCATCAAAGCTGATAATGACAAAGACATTTATCTGGTTTTTGAATATATGGGTAAGTGAGATAATTTTGCTTTAAAATACTTTTGAAGCGTTCAATATTTTTTGGCTAGTTAAGCTGGTAAGCTTCATTACGTATTGAAATATTTTCTGTTTGTGTGTAGGTGCCATACGTAATGTGTATATTTTGATTGGCTGAGACAATGAAGAACTCGCTTTCTAACTCTAAAATATCTATTCGTGATTTGTGACCATGTGCCTGAGGGACATAAACCGGACATAACAGATTTCGCAATATAAAAAAAAAGCCTACTAATGATATTTTTAAAAAATTAGCCCTGTAAGGTACTAGAGATATTAAACTTTGGACATAATAAGTTATATACCTGTTGGAATTGATTTCAATGGATTGTCTGTTTCTCTATATATTTACGTAACAATCTCTAACTGTTGTGTTAGAGGTGACGTCATTATCAGGTATCATCATTTTTCCAGAACGTTCATTTCGTAGTTCCGCTGGTACGATAAAAATATTTAAAATACTGCTTTAAAGCAACTACCTAAGATAATAAATTCTAAGACCTTTTTAGGAATATCGATGTAGCCTTGTAGGTTGTGTAAAGGCTGTTTAAACTTGCGGTAGATATAATACCTTCTATGTTCTATGTTTATGAAGTCAGGCAAATAATGAGAAGTGTTAATTATTGAAAAAGAATCAGAAAGTTGACCTTAGCTCACCATGTTGCTCATTGGTAGAGCGTCTGACTAGAATGYGTGTTTCAAGAAAATATTTATAGCCCACTAGGAGGAAATTGGAAATTCTCAAGGGGTGGGGGGGTCAGAGGAAAAACAAAATTACAAGGTTTATATGGAAGGAAATTGGAAATTCCAGAGGGGTAAGGGACCTTTTTTAAAATTTCCTCCATGGTGGGGTATAAAATTTTTCTAGGCCCACACAAAATGGTCATGGTTTTGAATCACATCTTGAGATCAGGTTTTTTGAGTTTGTTGTTTAACACTTCTCATTACGTATTTCATTTCATTATTTGTATGTCTATTTTCACACTTGTCTTCTCTGTTTAAAATAAAAATTAACATAACTTTGTCTACAGACACTGATTTACATAATGTGATAAAGAAAGGAAACATACTTAAAGATATCCACAAGCGATATATAATGTATCAGGTAGGTACTACTGATAGATTATACTACTATGAGCATTTTATCAGAGGTTTAAAACAAAAGAAATATTGATGAAAGCACAAAGCTGTAGTAGCATCCTCTCTGCAAGCATTTCCCTGTGTTTCTCTCCCTTTCTCCCTTTATAGGAGCCTGGAAATGAAGAAGCAAAAACTAGCATGAGGGGGGAGGGAATGAGGGATATTTTTCCTTGCTTGGGCCCAGTACCCAGTAATAGAGAACAGAGTTAAGAGTTGCCTGCAGAGGAGGCTAAAAGCCGTAGATTGGTTGCTTTTCAGCAGCACCCCCAATGAAAAATGAAGCAAAAATTTTTTGATCTGGCTTTTCAAATTCATTTTCATTCATTCTGTTCAATTTTGCTATCAACACCATGAACACACATTACAATGAGATGGGCTTATAACTTGAGAGCTTTCATTTAACTGCAAGAATATTTTCTTACAGTGAGGCCAAAAATATTTCTTCCATTATCCAAGCATTAAATTAAAAATCAATATGTAAAATTATTTTAGACTGATTGTGCTGATAAATTGTTTTTCCCCTCAGCTTCTCAAAGCAATTAAATTTCTTCATTCTGGGAATGTTATTCATAGAGATATGAAGGTAAGATAAAAACTCCTTTTTAATGTTTTCTTTTGTAATATATTCCAAATTCTTGAACATTCTTTACTAAAAATATGTTTTTCTTTAATAGCCAAGTAATCTACTTCTAGATGCTGAATGTTTTGTTAAGGTATGTGATGAAGTATGAACTTGAAAGTTAATTTGTGTACGGATATCCTTGACATGTACAATTAAAATAAATGTCATAACTTCTCCATGTTAACAAAATTACATTTTGTGAATTTGTATTTATTTTCATTTTTTTTTACTCTCCAGATTTGTGATTTTGGACTAGCACGTTCTGTTACAAATGTAACTCAAGAACAAGGAGATCCCAGTTTGACTGACTATGTTGCAACCAGATGGTATCGCGCACCTGAAATACTCTTAGCTTCTACTAGGTATGTTTGCCAAACAATCCCAGGGGATTTCTGGTATTAGTTKTTTTTTTTAACTTTGTGATCTTTGTCTATTTTCAGATATACTAAAGGAGTAGACATGTGGTCAATAGGATGCATTTTAGGAGAATTATTGCTTGGCAAGTATTTAATGATGTTCAATTCTTATCACAGTGCAATTAATCTAACCAGGGCCACTTAGACAAGAGAACCAATTGAAATCTAGAATGAAAACAATGCATTCCAACTTTAGGTAGTCTAGCCAATCAGWAACCTATACTGTAAGAGAATGGTAATTTGAGACTGATATTACGCGTAAACAACTTCATTGCCATCACCATTTTCTCATGGGAATTAAAAATATATCTTTGGCAGCTCCACTATCCAAAGTTGGAATGTATTAGTTTTTCGTTTTATTCAACAATAATTGGTTCTCGCTGTCTAGGTGGCCCCGGTTATAGTAGTCAACACTGTAAAATTAATGTCAATCTTTTATAGTCTGCATTTCTTTCTGTACGTGTCAGCATCCTAATTTGTCAGCATTCTAATGATGATTGTGAGAAAGAAAATCATCAAAAGAATGCCAGCACATGGAAAAAGTAATGCAAACTAAAAACTTGCTGTTTGTGGGTGGAGTTGTAGAATTTCTAAATGCTTGAACGTGACATGTTTTTCTGGCCTGGAAACTGGCCAGAACATGATGATCCTTAGTATTTTTTAATGTAGTTTTTATTATACTAATTATGAAAATTAGGAGTATCTTATGTTGTAATCAACTCAATTATTGCAGGAAAACCATTATTCCCTGGAAGTTCTACCTTAAACCAGATCGAGAGGATTATGGCATCAATTTCACCCCCAACAAGACAAGGTAAGGATATATATTTGACCCTCAGCACAAAAACCCAGCTTAACAAAATTGGCGCTGCAATGCATTTCAAGTACCTGACTTTGATAAGTATAAGACTATTTTCAGGTTTCCTAACACCAAATTACCATCAATTGTTTATATTTATCGATCCTTACTTTTGACCAGTGATGTTAAGCCAGAAATGAGATATAACTGAGCTAAAGCTACTTTGGCTTGTAATCCTGATTGGTGACTGCAGACTAGCAGTTTTTATCTAATATTTTTGATGTGCATTTATTTTCCAGATGTGGATAGTATCAAGTCCCATTACAGTTCTTCTATCTTAGACCGAATGRCTTGTAAGCCAAAGAAGAGTTTAGAAGACTTGCTTCCAACAACTCCTCCAGATGCAATCGATCTTCTTAAACGTTTGTTACATTTCAATCCAGACAAACGATTGACAGCAGAACAAGCTCTGTCTCATCCTTATGTAGCTAAATTTCATAACCCAGATGAGGAACCATCACTTGATTATGACATTGTTCCCCCATTGGATGATGATGTGCAACTCAGTGTTGAGGAATACAGAATTAAGCTTTATGAGGTACACAAACATGAATCTGCAAATTTATGGCCCAAGAAATTCTCTCTTTTTCATAGACCCGACTCCTGTATTAAGCTGTACTATCTAAGCACACCTTTATGCCAGACACCTTTTTTGGTCCATCGGTGTCCATATTATAGAGGCTTAAAATTTGAACTTCATTCGAAATTTGAAATTCCAGTTATAATGTCAAGTTATAATTTGACATTTGAGACAAATCAATTTTCAATGGTTCTAAGCTATTATTTATGAATAATCAATTGGATACTAAGGTGTACAGAGTTGCTTCATGTATGGGATCAAGTTTGTTTAATGTTTCCAGCTGACAAAAGTTAAGGAAACTAACTAGTTTAATCTTTATGTGTTATGTACAACAGAGCATTGTGCAGAAAAAGACAAACATTAGAAGACAAAGAAGAGAATTGCTTCAGAAGGAGTTGAAAGAACAAAGACAGGTAACTCAAGCTGCAGCAAATGCTGCCAAGTCACAAAAAGAACAAGCACCCTGTAGAGCGAGTGAACCACTTAAACCAGTAGAGAACCAAGCCGCAAACATTGCAGCTGCTCACAATAATACAGATGTAAGTAGTCAAGCAATGAAGTCACCACCAGCTAAACAAGAACCTAGTAAAATAGTTGCATTTGGTAGAACTACGTCTACAACACCCCCAAGAGCAACATCAAGGAATCTACATGTTAGAAGATACAGCCTTGAAAATGATAATGTAAGTGTGTGACTGTAATGTTATGCTCTACATTTTTCATTTAAAACCTTTTCTGAGTTCGATAAAGAGATAGCATTGTGGTCTAGCTTTGGTACAAATAACACTTTAAAAGGTGTGATAAACAAAAGATATTTGTACTCAAGCTAGACCACAATGTATCATGTTTATATCAAACTCAGAAAAGGTCAATGCACCAACTCATTTGTTTATTACATCGTTAATAAAAATGTCTTTTTTTACCACATAGGTAATGTCTGGTTCTAAGCCTCAAGCAGCAGGAAGGTCTAGACCAATCTCAGCACAGATTAAGCCGAGGAATACTATAATTACAAGAGCAAGCAGCACTGATGGCCTTCACATTACCAGTGCTCGCTTGGTATGTATCAGTTTACTAAACGTCATTTTTTAGCTCCATGAATATATTAGTTTTACTTCAGAAACTCATTAATAGACCTCTTCGGCTTGGGGTAATGTTTTCCCATTTCAGACCATGTGTCATTCCCTTGAGAACAAGATTCTTTGTTTGAGCTGTATCCATATTCATGTGTCTTCTCATGTGCAACCGAACACAAACCTTAAACAAAGAAATGATACTCTAGAAAATGGCATGAGATCTGAAATGGGAAAACATTATGTCAGAGCCCAAGAGAAACTTGACTTAACATCCATCCAACATAAAAAATTCCTTAGTCTTCTCGTTACATGTAATATCTAGTTTAGTGCTTCCAAGTTAACATTCTTATAATGGCATCCAATTTCAGATTCCTGCACAAAGACCATCTTCAGCCAAACCACCCTACAGACCAACAAGAAAACAAGTCCAAAACCCAATCCAACAATCAACATTTGGAAGCTACACTCAAACACATGGTGTTATTTCAAAAAGTTCTTTGCATGCTTTGCATTCAAGGATATTTTAAATGTTTTATAATTATTGATAAATTAAATATTGGTAGTTAGGAAATTATTTAAAGTATTCCATGGCTAGGTATTCAGCTTTGGTGATTTTATTTTGGAGCAGCGGCAAGTTCAGAAGTAAGGACAGTCCCAAGGCAATGGCCATTTATGACTGCACCTCGAATTGCTGCTGAGTATACTATAAATATACAAAACTTTTATCAAACTAATTAGCTTGTACTATTTAATTTTCTATCAAGGAAATGTTCCTATCATGAGAAAAAAAATGCTGTACAGGGTACAATATTATATAGATTAGAGACAAACTTTTGTATTATAAATATGTTTTAAATATACATCAATAAAACCTAGTCTTCAAGTACAACAACTTTGCAAGTCATAGCTAGCTAGATAGGAAGTACATCCAGAAGTTTCTTGAACTTTAGGAATAGCTTTTTATAACTTGTGAATATCAAATGTATTTGATGATCCTTATGTTTGTACCATACATGATAAGTACCATACGACTAGAGCCTGACAATCAAATCTGAATTTTGAGATTTCAACCTTGGCCTTTTGGCAGCCATAAAAGTGAATTTTTTCAGAGTCTATGTGAATTTGCATGTTTCATTGGTCAGCTGTCAGAACAATTCATTGTAAGAACGATTCATTAGCCTCCTATAATACACGTCTGCATACRAGGGTAGTGAAATATCAAGACCAAGTGTATTATTATTTAGGATTAGGAAATATTATATTATTGCATTTTTATAAATAATTTAAATCTTAGCAAAGAGATTTTAGATTTCTTTATTGTAAATATTATAGTTTGCCTACATGCAGATGAAAATAAAAGCTAATCAACACTACTTTGCAGTGTATATTTAGTAGTAATGCTATATTAATATATATGGTTGGCATATGCTGCTAATACGTCGTCTTTCACTGCTGTGAGTCCAATGGGTTGGGTCTCTGGTTCGAGCCCTGTGGTCGAGTTGAGTTTGTTGAAAATAAATAAAATAAATTCCCTCCTATTAATTCAACAAGGAAACAGCTTTTGGTGAAATAAGAAAATTTGACCCTCCACAAAAATTTGAAATTTTTACTTATGACCCTTCTACCCTATAAAGCCCCAGCCATCCCCTAATATAAAATGTACCTTCCTTAAAAATACCGAAGAAAATAATGAACATGATGGTTTGTGATTAAACCTTCCTAATGAACTCATTATTAAACTTCTCCATAAGCTGAAGGCATCTAAATAAATGACATCCTGGATCAACATTTCTGATTGGTTCTCCTATTGGCTCATAGCCTAGTTTTTGAAAGAACCCTTTTGCCTTTTCAGCACTTTTCAGCCTTATTGGTCTTTTTAGTTTAGCTCTCAACTTTTGTTCCAAATGCTGCACCATGATTGATCCATAGCCATTTTGCTAAAATTGAAAAAACAGCATTTTTAGATGATTTTGTAAGTGGAAGGAGCATGGGTACATTGTTATAAATAATATTATGAATATAAATTTTAGCATCCTACATCCCAATCTTTTGCTTAAACTGACCAGTGTGTGTGGAACAGATATATATATAATAATAATAATAATAATGGGATTAACAGTGGATTCCACAGAGTTGCTCTTCTTCCACTGGATTCCAATTGGAATTTAGAAGTTGATTTTTGCATAGGGAGGAAAGCCGAACAACCTGGAAAACCCTTGAAGCACAGGAGAGAACCAACAAACAACTCAACTCCTCACATACAACATCTAGCTCGTCAGGACTCAAACATGGCTAAGCCACCTGTGCTTCCCATATACAACTCACTTGACCAAAACAGTACTGATAACATTCTCATGATGCTGGAGTGTTAGTGTTCTGCTTCAAAGTGGCTGAGGATAGTATGGGATTAGGATCATTTGGCATGCGAAAAGACCCCAATGACATCCAGAGCATGCACCCAGCTGTTGACTGATGTTAGTATTAAGGACTTACCTGAAAATCTTTATTGACAAACAAAAAATCCAACCAGTGGTAAAAGGATCTATCGTTTGGGTCAAATACATTAGAGTTTGCATTTTTTCCACTTGCTACAGAAACCACTCCATCTAAGGAAAAGAAACAATTTTATTACATTGTCTATGCTTATTTGTTAATTCATTTATGGACTATTAATTCATTCACTCCCATAACATATTTAATTTCCTAAACATGGTTTCGTAATGAATCCAACAAGCTCATCAATCTACGAACCTTACGTACCTTTCAAACTGTTGTGTTGAATTGTACCAAACAAGACGATGCCTCCTTCAGATGGCTCCATAGATTCACCACATATCTCCCTAGATACCGTTCTGAATATCCTACGATTTTTGACATTATTTTCTACCTCAAAGGCAAGCAGCACGGGCTCCATCCAGCCAGATGCACTTGTCGACATCAGGACATCAGGCAATCACTTCAATATATTAGCTTAAGACATTGATAAGAACCAATTTATCTTTCTTCATTGATCAAGAAGGCTATTACCTTGATTGTAACACTGCAAGTAAACAGAAAAATATATAGTATCGGTCAGAATTCTCGATAAAAGAAGCTGAAGAAAATCCTCACAGCAAAATCCAACAGGCGTTCCCAACCGAGCCACAGGAAAACCATAAGACTCTGAAAGATTGATAATTTATCACAGGAAGCCCAATTTAGATAAATAATAAAATACAAAAAATAAACCTTTATTTATTCTGATATTTTTTCTGCATTTGAGGTCAAAGTAGTGTCTTCTTTCACCAGCGAATAAGAAACCAAATTACATTTTTTAAGCAAATTTTGGGATCTTTCCGACCCCAATTTTACCCACGACCGCTGGCTCGTTTCACTTTTTGAGCCCGTGATACTTATGTTTTTGGCGCCATTTAATTTGAGTCGGAAAAAGAAGATAAAACAGGATGTGAAAGTACGTTCAMATTCCCGACAAATTATCGCTATAAAACGACATGTTTATCCACATAACCTTGTCGATAATTCAAGACGATGTTAAATAACAACATGTGAAAGATGCGCTGTGTTGTTCCTGGAAGATCTCTAAAACGTGAGACAAAGTTGTACAAATTTTAAGTTGAAGCTTACTTTTCTTGACATAAGCTTATTCACGGAATAATTTGATTATAACATTCACAGTGTTCGCCAAAGCAATTCATTGTTTATCAAAAATTGGAGAAGAATTGTACTTGGAAGCCTTGCCAGATGGAGTAAGTTTCTAAATGAAATGTGTCTACAATTTTTTATAATTTTATGTTGGACTAAGTGTCCATTTGCTGCAGAAAATGTTTGCTTATTTTACTCAAAAAACTTCTCATCAAAGTGGTAGTATCTTGGGCTGCGTAGGTGGAGAGCTGGGGAGCTGGCTTTACATAATTAGCACCCCACTTTTTCAGCCCTGGTTTTAAGATTTTCGGGGGTTGAGGGGGTAGTCTGGAACTACCCAGGTCCCCACAGATTTAACACCCCAATCAAAATTATACTCTGCAGTCCATGAGGAAAAGTGTAAAGGTGCTCTCTCTCAAGTGCTGGTCTTTAACTTTAACTCATTTAAATTTTCGATTGCCATTTTGGCAAAGGGTCTATAATTTATTTATTTATCTTACCGTTTCCAACTCAAATATTTTGGCCTTCATATCTTTCAACAGCTTGCACTCAGGACTGTCAACCTCTCAAGGTCAGCATATGCCTGTTTTAAGTTCCATTCCAGCTTCTTTTTGAGCTATGATGATGGTAGCAAAGACTTGACAGATGAATCACAAGCTGAAGATATGCTCAAGTGTAAAATTGCTATGAAGGTTAGCATCAGCATTCTGGGGGAAGGATCATAGGAAGGATATGTTTAAATTGGCATCAGGAAGCTGGGAGGTAGAGAAGGGAAAGACATGTTGACATTCGTATCCTGGTGGCAGAGAAGAGAAAACTGCAGATATATAGTTGGTATCTGCATAGGAATTAACAGACTATTGAATTTATGATGAATGTAGAGGTACTCTCTAGATATATCATCATTAAGCCTTCATTATTATTATCATTATCATCATCATCATCATCATCATTATTATTGTTTTTACTTTCAGTCATGTCTATCAGCATTCAAGTCAATGAATACTATTGAAAAATCAGTAGATAGGTGCAGAATTGATCTCAACGTTTCCAAAGCCAGACTCGTTTTCTTACTTTTCTGCAAACATGGTAAGATGCGCTATTCTCCTGGTACACACTCAATTTCAAAATCATTGCCAGGTTCAAGACATTGAACATTTGAACATAGAAGCTGAGACTTCAAGATACAATGATTTTGCAATTGAGTATATCTGATGAAGATTATGACGTGCTAGTAATCCGGGGGCATACCAAGGTCTCAACTGCAGGGAGGCAATGTACCATTTTCCAGCAAAATCCACAGGAATACCACATGAATTAATTAAATTATGGTGCCGAAAGCATACTTTTAGGGGTGCACGTGCCCCCTCCCCATGTTAGTGACAGTGATGCAGTCTAATGATTGACGTAAAGGACAGTTATAAGGATGACAATAACTATTGTATTAAATATTTTCTTACCAGGAATTACCAAAACCCACAATCTAACATTCCAGGAATGTGAGACGCTTCAAGCAGTGTTCACCAAAGATCTGTGTCCTAACTTTATAACAACCCAGCCAAAGTAAGTTTTTTCATCTTTTCACTGTGCATAATTTACCTTTTTATCATTACTGTTCCAACCAAAGTATGTTGTTAAGGTAAAATACAAGAACAGCACAACGGATACCCTGTCAGCTGTGTTCAATTGATGTTCAACCATTAAGAAAGTTGAGAGCTCTGAGTGGACATGTCTTTCGACTGTCAAATGGCCGGAATTTGGTTGACGGAACATTTGGGACACTGTTCATGCATTTTATCAATATTGGAAGATATCTTCCATTGTGGACCATATCATTATTATTATTAACATCAAACACATAGTTTAGGGTGTGATTTAAATTGATTACTGATAGTTCTTTCAATTGGGGGGGAGATAGTTCCTTCACTTTTTGAGGCGGGGTGGGCAATAGGACTCCAGTTGTAAATTAATAGGGATGCTTGTCATATCAGCCCTTTCAGGGCTCCAGAGCTGAGATTTGGTATCACTTAGGGTGTCACCATCAGAGAGTAAGCTGGTACCTCTTAGGGCATTTGTCAGAAAATAAGATACCCAAGATTTGGTAATGACATCTGGAATTACTGTCAGTTGCAATTCAAGATGCTTATTTTTTTCATTTTCATTTTTTTCTAATTACTTTTGATGTCCATCCCTTAATTTTTTTTCATTTAGTTGTCATTGTTTTTTTAATATTTTATCAATATTTTTCTGTAGAGTACTCATGGACACAGTCTCTAACTTTCCAAACAACCAAGAGGAGCTATCGTTAACAGTTACACCTGAAGTAATTAGGTTTAAGAATTATACTGATGATGAACCAGGTACTTAACTTAAATATTCTAAAATAAAAACATCTTCCTTTTATTGTATTTGCTGCTGTTGCTGTTGTTATTTTCACTCATATTTTGTCGTTATTGTAGTCTCCTTCTCATCCAGTTTTAGCCTCCAGTTTTACTAGGCAATCCCTGATGCAAATTAGATTTTTGTCATTGCTGTTATTCTAAACGTTCAAGATCTTTGGTTGCATAATTGTTACTACACTTTGACAAATTTTCTTATAGATCCCAATAAAGTTATCCATACTCAGACCAGTCTCAGTCCAGACGAATTTAATAACTATCAGATAGGAGTAGACACTGATGTGACATTTTGTCTCAAAGAACTCAGGGTATGAATGTTTGAGTTTTTCTATTGCAAGAAGGTGATCCTTAAAGTGCATATATTAGCTCTAAGTGTGGAGAGAAGGGCTGTCATTTAAAGTGGTCAACCAAGACGCTTAAAAGTCTAGCCATTTTGTAGATATTAGTTATTTTAAGACCCTGAGGGTTGGTCTGGCTGGGACTTGAACCACATCCTCCAGCACTAAAGCCCAAGACCCAACCAAGTAAGCAAAGAGGGTGTTAGTTTCAAGCTAGTCAAAGCCAGTGAGATTCATTCAAGAAGGCTCAAGTGATAATCCTGAGCCTCCCTCATAGTCAAAACCTGTCTTTGTAATTGTACATAAGTGTTTTTCAAAAGCTTTGAAACTAAATCTTTCTTTCTCTCTTTTTTTACTCAAGGCAATTTTAGCTTTTGGAGAATATTCAGGGCAACCAATAAACATTCATTTTGAAACTGGTGGAAAGTAAGTGACATTCATAATCACATTAATTAAGAAGTGTGGTTCCAGAAAAGTAAATCCATAACCCCACAATGGAGCAATTTTTTTAGAGAAAGGTCCCCCACCCCACCCCTCTGGAATTTCCAGTTATCTTCCATACAAATTTTTTAATTTTGTTTTTCCTCTGATTCATTTGATATTTTCTGGTATCACTACTGACATACTACTGAATATTTCCAACAACAACAAAATAAAAGAATTTCCTGGCAGCAAATTATAAACATTTTTAAAGCTTTTTTTKGGGTTTTGCAGGCCCATAGTGTTCAGTATGGATGCTGACTCCACATATGAAGCAGACTTTGTTCTTGCTACTCTTGTGGATGAATTGCCGTCATCTTCTCAGTCCTCTCAAACATCAACTACAGCTAAATCATTAACCTCCAACAAGTAATTAAAAAGCATGTAAACCCTGATTTTGTATTCTCAGTATTGATTCTACCTGAAGGCAATAGTTGAATGGTAAAATATATTTACTCCTTCACTCAATCCAAAAACCATTCATCAGTAGCATTGTTATATGCTTTACTTCAAAGTTTTTGTAAATCAGTCAAAATTAGATAAGATTAGCTAAATCTAAATTAGTAGCTCTGATACTGAGAATATTGAACCAAAGGTTTTGATCACTTCATTAAGCAAAATGAAAATAGCGTTTAATGTTCCCATGTACGTATGTATAAAAGTTGTTTAGCCTAACTATTGGCCCTTCAAACTGCACACATGACTAAGTAAAGAAGTTACAACTTCTTTTAAACTTATTGCACTTTTATTGAACTGGATTACTCATCAGCGACAGCAAAGGGGGTGAGGCTGGGGAGGCTACAAATCCCCTCCCCTCCCCCACCACCTCACTTTTACCTTTTCCCATACTTATAATTTCCAATCTAAGCCCCCCAGTTTTTCCCATACTAGTCTCTCATAATTTCCAATCTAAGCCCCCCTTTTTTTAGGATGCTCCGCGACCCCTGCTCATATTTCCATATTTCATATATGTATTCGTTTTGATATTATTTTTTTTGTCATACGTTAATTCCATTCTCCATTCTTCTTCATTTTAGGAAGTCCTCTCAGAATCCCAGAATTCCAAATGGGAAACTTATAGCAAATGAATCAAATTCTCTTGCTTCAAAACAACCCAAAACCAATGTTATACATGACAAGGAGGCTGAAAATGATGTTGCCAGGCAACATGGGGACCATAATGATGACGACGATGATATGGCTGATGAGGAAATGAACGAATTGGTGATACCAAATCTTGAGGAGGCTGAACCAGAGGAATTACCATTTGGTAGTAAAAGGTACAGCCACCTGAATTTTACACAGCCATTAATACCAACAGGGAATGTTAACTTTAAATTCATAAGCGGCTGGACATTTAAATGCTTTGCACAATATGGTTTTGAAACCTTTATTTAGCCAGGGTGACCCATTCAAAAGCTGGTATACAAAGGGGCCCTGTACATTATAGACCTCCTCAGCTCAGGCAAGCTCAAACTTGTTTTTCCATTTGAGACCTTGTGTCATTCCCTAGAGTATCGTTTCTTTGATTAACAGTTGCATATGAGAAGACATATGGATACAACTTAAACAAAGAATCTTATTCTCAAGGGAATGACACAACTTATTTTTTTCCCATTTACTTTTTATCTATTTTTTATTATTATTTATTTATTCATTCATTCATTTGTTCATTTGTTTGATTGATTGTTTGTTTATTTATTTATTTATTCATTCATTCATTTCTTTATTTCACAACAAGTATCTTTATTACCAATTATTTCTTGTTGTGGTTGTTATTTAGCAATGTGTAGTTCCAGAAAAAATTCATACCCCACCCAGGAAAAAAATTGGAAATTCTGTAGGGGAGGGGGATCAGAGAAAGAACAAAATTACAGAGTTTGTATGGAAGAAAATGGGAAGTTCCTGGGGAAAGGGGGGTACATTTTAGAAATTTCCTCCCTCGTTGGGGTATGGATATTTTTTGGGAGTACACAATCAGGTAGGATACAGGACAAAGGTCAGAGGTAGAAAATAACACTCACACAGCCAATCAGAACACACAATTTTTAGGATATAGAACTGGAAATTAAATTTTAAATGAAGTTGTTTTACCAACTTAGTGAGTGTTAACTGCCCTTTTGTCATCTTTAGATATTCCAGTGTAAGTCTTAGTAAAGCTAAGAAGGAGGGGGCAGTACGTCAAGGTCAAGGTACATGTTATTCACAGTTAAATGAAATTTAGAAAAATAGAAATTTATAAATGAATGAAAAATTGGGGCATTAACAAATGAAAATGTTTTTTTCTAGATGTTATGGGCATAAACAAAAAGTTATCGAAAATTCCTAAAACAAGCCAGGAAAAATCAATGATGGGACTGTATCCTTGCTTGCTTGCTTTAATATTCTTGTTTTTGACGCAAATTAAAAATCCTAGATGACAGAACCATTTAATAATAGTAGTATTAATAAAAATAATGATAGTGATGGTGATGATGGGAATGGGAATGGGAATGATGATGATGGTGGTGATGATGATTAGAATGAAGATGAAGATGATGATGGGGATGATGATGATGATTAAGATTGTTATGGTGATGATCATTGTAATGGTGATGATCATGATAAAAATTCTTTAATTAAACCAAAGAAATGTCAGTGCAAACCCTATCCAGACTCCACCAAGCAGTATAAATGGTAAGTGTTATATACTTAGCTAATGAAATGCATGTGATAGATGTAAACTTGTCAAGATAAATTCATTTAATTGACAAATAAAACAGCTTTTAATAAAGTGCGAAGGAAGTGATGTAAGCAGGAAAGAAGTGAGTGCTTACCACACTTCCTAAGTGCTTTATTATTGAACAGAGCACAGAAAAAGCTGTTTTATTCATYTTATTACATAGTTACTATTTTTTTCGGCATTGAATTTATTTACGCAAAAAGAAAGATGGTCAAAGGATCTAGCAGCACTTCATGTGAGCGGATGGCATCAGCACTGTGCTCCGTTCACTGATAAAGCACAGTTTTCGACCAATCAGTGTGTGTGTACTATCCTAACTAAATAGTAATTAAATATGTTATTGTTTTTGTGCTTCAGATGTTTCTTTTTTAAATAACGTGGATATGGTAAGTACAGAAAAATGATTATAGAAAAGTATTTTTTAAATAAATGTTGTTTAATACTTCTACTCAAACTTAATACTTAACTTAATTTTGGAATAAGAAATAAGTCCAAGAATTATATAACATCAACCCACTGTTTAACTCTTATTTTACCCCTTCCACTGTTTCTCAGTATCTCCACATCGGTTTTGACTTCTCTCTGTTCTGTGTAGCTTTAAATAACTGTAATAAGGAGCACTGATAGTCTGAGGGGGTAAAGAGTGCACCTTAGAACACCTTATTTTTGGCTTGGGAAAATTGGGCAAGTCCACTTTCCACATTATCGAAGTAAAATAAATTACCCTTGCCTTTACCTTTTAGTTGTCAGGAAGGAGGTAATAGCTCACATTTTTAACTGAGGGAAAAAGACTAAAGCCTAGGGCAAACGTCAAACTTTCCATACACCTCATTAAAAACAATGGATATCAGGTGATAATGAGGCAGCAATCTTTGATGTAATTAAGTTCGGTGCATGGAAAGTTCGACGTTTGCCCTAGGCCTAATTTTTTGTCTTTTGTGCAGCCCTCATTGGGAAATAGCTTCTCAAGTCAAAAAAGTCCACAGTTTGGAAAAAAAATGATTAGTCAATCCAAGAAGCATCAGTCTGCTGATGACAGCTGTGCAACGTTGGATGATGATGATTATGACTTTGTTCCTGGTACACCACCAAGTAAAAAGGTGGGTATAGTAAAAAATGTAATGAAATGATTCAAATTATCTGAAAAATTTTGGTGGTTTGAGTTCCGTTATGAAGAAGACAGAGATTCAAGGAGAATTAATGAAAAATACCATGTGCATTTGATGAACGTAGCTTTAATACTATGAGTGCATAGCACAAGCCTAAGTAGTATTTGAAATAAGTGTTTTTAAAAGAACTAAGATAGTACTACATTAACACCATCAAGTACTATTTTACTTCCTGTATTAGCCTCATGAGTTTTGAATACATCTGAGATAGCTGGTTTTAAGTATTTTTATGGCTTTAATTTTCAGTTCAAGTCTATGTTCTTTGGAACTCATTCAGAAAGCCATTTGCAGGTAACACAACTTTTTTTAAAAAGTCATATATAATCATGAGTTATTAATAGGGAAGAGTAACAAAGCATCATCAGGGATGGATATAAGGGGGATAATGGTGATGAGGCTGAGGCCGAGGCCGCCTTTTAGTTTGGGGTTCCTTTTTTTACCTTCTTTTTTTTCCAAAATATCCCCAGAACACAGGAAAGTATTTCTGGAAATGATATTTTAAGAATTTAACTGGAGCTCTGCACTCTGGCTTACCTCATCTGGTTTCAATCAGTCAGTGATGAGATTTGTCTAATGCTGAATTTTTATGCCCCCCCTCCCTTCTCAAATTCCTGGATCCATCCCTGAGAATCCCCAATATGAACAAGAGTTTTTAATGCTTGCATTTTGCCAGGAGATCCCCAAGGCTCCAGTTCTTGCTGCTGATACTGATGATGAAGATTCCGACTAATTTGTCTAAGAATCTTATGTCAAGTGTATACTTTATATCAATGCTATTAATGTATGTTGCCGAGCCTTGCTTGAAAACAAAGCAGTAATACTCAATCAATGGTATGTGATGTAATATAGGACAATATTACATTTTGAGGTGAAAAAGGTTAACTAGAAAAAAAAGTTATCTAGGTTCTTGCACGATTCTGCATGTTTGCAGTATTTCTTCAAAGGTTGTACTAGTTTTATCGTAAGGTACAAAATATACATTGCAATTGAGCTTTATAAAAAACTATTGTATTATCGTGAAATTATTTTAGTATAAATGAATCCTTGTCCAGGTTCCTAAAATGACATGGGTTTTGCCTTCTCAGTCCTTCTGACGGTGTCTTTCATTCGTAACTGATAGAAGTATCAAAATAGATAGCATAAAAATAATGAATGTATTTTGAACACCGATCAAACCTTTAACAAGGCGAGGGCGGATCCAGGGGGTGAATTTGAAGTCACCCCTCTTTCAAGTTGAAAAATAATAAAAATAAAAAATAAGGTAAGACCTAAAAAGGACGCTATGTGATGCAGTCACCCCCCTTGAAATCGTTCTGGACTTGCCTCTGCTTTGTTGTAGTCAGAGAAAAAGAGAAAAGAAAATAGTTCAGACAGAAAAGAAGATTGAAAGGCCGCCATTTACAAGACAAGATTAGCATAACCTCTGAACTCTCTTTCGAAAGCAACCTTGATTGCTCTTGTCAAACAACAAGCCAACAACAAAGCCATGACTTGAAGAGTAATAATCACTGCTCCTATAGAGATAACAACTCCAGTGTGTTTTAACAAGCCTTGATGTACTGAAAGCAACCCTGCTGGTAGACGTAGAGATGTGCAGGCTTGGAGGCTGTATCGAGGTTGTCTCCACAAGTTCCTAAATGCGTGGTGTTAGCTAAACAACAGGAGCGTGGTACGTTATTAACCCAGATCGTACTTGAATTCTGCTTGCTTTTGTTCCATTCGGAATTGAACCAGTCCTTGTAGCGTTCCGCTCCACAACAATCGTACTTCTTTTGGACTTCATCAATGAGTTCTTCTGCGTATTTATCCATTTCGTATTTACTTATAATTTCGCTTGAAAATTCCTGCAGGACTGTGAAAACTCTTACATGAACATAGTAAACCCACAAACCAAGAGCGACTTCAATAACGATAATAATGGCTAGCGCGTAAGAAAAGAACTTGAGAGCGCCATAGCTCTCTCTTATTGAGCCATAACACCCAGTAAATCCCAGAATAGCAATGACCAAACCAACAGTGATAATAATAGCAGAAGCACTTGTGAAACTAGTTCGAGTAATGTCATTCACGTCACCATAAAGTAATTCGCCAAGACCACCAATAATTGTGAGACTAAGTCCACTTAGCCACCCCAAAAAATTCGAGAAAAATAGGAAATATTTAAAACAAACCATAGATCYATCACTTATTCGAGATCTCATGTTAAAGGAAATTTTGGTCGCTATTTGTAAACGCGGTGTACTTACTCTTTGCTGAAAATCAGAATGTGGCAATCATTCAATGACATCACGAGATAATTGCTTATTTATTAAACTCATGTGGACATATAATACCTTATAAAATATATCTTACTAATTCTAGCGTTGTGATTGGTTGAGTGCGTGCTTTAGCACATAGTATAGCACACGCATGCACTTTCTATTTCGCCATTCGTTTTGTAATTTGTAAAGAAACAAAAAAAAAAAAATCTTTTTCTTGCGGTGTGCATTTAAGGCCCCGTCCACACGTATCCGGAAATTTTTGTATCCGCAATTTTTTTTTTTTTTTTTTTTTCGGATACGAAAATTTTTGCGTCCACACGCAGCGTATTCGAATCGTTTTCACCGTCCACACTGTCCGTTTTCGTAGAATTTCCGGATACGGATACAAAAATTTCCGGACACGTGTGGACGCAACCCGTATCCGCAAAAAAAAATTTGCGGATACAAACATTTCCGGATATGTGCAGACGGGGCCTAAAACGCACGCGGGGATTGGCAGAACACGAGAAAAGTGTTAGAAAAAGGCTATGGCTGCGGGAAGGTGCCCCCTCTTCAATCCCCCGCCTCGAACTCCGCAATTCTCGAGGAGATAGCAAGCCGGGAACGCGTACCAGAAACCACAGCTGTTATTTTGATTGGCTGGTGTTAATTTTTGTAGCTTGTGATGATTGGCTATTAACAGCAGGCCATTTAATTGTCGTGATTACGCACGGCACCCAAGTACATTTTTATCGACTACATTCATTGATACTTGCACTGAAAAAAAACTCTTCGTGATTTTCAATCTTTGGGTGTTTATTGATAAACATTTGAGACCAGAAAGACTGCGAATTACCGTGGAAATTATCAGGGAAATACAGCGGAGCGGGGTGAAAAACTGCATGATTTCAAGCTTTTAGCGAC
Organism: Actinia tenebrosa; assembly: GCF_009602425.1. Next base: position 27,792 of record NW_022259614.1, on the reverse strand, counting down.
AGTGAAAATTGTGATACCACACCTTATAAAAGGTTTGTAACCATATTTCTGATGCTCTTAAGCTAGGAAGTGTTAATTGAAGATGAGGTAGGATACTATGCAGAGAATTTAAGTTAAATATATCTTTTGCCGGCTGAAAACATGTTTCTATAAGCCATGATCAATTCATAACAATTCAACCATAAGGGAATATAAATGGATTGAGAAAAGATTTGTTTGTTTTAAAGTTGGCATCTGGTCCGATATTCGATTGAGACGTGCTTCCGAGTACTTAAATTGAGCTACTGCTTTCAGCTAGTGAATTTCTAGTAATTTTGGAGAATCAACGCTGAAAATACACACAGAAACGAGAAAGAAATATTTAGATATTTTTTCTCGTAGTGATTCGATATTATGAACCCGTTATATGAATAATGAAATATTTAAAAAAGTTCAGTAGTGAGTTCGGTTCAGTAATTCATTAATTAATTGTAGGGCAAAATGTGAACTACAGTACTGTACTGGGCTACCACTAATGTATGTCACCCTCGTTAAATCATAAAGTTACTTTATCATATTTATCTACTTATTTATACCTACATTCAAAGGCCACATTCACAATCARTGCGTTTTCAAATCGCTCCGTTAATTTTGCCCGTCTCACGGATAACTTGCCGATCGAAAGCTTCGCGGCCACACTCTAGCGTTTTCATCGCCATCCACACTAAAACGATCAAAAAAGCAGATACCTGATCTAAAATAATGCGAAATTGTCATCTGCGCATGCGACTGAACAGGCGTGAACGAAGTTAGTAGTATATCAAAAGTCTTCGTTTTCGATTGTCCACACTAATACGATAGGCTAAATCTCTCCACTAGAGCGTTTTCAAATGTCTCCACGTTTTGAGAGCGTTTAAATAAGATAACTTCAATGTCAATGTAATTAGTTTATACAACTAATTGGGGACACTGAAATGAAATAATCAAAGAAACGTAAAGTGTTTTAAGAATCCCAACTGGCAAGGAGGCAAAACAGTTGGCTATTTACAAGCATGGTCGAGAAACTGAATCTGAACTTATCAGGAATCGGGACAATAGCGCAGCGCAACCGTGACGTCATAAAAACGAAGACAAGGCGAAATTCGGACAAACAAACTTACAAATTTACTTTCAGCAGATAAGTTTCACAGCCGATCGCAGTTGATCTTAGTTTACATGGGTTGTTATTGTAACTTTAAGTAAAAATAATAAAATCGGTTCGTATAATCCTCGTAGTGGTTAAACAGAATGCAACGTTTGTCCGAATCTTAAGCTATTGTTAGAATCAGTGCGCTGCGCTATTACAGTCTCAGCTAGTGGCCACAGCAAACTCGAACAAGGCACAACCGGATTGCGAGACCGACGCTATGACCACTCGACCATGCTTCCTCCTAAAAGGAAGGTACCAAGACAAAATTGCATTGAAACAAAAAAAATGGGTGTAGTTTTTTTCCTTTAAATATTTAATTATAAAATAGTAAAAACAACGTGAATTAACAATTCATAAAATCATCAATCATTCATACTGATAAATAAAGTCGGCGACATTAGGATCAATCTTGTCCTCTTTCATTCTAGATGTCAACAACAATACTGGCCCGATTTTTCTAGATATCCTTTCAGGTATACCAAAGCCATGGTCTATGTGACCAGAACCACATATACCAACAACTTTATTGTTTTCCGACGTTTGAATGATCTTATTAACAGAGTGAGCAAAGAAACTATCTCTGAGAATTTGTGCCGGGAAAATCTTTCGATATTTGTCATTCACTTCATCCATTTTACCACTTATCAAGCCTTGAAAATATCTGTAATGCTCTTCTGAACCATTAACGTAAAAGCTTTTATCAGGACCACCAATATTTTGAATATTTTTTAGAGTCGTTTCTTTGCCATCACTAACCATTTCTTTACAGGATGATTTTGGAACAAACCCCGCTATTACTGTAATGCCCAAACTTCGAGCTGTGTCTAGAAGATAGCCGTAGTGTTCCATGATAGCAAAGCCTTCAGTATCCTGTTCGTAATTTTTTTCAAGTTCTCTGATTGAAATCTCATAATTCCGATATGCATCTAACAGAAACTGTTGCTGAAAATTAAACATCTCTAGGACAAGGAATATCTTTTGTTTCTGTTGATTCTGTTTGAAGTATTCTTCTGCTTGTGAAGCCATTCCTTCTAAAACACAGAGCTGAGCCTTAAGGATCGAAGGCTGTTCGTGATGTTCACCGAAGAGTACTACAACGAATTAATAGAAAATAAAGCATTATCTATACAGAACCGTTGATTTTGAAGCATTCGCACATAGAGCGTAAAGACGCTGAAATACGAGACACAAAAACGTATAACTTGTCGCGCAACATTGTCTCTCAACTTGCAACAAAAGATTTTGTTGTGTGACAAGTTGGATAGATATGGTGTAAAACGAGCAACATCGTTTTCGAACTTGCACCGCAACAATGTTGCGCGACAAGTTGGACGTTTTTGTGTCCCGTATTTAAGCGCCTTAAGCAAGTTGGACTGACAATGCTTTTTTTTTTCTTTTTTTTTCTTTTTTTTTTTTTTTTTTCCCTTGTCACTGTGGCCAAAGCTTTACAGGGTCCTGAAAGGAACTGGAATTTGCCTATCTTGCCCTTGGAAAAAATGGGATTTAGGTCAATGGAAATGGGAAAAGAACTACAAAATGGGAATGGGAAAATGTTTTGAAAGAAAAACGTTTGGGATTTGGATGCTGGAAGTGGGATTTGAGAAACAAATCTTAGCCAGAACATTTTTTTATTTTTGATAGGAATAGTTATCATCTGCTAGTGTACTTTCCATTTACCACCTCAAAGTAATTTCCTCCTACTATTAGAGAAATTCAGTTGGCCATAAAACATGCTGGCCTCGATCAGGGGTGGATCCAGGGGTGTTAATATAGGTGACTAGTCAACCCCCTTTTGCTTAAATTTCTCAGTATATCGTTAGTAACAGTCAACCCTTTTCCTCGAATTCCTGGTAAAACCTTTGTAATAGTCACCCCTTCAAAAATTCCTGGACCCGCCTCTGTAGATATATGGCTAACCATTATGCTAGAGTCAAGATACTAAATGACCAATAGGACACTTGCATGATGGCATCATTTGACTCCCACTACCAGAAGTCCCTTCTTTTGTTCAGTAGTACCAATTGTCTTATGATTCTCATGAGGCAATTGGAATTTAAATAAGTACAAATTTTCCAGGAATTTTGGTAGTAGTAGTAAAATGATACCTTAGCCTATTGTTTGCACTTCTTACCAACTTTTGCTGTGCTAGCTCTAGTCATTACATGTTCAAATGAACATGGTTTGATACTTGATCCTTTTACTGACAGGAAACTCAGTGACTTTGATAGCCTTCTGAGGTTTGAGCGAAGTGAAGAACTCATGTTAGTCCAGCTAACCTGTAGAAAGTCAAATCATATTCTAAAACACATGCATGATAGTAATACTTATGATGATGATGATGATGGTGGTGGTGTTGGTGATGGTGATGATGATAAATACCAGCATAGAAATTGGCCTTTTCAAATTTAAAGCAGTTTTCTCGTCAAGATCAGAGTTAAAACTGCCTTTTACAAATTTAATAAATATCTTCCAAATTCTAACGGAATAAGATTAAATATTAAAAGCTTGAAAATCTAAAACAAGATCTTACTCGAAGTTACGTAATTAATGATAAATATACTCGATATATGCTTAGAATGATTGAAAATGGAACATTCCTACGTATAAAACTCTAGTAAACATGTTTATAATAATCAATAGTTGAATATGAGTGGATCTAAAGGTATACTTGCCATGCATTCTTCGTGCATTGAACGAATAAAGTTCATAATTGGGAATCGAATCTCGAAGTTTGAAAGTATCAATAGTACCCAGGCCTTCTGCTCTACCAAAGGGTACCCATACGCAACTAAGGCATTTGAAGAATTTTTTTGTATCTTACTTCAAATCTCCCATACGCATATAAAGCATTTGAAAAAATTTTTGTTTTGGTTTTTATGTTTTTTGTTTTTGGTTGAAATAGCTTAATCAGTACTCAAGTCCACAAACAATTTACTAACGCTTTATGAGTTTTTCGGCGTTATTACGTGCTGAAATTTTACCGATAATTTGGCCAAGATGGCAAGTGACACCTTTGAAGAATCGAAGTTCATTTTAGATATTTGTGAATTCTTGTATTATAATATGAAGTAACGGTTGACTCTTGTGTAGCTTAGCTCGGTCGAATATATGGGTTTTTGAGCCGGATCGCGTGTGATCAAAAAATGGCCCGTTCAAAACTGATCATCCTAAAACGTACACATATACATATCAAACACAAATAATACACCAGAAGTGTTCATTAAGAACCACCTTTATTTCTCTCTTTCTTGGAATGCAACCACTATTTTCAAAATACTACATTTCGGTTCTATAATTCAAATAACTCAGGATTATATTACGATCAACGAATTGCCAGCTAACTGCCATAAAAATGTTGCTGAATAATATATGCAAGTCCTTTGAACGGTAGATCTGGATCGGCTGCCAACTTGCCCAAACTCTTGGGGCTATTACGTATAGGCCGCATGGCTATGAAGTATGACAAGGCATTTATGGTTATTTGTTGTTCCTTGTTATTCGAAACACCGGCTACTCAGTGAAAACTAACTTGCAATAATCTCTATAAGAGCAATGGGGAAAACAATGACGGATTTTAAATTTAATTTATCTGTGCCATAATGTTTCGTATCTTAATCTTCATACGTCACAACATTAGCATATGACATGGAAAAGCCTTTATAATTTCAAGAAGCCGCACTCAAACTATATAATTTGTTCGTGCTAGTCAACATCTTACCCCATCTAGAATCAATACTGTGAATATTGTCAGAAGGGTGATAGGCACTCTAAGAAAACATTGCATTCTGACATTTCTGAGCGGGTCAAACTCGTTCTGTCTTATAGTTAACCTCTTGCACAACTCATCTCTTTTCCTTGAAAAGGACGCTCAGTAACATCCGTTGAGTGGAACCTCGACCAACCTTAGTCGTTGCCTAAAGAGGTTTGGTGGTAAGTTTAATTATCATATAAATGATAAGTAATAACCCAAGTGATTCATCTTTAGTGGGCAACAAGCTTAGAATCAGTTCATGATAATAGAATGTTATTTATGAACAATTTAGCTACATTTTTGAGCTGTAGCAGTCACTAAGTATATATAACTACTGAGAGATGAAAAAGAACTAACATTTTTCTTAGTCGCATTCGTCGAATTTGAGCTCCAAGTTGTTCTGATTAAATTAAAAACTATTATTTGAATTTAAAATTTCCAGTTGAACTTCACTTTAGGGGTAAAACTACTAGGCATCTATTCCTAGTATTTTCCTTCGGTGTCAGTGGATCCCTTTGTTAGATGCTCATAACTAATAGAATTTTCAGTAATGTCAACAAATACAGTTTACCACCCATCCGGTTTTCCGGGTGCCTGACGTTCCTTGTTTTCGAGGAGCGAAACGAAACGACGATAAAAAAAAAAACCCGGCCGAACCAAAAGAATGAAAACACAAATTGAATGAGCCGAAATTACTAAATGAATAATGACTATCAATTTCTACTCTACTCTGTGCAACCCCGTTTTAAAAACTAGAGTTCGGTAGATTATATTCAGTCTTCATGACTGCCATGAAACTTTCATATAATATGCAAGTTTTATCAAATTTTAATTTCRGATAAACAAACTTCAAGCGGGGGCACTGCTCAGATTATTTTTATCAATTAAGAACTAAGATTAAGATTTATAAGGTCTCACGTACTGATGTGGGATTAGATGCTTTAACAATGCAGACATTTGGATAGTCACATTCTAGGGTCAAAGAAGCACTCTAGATCTGTGGTAGGATATCAAGTCTATCAAGATGGAAAGAAGAGGTTGCATGGTTTTGCCATACTCTGGATGCATCCGAGGATGTGAGGGGATGGAAGAAAACCTATATATAGATAAAGATATAGATATATAGTCCATCCCAAGAAGTTTGACAACCGCGAAATATACAAATATCTCGTGACCAGCAGGTTCTAAAACCCTTAACAGCTTAGATACGACTTACTGGTTAGTTATTTARTCTATTTGATCTTTTATTTAGTCTCTTCTGTCCTGAAGCAACAAAGACCTCTTCTACTGTCCTACTGTCCTATTGTGCGCTCCATTAATCCAATTATCTTCACAGCTATAGCTTGAGTAGTTTATTTACACAGCGGCAACCGTTTGAGGTATCTTCACCTTACTTAATTGTGCCACGCCCTAAGAACCGTTGTTAAACGGCTTGGCTAGAATGTCACAAAATTTTTTAGCCGCATCAGATTGTGTTGGTAAATGTACAATAACAACAAGCATTATTTCTGACGAAGAAAAAAAACTTCAAATTTAATGGATGTTACTATTTACCTAATCGTCTGACAAACTGAATGCATGCATATTTGGATGAAAGGACGCAGACTCGTCCTATCCCATCCTCGTAAAATTCTGTCGCTCGTTTCTCGCTTACATTTAGGAATTCCTTACCGGCTGTAATCACAGGTAGCCCAAGCTAAGTTTCTGTGGAGTCATATTATAAGAAACTATATGGCGAACATTAAAAACCTGAATAAAATCTTCAAGATGTAAAATAAAGTAAAGAAATCTTATGTTGCATTTATTTATATGATATCAATGTACGTCGAAAGGAGTTTTCACGGATTTCGCTCCGCACTGTAAAGATATCGGTAATAAATCACACTCTAGTGCAGTGAATTAAAACTTGAGCCATTTGGATAAATCACAAAAAAATTTCCTAAGTGTTTTTTTTTTTTTTTTTGTTTTTTGTTTTTTTTTGATACTCCAGATAAGCAAGACAATTGTTTTTCATAACCCCTACTGCTTCGAATTTCCGCTCTTTTATTACTGTACCGTAAGCTGCAATGACAGAAATATCTAATAAAGCTTCCACTCAGAACACAAATGTTCTCCCCCGATTCTGGCTTGAGTTTTGGCATCTAGAATCGATGTTTTAGCGTAGTGTTTTTGGTTATCGTTATAGTTGTCTCTTTTGGAATGATCACAAGTTATTTCAAAATTACTGTAACCAGTGAATAAATCCTGGAACCGATGCCAGATAATATTGACTTATATTGACAGCTTTAATAATGAGCTTGCGCGTAAAGACTATAGCAGGTCTAACAGGTTTTGATTACAGTAGTAAAGGTTCGCTATCCGTTTCTGATGACAATTCTAATAATGATAGTCAAACAAAACAACGCGAACTTTTAGGTGAGCCCAGAGGCGAGCCCAAATACAAGTGACGAGTAAAAACGCAAAGCCGTATCAGATGCTTAGCCTACTGATAAATTGTTTATCATTTAATTCTACAAACAAATGCTCAAACTCTCTCAAAACCTTATCGTACCCTGCGCAAGCAGATGAGAAGTGCTGATACGGTCTCATATCAGGCATGCTCTTTTTCCATATCACCCACGTGTTTATTTCGGTTATTGATCAAACTTTTAGTTTAGCTATTCGTATATTACTATAGAAGCTTTCAGCGCCGACGCCCGAACAGGTTATTTGACTTACTGGCATTAATACATTCCACTAACACACCTATACTGATTTGGATAATTTATCTTAATTTGTTCAAATCTTCTAGTTTGAATTCATGGGTTGAACCAAATACAATAATCGTTGCCAATGTTTACACAATAAATTGAGTTTTGTCCAAGTGAGTGACAGAATCGTATGTTATAAAAACACTTTCGAGCATTGCTTTTATTTCTGAGTCAAACTAGAAGAACCAATGTTACTCACTATTGTAGAGTACGGAATCCATCACTTGTAGTTGTCACAGTTTTCAAGCTCTTCAAGTCGTCACAGTTTTCAAGCTCTTCAAAACCCAGTCAGTGACTGCAACAACGAGGTAAAATTTTCATCTCTTACTGACTCAAAAATAATAAGATTAATTGGTCGGTCTCGAATTTCTTTTTCTCTAAAATGATCCCAATACTAACCAGCTTCCAAGCCATTTTCCTGCTGGCTTAGCCATTCATTATTATATTGCAGACCTACTGTACGAGGTTACGAATTTTGTTCGAGTTTGAACGTTGAACACTCAGGTGTCTATGACTGAACCGAATCAGGGCTTAGAATTATGGATTAGTTTGTTAGAAAAGGGATATTCGGTTTGTTATTTATGTTGTATTTTAAAGATATTAATTTATTATATAATTACCAATGAAATATCTATTTTTCTCTATTTCGAAAAATTGATATCTTCACACGTGAAAATAACATGTTATTTTCACGTGTGAAGATAACACCATTGCGATGACTATTCAAAAATACACGGAAATAATTGCCTGAAAAAGCCAAAACATACTCCATTGATAATTATATAATAAACAGAATATTACATGGGCGCTTGGAGATMCGAARTTTATCTTCTYRTGTTGAAAATCTCTCACTCGTTCGCTGCGCTCACTTGTGAGAGATCTTTTCAACACTCGAAGATAAATTTCGTATCTCCGCGCGCCTATGTAATATCCTCTATATCTGTAATATCGGCATATATTTTAGGGATACATTTGTTTACAAAATTGGGAAAGCAATTATTTACGAAGATTCMCCCATAACATTACCTAAGGATTATTCAGATTCCCCCCACAGAGCCTTTAGAATACGGGAACAATCCTGAAATCGGAATGTTTTCATCATGATTGTTATTTTGCTTCAGAACTGATCCAGTAAAGATATTAGAAAGTGAAACGCTTACTGTCCCAGGCTTCAATCTTAATTGTCTCATTTGCATTTTTTGCTTCAAATATTTTTTCAGCCAAAAAAAAAAAAAAATCCAAAGTCATTTTCTCTGAGAACCTATCCGAGTATCTTTATGTTTTGTCCTTTTTATGGCGTGGATTTAATGTTTCTATTTCCGCAGCAAGCCGTTGTCAGGGACGGCGAAGCACATATTAAAGAGGAGGGTTTTTCAAACGGAACTTAAAATAGCCAAAATAACGTTATATTTCCGGCTTCCTTGTCAATCGCTGGAGATTCCGTATTCCCCCACACAGCATAACAGACCAGGAAACATGCTCGAATAACTATTGTTCTTTTTGCAGCTTTTCTTTCTCTACGAAACATGGCTATTAGTCTTCCACTGCTTTGTGTACTTATTTTAACACTGGTTCAACCTTTGCTCGGGGCTTCTAATAGTAAGTAGAAGGTTTAAGATTCTCGTTTAGGCGGAAAACGTGAAACGTCAGTTGACCATTAAAAAATTCTTTAAAATTAGTGAAAAGGAATCGCAAAAATCTCCAAGTAGTAGATAAACAAAAGAATACTTGTCTTTGTCGAGAAGGTTTGCAAAAGGTTAAGTGAAATGTAGGGAAACGATGAAAACGTGGTCACGTTTGCCGTTTGCGGGAAGGAAAAACGTGAATCTTAATCTGCCTAGTAATAAAACTGTCTTGCATATTCAAAGCAAACTCCAGAGTTCTCAGTCCAGTAACGTTTTGTTTATTCCAGACTTCAATTACAATGTCTCAGATACCAAATATGGTGAGTGGAATCACAGATGTTTTATATGATAAGCTAAGTTTGTTTGTTGTGTAAACATGGGTGTAATGTGGGTAAACATCGCAAATTCTTTTGCTGGTTCAATGAACTCAATATGGCAATATCATATAGTCGGTCGTTTGATCAAGGCCGCGTTTACATAGGATCAGAGGATGATGCTCGTCGAGAACTAGGAGCTCGAGGCGAATCAACTATGCGTTTGGTTGACATGAGAAAGAGGTGTGAAATTTGTCCCTTGTGTTAGGACCTCGCTATCTGCAAGACAGGAATCAAAATCCTACTGCTAGGAATATCCTAGTACCCTAAAGACGTCTGTCAATGTGCATGTAAACAGAAAGCTATAAATATGTAGCCGGTAGGTTGATTCGCATGCAAGGAAGATCCTCGTTTTTTAAGATGAGCCTTTTCCCATTGAAATAGGGCTTTAGTAAACCGTTAGGTTCTCCAATGTTCTCCAACTTTACTAGCAAGGATGTTGTCTTTCGGGTTTATAATTCTAATATTCCCTTTCCTTTTCCTTTTCCCATGTTTTCCTCATAAAATATCTCTCCTCTCCCTCCAAGGGCGGATCCAGCCAAAATTTTAGGGGGGGGGGGGGGCTAATTGGTTTTAGGGGGGGCTAATTGCCCCCTTTGCCCCCCCCCCCCCCTCCCTGGATCCGTCCTTGCCCTCCTCACTTCTCTTATCCTCTTCTCTCTTCCTTTTGTTCTTTGCTGTTCTTTTTCTCTTCTCTTGTCATGTCTTCTGATAAGGTTCAGTCTTTTCGTACTTGTAGGTCCTTATGGCTGGCCTAAAACGTTTCCAGACTTCTGTAACGGTTCAAGCCAGTCACCCATCAACATCGAAACCTCCAAAACAACGCATGCAAGTTTGGGCCAACTCACCCTGACCAAATTCGACACCGTTCCCACTGGAGCAAAGTTTAAGGTTACTAACAATGGCCACTCCTATAGTGTGTTCCTTGCACCCAACACATTCTCTGTGTCCGAGGGAGGTTTGACAGGCGAATTCACCACTGTCCAGTTTCACTTTCACTGGGGTAGCGACAACAACAAGGGATCTGAACATACCGTAGATGGAAAGAAGTATCCGGCTGAGGTATACTAAATTGCTCCATTCTTATTGGACAAGAGGAGTACAATTAAATCCCAAATTGTACTCTTTAGAGTCCCAGTTAAGTTTCTCAATTTTGTTGAGTGTATTGTAAACGAAAAATCGCACAATCTTCTCGTACAATTTGGAATTTAAAGATACTCGTGAACGTTTTGAAAGTTCTCAAATTGAACATAAAGGCTCGTTCAATTTTGAAAACTTTCAAAACATCACTAGTACCTATCAATTACGAATTGTAGTCGAGATTGTGCGATTTCTTATACAAATTAAAATCTGTTTCCATTGAGAAGAAACATGGTTTTTGTAAATATTTGCTTGCGCGAGCAAGAGATGTTTATGCTTGAAATGGGGAAGCTGAACTCATCAAGTCGTGATTCGCCTTCTGCGTCGTCGCAGAAAGTAATAGCGACGTCTGCGCGCGCAACGTTGTGCGCAATGCCGATTTTTGACTTTGAGGTTTGAATCTAGACCGAGTAAGATTTGGGCAACTCTTTATTAGGCTAAATTATTGTCGGCACTTTTTTGCTACTGATTTAAAAATATATTCTACAAAGGTTATTCATTTATTTATATTTATGATAGATGCATTTTGTGAGCTTCAACAAAAAGTATTCGGAGATTAATGAAGCCTTAGAGCATGATGATGGACTTGCAGTGTTAGGCGTCATCTTCGAGGTATGTGTGACTTTCCATAAGCTATACATATCAGATAAAGTGAATAGCTTATAGCTAATCAGCAAAATTGTAGGGCTATTTAACTTGAAAAAGGCTTGTACAAATGCTGCAGATGTAGTTGTTTCTTTGGCTTATAAGTTCTTATGTTTATTTAAATCGTATTTATTAATTTAACAGGTTGGCGCAACCGAAAATAAAGCGCTAACGTCTTTCTTGAAATACGCACTCAATGTGACGAAACGTAAGTTAAGCTCCTAAGCCAACCCACCCCTGTATATTAGCAGGTTACTCTATCGATCTCTCCTTTGAAATTTAAATTTCCTAAAGTAAGACAGCTTTGATTCTTAATAGCCCCTTCACAGTTTGCTGCGCCATCTTGAAAGGTAGTCGTGCCTGTGCATCGAAGTGAGAATGGCAGTGACCTTGCAATGATAAAGACATTACATTTTGTTTTAATCATTTAACGTATTTAATTGTTGTGTAATTCAGTATATATTTATGTATTTTTACTGATGAGACGTCCGTGTATAAATAAATTAAGGAATCTATCTTTCTATATCTATCTGAATTATAGTGCAAGATGCTAAATGAATCTTTACTTTTCAATATTGCGTAGGAAACTAGTAAAGGGACTATAAAAGTAATTATAACAGAAATAATCCCAGAAGCTTTTACCACTCAAGGCCGCGGCAAACACAATGATGGCATAAAAGAAATATATGTACTTACAATCGTTTTATTTTGTGACCTTGCTCTTAATCGTATTATTGCTAGTGTGCTTATTACCGTCTTTGATATTGAGCAGGGCTTGTACATTATCATATATTTTCATACATATAGACCTCTTGCATTGATTACCTAGAGAAGTTGTTCTGGGGGACAAAACAATAGGATGTCTTTTCTTATGCAAAAACAAATTTTTTTTYCCCCAAAAGAACAATTCCTTTGGGGACTCAATGCAAGGGGTCTATACGAGCAACAAGTGCCAATCCATAATATCCTTCTTCTTTTTTTATACCACAAACAGCATCTGAAATGACTGGCTTGTCTATGAACCATAGCCTGGGATCTTTACTACCCCTCAACACCACTGACTTCTACAGATACAAGGGTAGTTTGACGACACCACGTTGTAACGAGGTTGTCACTTGGACCGTATTTAAGAACTATGCTACAATCTCCGCAAATCAGGTACATGGATTGTTACACGGTGCTCTGTCGTGGCATTTGTATTTCTTTCTTTCTTGGATCCACCCGTGCATAGGGGGAACGAGATGGGGTCAACAAAGTTTTCCAAATGCCACAAAGAGAGTCGTTAGACTCGTTTCTTATTTGCAGCAACTCGTCTAACATGCAGCAGCTCGTTTCTTATGTGCAGCAACTCGTTTAACATGCAACAGCTCGTTTCGTATTTGCAGCAACTTGTTTAACATRCAGCAACTCATTTCTTATTTGCAGCAACTTGTTTAACTTGCTGTATGTCCCTTGTGGGCCACTGTATATATCGAAAAGCAACTGAGTTGATTTATTTACTTAAATGAGGCTTCTGTTATCAAACTTTTCCGGCTAAAATTACTTTTATTATTGTTAATAGCTCGCCATGCTTCGAAGTCTAAAAGACAACGCAACAATTGCTCTAACCGACACCTTCCGTCCCGTTCAACCCCTGAATTCTCGTGTCGTTCAAAGAAGCTTCAAGACTGCTGCTGATGATAAGGAACCAGACAACGAATCTTGTCTCGTGACTGTCACCATGACAACCATTCTGTCTGCTCTGGTGGTGGCAGTTTTGTTGATTTAGTGATGGAGTTGTCTTCTATATAGCGCAAGCAGAGGCATGCACTCTCACTTATAGCCATTTGAAGGTTGGGGCAAAACTGGGTCGAGATGATATTGCAATGCATTGTGGTGCTATTTTAGGTGAATTTTTCTTAGGTTCGACTCTTCATAACTGGCAGCTGCTAATTTACATAAAAGTTGAAAATTAATGTCTTTGGAGTGAAAACCCTTTTAAATCATGAAGCTTTTTAACGTGTGAGTTTCTAATGAAAGTAATTAGTCCTTGACAAGATATGAGCACTTGAAGTTTTCAAAATATGCACCAAACTGAAGCCAACAAGGCTCCCAGTGATAAACAATTACAAAACTTTCTATATTCGATTTCGCAAAATTTCTTTGCTATTCAGTCACATTTAACAAAATTTTCTGCAAATAGTTTTCATGAAGTACTTTGTCATATAACATTGATAGTTTTTCCATGGGTTTGTTAACTAATGTTTCACAGACTGTGTATCTATGACAAAACACACTGTAAGTGACAATGTGTAGATGTTCGATCCCAACTGATTAGGCTGCGTTCATAATGTATGGCAGAGGGGGAGGTCGGGGG
>NW_022259603.1:171486-214035 GCF_009602425.1 Actinia tenebrosa | reverse complement strand
GATGGATGCATGCATGGATAGATGGATGGATTGATCGATGGATAGATGGATAGATGGATGGTGGGTGGACAGAAGAATGAAACAAAACCTGATCTTGGGGTTTTGATTTTGTACAATCATACAAGCCCACTGTGTACGAAGTAACATGTCTCTTACCCTTAACATTTGAATTCCACTCAATTTGGAAGACTTTGCTTGCGTCGCAGTCACATGATCAGGATATACCAGATGGTGAAAGTTGATAAGATCTACAGCCTCATCAAAGCTAAAAACAACAACAAATGGTATCACAAGTACTTCACATTTTTCATATACTTTAAGTTAATTTTAGGAGCCTTTTATGAACTTGGGAGAATCAAGGGTGGCATAATGGTGAGGGTGCTCGCCTGTCATTAAAGCAACCTTAGTTTGATTTACAGGCTTGGTATTATATGTGAGTATAGTTGTTGCTTCTCTCCTGTGCTTTCATAGGTGTTCATTGGGCTCTCTGGTCTTAAGAAACCTCCTTATTTTAAAATCAACTTCTAAATTCCAATCTAATTGTAGATTTGAGTCATGCTGTGATACAACAGCCAAAGCCATTCCCTTCCTCCCCCCCCCCCCCCCAACACGATAATTAATGCCCTAGTTTCTGCCTGCCTGCCTGCCTGCCTGCTTGAACAGGCTCATCCTGAAGTGCTTGAATGCAAGGTTAGCTGGGCAAAAATCTATACAGGGTAGTTCAAACTGACATGGCTGCTGCATGATGAAGGTCTAGATTTAGAACTTACTATTCATTTTCTGTAAAGTAATCCAACAAATTGCCCAGATTTTTGTGTTTCATGAGATAATATACAAGACCACCAAAGTGCCGAGTTGACCATAGAAGCTCAAACTTATTTTCCTTATTGATGTTATCATAAATTGTGTCATGAACCTTGGGATAAGATAAAGAAAAGTCAAAATATGAGTGAACGAAGGAATGATATGTTGACCCAATTCCTTCATTATATTGATGTTTATAAAATGAAGAGTTTATGAATATGAGGATTACTCACTCACTCAGTCACTCACTCACTCTCTCATTAATTAATCTAATAAATCAGTCCAACTTAATTTTGGAATTTCCTTAAAACATTTACAGCGCTTCTCAATTACAAGCGTCAGTGTACCCTGCCAACAGAGTCTTCTTTTACCTCCTCTTCTCTCGCCCGTAGAGGAGTTAAGAGGAGATTAATCTGTTCGCAGGGTATTACGAGCACAAAATCGTGAAATTTTTTCCCGCGTCAAAATAGTTTTTTGGTGGCACCTTGAATCAAAGTGTTTTCTAAACATTTTCTAAGCATATGTGCCTATGGAATGTCATGGAAATGCATTGATTGACGTCCACCAAAACCTACTTCATCATGATGGCAAATTGTACGATTTCACACGTGGTATTGAGAAGTGCTGTAAAGCTTGATAAAATAGTGGTCGTCCTAGCTAGTGGAATGGTGCATGTGTTTTTGGGGAGGGGAAGCCAGGAGAGGAAGAGAGGGAGGTTAATGTACGATGTAAATTTTGTGGAAGTGTACTTTCATTAATGATTTACTCACTCTTATATAATCTGCAGTGTCTGGTTCAAATTGTACACAGACCAAATCCAGAATATCTTCATGTCTGTTTTGTGATAGTGGAACCTGATCAATAAAAATCAGTATAATTAACAATTACTGATATCATCTTCACTTGCCATCACTACCATCTTCCTCAACATCAATGCTGCCACCAAAGTCCATCATCACTATCATTACTATCACCACTAACATCACCATTATTATACTCATAATCATCCAATATCATCATCATCATCATCATTGATCATCATCACTATCATCATCATCCATCATCATCATTAATGCCACCACCAAATTCCATCATCACTATCATTTTTATCACCACCAACATCATCATTATCGTAATCATCTAATATCATCATCATCTTAACCACCATCACTGTCATCATTCTCAAACTTTCCATCATCATCCATCATCATCACTATCACCACCATCATCAACACCACTATCACAATCATCAGCACGAATATTATCATCATCATCATTATTACCATCATCATCTTCATCATGTACAATTCATGTCAAACATGAATTGTACAAAATACATGTATATTTAAGCCTCGCGTGAGAATGTAAATTATTGACAGTACCTGAATTCCTGATTCTGTCAGCATCTCAGGGGTCTCCCATTTACGACCCTCTTTAGGAAAATAGATAAAGTTTGATGCATCCCTTTCTGCCCATGTTGCCGCTCTTAATCGCCCACTTGGTTCTCTAACAACTATTCTACGAGTCTATAATTATTGTTCAAAATATTATGTAAGTTATAAAAATTTTCCAAACCACTAAGATACCAAACATAGCCCAGAAAGTGTGTGGGGTCTGAGTTCATTTATTCTACATGTATAACTGTCATTTAAGTCAAGGAGGTTTTTAGACACGGAACCATCACACTAATTTATAATTACATGTAATATATAATGGATCATCTATGAAATACAGTTGTATCTTTTTTTCTCCATCACTAAAAAGTGATATATGACATGTGAAGATATTACATGATATCTTGACATGTGAAAATAACACCATTGGTAGGACACTCAAAGATTAAAATCATATCTCAGGCTTGGCGAATAATAGTAATACCCTTCATTGAGAGGGCATAGATAAGAGAGGCAAACTTCTTATTGTTGCGTGCGGCAAGTAAATTCCTGGTTGGGCTGTGCGTCACCTAGGGCTGGCTACTTCCATCTGTTGTTTTGATCATTAAAGCGACTAAAAATGAGATCAAAACAATGAATGGAAAGAGCACACACACGTGCTAGTTGACGCACAGGAGTATAGGGTAAGGCAAAATTTAAACTGCATCCGGTTACTAATAATAACCCAACCGGGAATTTACATGGTGTGCGCCACAACAAGTTTCCCTCTCTTATCTATGCTCTCTTGCTTTCATATAATTTGCTTTTTTAAATAAATAATAATAATAGTTCCAGTGTGCTTCCTTACCCTATCATCCACACTGGTACTGATATCGGTAAAGACATAATTTGCAGTGTCATAGCCAGAAAGCCGTTCATCAATATCGATAACCTCATCTATCTCCTGTCTTTCTTCCATCACTGGTGGCATATCCAGTAATTCTTCAGCCCTGGCTTTGGTTTCTTTCTCCGCCTGGCACAAATGAAAAGAAAATTGGAATCAAGTTATTGTAGCTTTTGAATATCTGAAGGAATAGATACAGTATGAAATGCTTATGGTTTTGGTAAACCTACAGTCATTAACAGTTCGACTATACCATCCAAGGTCACGCAAAAAAATTCCCATATGTACGTGCGTACAAATTCTTCAATCACGATTGAGCATTCAAACAATAGAATCTAAACAAATTTTAAATCTTTTCGCTTTAAAACCATATTTTACTTTATACATCCATCACGGCCTAAAATACTGGCCAGAGTCATCAGACAATGTCCGCCAATAACTGGGGCTTGTCTGGTCAAATCTTTGCCTTGCTGGTCATTTTGACCAGTAACGTTGAGCCAGAAATGAGGTATGACTAAGCTAAAACTAATTTGGCCGGTGACCATGACCAGGGACTGATCGGTCATTATCTTAAGCCTTGTACATGTATGTATGTGTGTGTATGATCAAGAGTGTACACGAAATGTTCCACCAGAACTCTTTGCCATCTTGTCAAAAATATAATGTCAATTTTTGAGTTTTTGCAGAACATGAGAGAAGTGTTATGAGAAGCACAATTGCCAATCATCATCATCATCATCACTATTATTGAGATTTTAATCATTTATAATAATAAGTGAACCCAATTAATGTATCATAGCATGTACAAGATGCTAAATATAGGACAAATGATAATACTGTACATGTATAAAGACAGTACATGCACACACAAGTTGGTTACATGTACATAAGTGGGGGTAGATGATTGGAAAATGTAAGAGACTCGTATACAAAACGAAAACAGTAGGGGAGGTTAAAGCCCCTCCCCCTCGGCAGTCCCTGATTACAGCACATATTATTACAAACAATGTAATGGAGCCAGTATAATGCATTCTTCCCTCTTGTGTACTCGAAGGGAGGAGGAGGACTCAAAATGCAATAAACCATTAACTTTTCTAGAAAAATCCTGATTTTTTTGAAAAATTGTAAGTTGACATTAACTTAAACCACGTGCACTACAGCAGTGAAGTGCATTAAACAGTGAAGTGGTATATTTAAAGCTTATAAGGTCTGACTTGCAAGGGGTAAATTGCATTTTAAAAACATTAAGCAAACATTTTGAAGACAAATCCATTCATCTAATTTTACCTCTAATAATTCTTCGTTTGTCATAATTTTATAAGTGGGTACAGAAACATCTTGTGGACGCCTTGACAGAACTTTTTCCACTTCACAGCCTGTTAGCCTCTTAAGTATCGCTCTAACGCGTTCATCATCGAAAGAAAGAATCTTTCCGCCCGTAAAATGGGCTTTACTTGTAGAAATTGCTCTAATTGGTAAAGAATTTATGGAAAAAAAACGGTAAAATCGCGAAGTCAAAGCAGCCGCCATTTTGAATCTTCTCTCACTAAACCAACACAGGTAGCCCAACTACTTATAATACTAGGTATGAGATATTGAATTTTTTTGACTTAGTTTATGCAAAAGATTTATATGAAAATCCTAAATTTTACAGATTTCAAATGCAGTCGACCGTTTAGAGGCCATTTTATGGAAGGTTTTTTAAGTAGTTCCCTAAAAATGTTTTAGCCTTAATTGGGCTGCCTGTGGTGACTGCTGACTGCTGACTGCCAACATTCACACACTCACCGGCTATCCCAGTAAGAGCAGGTTTCGCGCCAACTTTTAAACTTCTTTTATATTGAAGAGATGCCTTCCAATCATTACGGAAAGCTGCCTGTAATAGGAGTTTGGGCTTTGTTTGGTTCATGTTTTTATTTTTTTCTTGCTTATCAAACTATAGGAGAAAGAGGTGCTAGGAATAGGGTAAGGTAGAGGTAGTAGTTGTACCTTATTGAGCTATGTCAATGATTATAATGTGTCTACATAACAGCCTGCCATAGGAATTGATGGTTTCATACACCTTTTTTAGCATAGTGTTTTCCCAATTCAGACCATGGGACATTCCCTTTAGAATAAGATTCTTTGGTTGAGATGTATCCATATTCATGTGTCTTCTCATGCTCAACCATGAAACAAAGAAATGATGCTCTAGGGAATGACAAATTGTCCGAAATGGGAATACAAAATGCCTAAGGTAAAATGCTCTATTATGTTTGTTTAGAAATGGATAGGAGAGATGCTACAACTCACTCCTCCAGCTACAGAAAACAAAGACCTGACTGATCATCAAGCTATATTGGAAGCTACTACATATGACCCAAAGAATAAAGAATAATGATCAAAAGGTAATACACTTAATTTCTTATGTAAACTTCCACAATATGCATCATACAAATAATTTTATCTGCATTCATGCAACTTATATAGACCCCTTGGATGTGACATTGAAGCAGCTCAATTTGGAGGACAAAACGAAAGAATTTGATCTCCTGAGAATTGGAAACCTAATGTTATGACCTCAAAATTGAGCTGCATTCTGACATACTGCCAAGGGTTTATTAGTGAGATATATGCATGTCTTATATTGCCTAAATATAGCCTTAAACTCATCCTTTGGAGTTCCTGTGTACTGTAATTATGAGAGAGGAGAATGRGGCCATGTCTCAGTCTCCTCTCTTTCATCTTCTTGTACACCACACACCACAGGACTCCCATAAGTTAGATTAGCTAGTCTATGGAGAAGCTTAGCTCAGTGGTCAGAGTTGAATGTACCCTAACCCCATCTCATTTGAGCACTGTAGTGCAAAATAAGAGAAAGTGTTATGAGAACAGTATTTTCCTAATCTAGACTCAGTAAATACATAGTTAGAGTTGCAAATGAATCTACATGTACCCTAACCCCATCTCATTTGAACAATGTAGTGCAAAATAAGATAAGTGTTTTGGGAACAGTACAGTATTTTCATAATCTAGATTCAGACATCCTTCAAAACTTTCAAATTTTGTTGAAGTGAGAGTTACATGTATGCATGTTCACTACCACTACTCCACCCTTGTTTTCCATTGCCATGACACAGACATACATGACACATACATTTCTAGACTTGATTTTATTCTTTCTCCAAATTCTCATAGAGAATTACAATGATTAAATACCTGAAAGTCCAATGTTTTATAAACAAACAAATATCTACTGTATTTATTTCTTTTAATTCTAATGTATCTACCACACTTGTTACTACATGTATACCATATCACTGTAAAGCCATACAACCATCCCAATATTTCAAAGGCAATTTACTGTTCCACAAGCTTGCATATACAATTATTATATTATGGTAGACTTACGAGTTATATATAAGTTAAGAGGTAGAGTAAGAGAGAAAAATGCTATTTATATGTGCTAACTCTTTAATTTGAATCTAATTATGTATATTAGTAGTACCATAACAGGTTAGGAACCTCTAGACTGCTTTCTTGCATGTCTGCGAACGTTGATATTGAAAAATAGATAAACATAGTCAACCTCATAATTTTCCAAATTATGCAACCGACTTAACCCCAAGTTGTCTGGGGTTTTGACTTCCCTCAATCAAACAATTATGAACTGAGACTGGATTGAAGATTTGATTGACGTAAGTCAAAAACCCAGGCGACTCAAATTAAAGCTAGTTGTGTGGGTCACATAATTATGAAAACCGATATAAGGTGGATGTATAATACTAATGAAATAAATGAATCATCTGCACAGACACAGACAGCACCAGCCTCTTGTAGCCGACTTGCACTTTTGAACTCATCAGAGTACATATAGTGAAGTGACTGTTATAATAATCAGACTCTGGACAATAAAACAACCCTTGGGTGAATTCATTATATTAGGGTAATAAATATACCCTCCTTGACATCTAGATTCGTTGACTGTGTTATCTAGTTTCTCAAGCTATGTCCAAGGACAAAAAATATGTATGTACATGGAACATTGAAATCTGTCTTAATGCCCCAGTATATGCAATATGCCATGTTATGACCAATTTGGACAGTCTTAGATCTTCAAAGTACATTATCATATGTAATGCATATTACATTTTACATGTATGATTTACATTTACATTTACGATTTTGCACATACTAGATACATATGACTGATAATGTGAATTAAATCTGCATTGTCATCCCTGTAGTATCATAACTTTGTACAAAGTTATCTTAATGTACGACTGACTGTCAAGCCAGGAGTTAAATCTGAATTTTCAAACCCCTTTGAACACTTACTGTCATTACTTCGAGGCAGTGTTCTTAGTTTTGGGATTAACTCTTAAAAACTAATAAATGTCTTTTTTCACAAAAATATTTTGTTAAATAATATAACCTAAAAAAATTTTTCTGTTTTGGAATTAATAACCTCTTGCTAAGCGTTGTTTAAATTTTCTTATTTTCTGCAACATTGGTTGGTTAATGTCCTGGCTGCTTCGTCGTTTCCTGTCAATATGGCCAATCACTTCCATTTCGCTTTCATCTAACCCAGGTTGTGAATGAAAGTACCTTGTAATGTGGGACTTTTTAAAGTGAATGTTATCGGTCTTACTCTTTGGGATTTTTCCACGAATCATTGCTGTTGACAAAATAGGACCAAATTAATTATCCATATTAAGATAGCAATGACGATTGATTATGGCTTAGGGATGATGTTTTCCCAGTTTAAACCATCTGTCATTCCCTTTTATATTGTTTCTTTGCTTGCCATTAATGTTTGTGGAAAATCACCAATTCCCAATTGATTGTGATGTCGTGTGAAATAGGAAAATGAATGAAAATGAAACCTGAATGGGTAGATGGTAATGTTGCTTATATTTTGCTGCTGTTGCTGCTGCTGCTGCTGTTTTATGATGATGATGATGAAGGTGCTTGTGCTTCTTATGATGATGATTATGATGGTGATGATGATTGGTTGAGTGACCGATTTCCAAAGGAACTAAATTTAAATAAAATTGCTTTAAATTATTATAATGATGATGATGATGACGATGATGATAATGATGATAAAAATGGGAGGTTCTTATATGATGCATTGCACAATGTGTCAATGTGCTTTCCTTTCATGACTAGTGGAGGACTTTACGGATCTAAGGACTAAATGAATGAAACGAAATCAGAAATCAGTTTTATTTATTTTTTACCCTTACCTCTGGTTGGAGTTTGTAAACACTGAGATGGCTCAACGAATAACTTTGAATTCTTTGGCTGACATCCACCGCAAGACCCTCCACATTCTCCATATACCATCGCACCATCAGGAGACTGGCGGTAGTTCAAAACATTCGGTGAGATTCTGGGAGTACCCCACGGTACCCATGCACTATCTCTGCGCAAGCGCAGTCCTGTCCCTGTCAAATCGATTTGGAATCGTCCCTTGTGGCACGAGGTCGAGGCAGAGTAACAGTCTCCTGCACGACCATAACGGACCGGGTTGCCTTGAATGTCGGCGAACCTGTAATCATCACGTTCAAGTAGCCCGGTTGTTGGATCGACACGAACCTTGTAGAATCTGTCAGAAGCAAAAAAGGGATTAATAGGCCACTTATGTCTATCATGAAACTTAAGAAAAAGAGACTACACGAGTTTCTTTGCTCCTAAAATGTCATGTCACAAAAATCTGACATTTACATCGAAATGGCACCGTGTTTTGTCAAATTCCCCGAATTTCCTTTTCCTTTTCATTTGGATTCCATCGATGATGAGTAACTCTTTGGAAATACCAAGTGCTTGTTGTTGTTGCTGTCATTGCTGTCGTGGTCGTGGTCGTTGTCGTCGTTATTGTTACTGCTATATTTCAAACAAGGATTGTCACTTCTCATGCCGAAGGTTTGAAGATCTTTTTCTTTATCAAAGTGAAAAAATAAAGCAAATCGGCTCTCCTTGCTATATCCAGAAATTCAAACATCTCTTAGACCGTCATTGAGAGTTTTAAGTTGTCAATGATAACATACCTTGACTTGCCCCAATATTTCTCAGTTAGCGCAGGTTGAGGATTGGTTTTTCCAGAGCAGGACTGGTAGTTCAATAGTCTTTCTCTGTGGAAGGCTGCATAGTTCCTGTCAGGACCAGCTTCCAGTGTGATGTATTCCAAAGGTGTTTCCGTTTTCATGCCGTAACAATACAGACGGACAGGTTCACACGAAGGACTTATCTGAATAGCGTATTCATCGTCATTGTATCCCGACCATGCCTTTTTGATGTCAGCACAACTCCCTGTAACAAAAAATACATGTTCACTAAGGTGTTATTTTTGAAGAAAAGAAGATTTGATTGTCCCTTTTGTTACGATGGGATGCGATAGCCCTTGAGTCATAAAGTGATGATAAGTTCAATAATTCCATAAACACTTGAGGCCGGTTATCTTAGTGAACCCAGGAAAAGTTTGTGCAAACAATTTAAGCTTTTACAGCAACTCTTGTCTTAATGGACCCTTCTTAAAATTATCTTGGATACAAATGTCAGCATGAAAATACGAAAGAATCTAACATTTTCTTGATGAAATTTGTGGTATTTAAGTTGAATTTCCATGTTAACCTTACAGTCAAGATAATTCTGATCTTCAACTTGACAGAAACGTTCTTCAATCTGGAAGCTTATACCAATTTCATTGACAATGGTGATACATCGATGAATGATTACTTACTTGGCATCTGGTACTGCAAGCTCCTCGGAGGGATGACAGCTCGTTGAATTACAGACGATGGCGCATTCGGGCATTCCAGATTGTATCCTACTTTTAGAGCGTCACGGGACTTGCCCTGCTTGTGGAGTGCTTCCAACCAGTAGTGTTTGCCAGCCTCGAGGGGAAAGCTTACTGACTTCTGTGTTGCCGGACTATGGAAAAAAGAAAAACTCGTATTTCAATGCGGTTGCTCAAACCTAAACCAACTTCAAGAGGTAGGTCGTAGCTATTGTAGCTTGCAGTGATGGCTTGGATTGTCTTGTTATAAATGAAATTTCACGGTTTTGGTAATGTTTACAGTCAAAGGAACGGCTGAAGTCGATAGAAGAAAAAAGACCTTCGAACCTATGCCTTTTTGTTAATGAAAGGCCTTCAATATAATCGTATAGTTGCTAGGCTCGGACTAATAAGAACTTTATAAGTGTACATACCTCTGTGATTGATAATCCTGGGTCTTCACGGCAGCAATCAAGTCCTTGTCTTTTGGAGAAGCATTCTCACTAAAGAATAACTCCGCTTCATCATCACCAGTTAGAGTGAATGAGTACAAGCCCGAGTATGGAGCCACGAAGTAGCCACTGATTCGGCTGCCATAATCACTGCCGTCATTCTCTGGAGCACTAAAGCTTGGAATGATACTGACTTCTGTAGGGTTGTTAGGATAACCTTTAGACAACGCGAGATCGCTGATTGTATGACCGGGGACGTTGCGCCATACCATGCGTTTTACTCCTTGGAATGGAGTTTTAGGGTTTGCTGTCGAAGAAAAGGAATTAAATAAGAACATGCAAGGAAATAAAGAAACCAGGGAGAAGCAGGCACTAGATGTAAGGAAAGATGAAAGCAGGCAGACAAGTTAGCGAGATGAAAGATGAAAGCAAGCAGGCAAGTAAGCAAGAAGGTCAGTAAGCAAGTGGATAGCAAGTGAAAGATGAAGGCAAGCAGACAAGTAAGCAAGGAGCAAAAAAAGTCAGCAAGAAAACAAAGAACAACTAAGAGAAAAGAAAAGAAAAGAAAAGAAAAGGGAAAAAAAAAAGATAGAACTGAAATCAGTAGACTTAGATCATTGTGTTGAAATTTTATCGAACAATTTTTTGCTGTATTTGTGGACATTTTCAGGGTGCCTCGGTGATTTATATTTGGGTTATTGCCCGTTAACCATCATATAGGGGGTTATTGTTATTTTACTTATTCACTTACGAATCTTGTGAGTCTCCATCAGAGTCTTGATTTCACTTGTACCCAGGTTACAGGGGAAAATATAGAACTCATCTAATGCTCCCTTGAATTTGCGGAGCGTTTGGTTCGATCCATAATGTGAGCCAATATGGGCCACATCACTCCAGTCTGTACTCAGAGCATCTGTTTCTTGTGGGTCTGTTTGTTCATATTCAGTGATTCGTTCACCGTTGACATATATGGTAGCTTCTCTTGAGCCAGGGTTGTATGTGCCTGCAATGTGAACCCAGCGGTTGGGAAGGATCACTCGTTTGGTGGTTCTTCCGTAGACAGTTTTGTCGTAGTTTCTTTGGAAGAAACGAATCTAGAATAGAATAGAAGAATAGACACCTGTGAGAAAAATAACTTCAAATTTTATCGATACCTTGAAACAACCTCTGGGCTGATCAAACTCAGGGCATGACTAATAACTCACAGATTGAATTGAAATTTAGCTTACTTGTAAGATTTTGCGGATAAAGGAAACTGACCGGAGAACCCGGGGAAAAACCCCGCTGGCCATCCAGTCACACAACCACACATATAAAGTTTACTTTATAATATGACGTTCTTTAAGCATTGCCGGCTTACAATGGCCCTTATTTAGCCAAAGTAGCACCT
Source organism: Actinia tenebrosa (assembly GCF_009602425.1). The sequence continues at coordinate 202,352 of NW_022259603.1, read as the reverse complement.
TTCGAAGACGTGTTTGATTGTTGTAACTGCTTCCCCGGGGCGAATTTGTAAATAAATGACCACATTTGTCAAATCTTGACAAATATAGCCTGCGTTGCATCTCGATTTCCCCCAAAAAAATTTGGATGCAACGCAGGCTAAGCAAATGGGAATTTTAAATTTTGAAAGATCGTTCTTACCTTTCCCTTGTCTAAAATCTCGAAGTGATACTGTCCTTTCTTTTGGTCGTTCTGGATTCCTGGGGATTCTGTCACGAAGATCTCGTGGACATTTGGCGTACTCATGTCTTTAATATGGACCCACGCTGCAATCGTAACTGCTTTGGTTGGCTTGCCCTTAAACCCTCTTCCATCGAGTTGAATGAAACCTTAAAAAGTATAAGATCAGCATACTTAGCACAAGTAATAAATACGGCTGAATATTGCGGCAGGCAAATTTAACTTCGACAAAGAACTGGGGTCCAAAACGTCAGTACAGTTTTTTTACACGGTGTTAAAATTTCCTTCTTATTGACTTGTTGTATTCAACACACCAACTCAGTCCAAACCAGTTACCGCTAGTCATTAAGAAATCCTTATAGGTCTCTTTGGGTATAAATTCAATGACTAGAGCGTGATTGTGCTTTGCAACTAACCCATTATTACATATAACGTTACTAGACTTGTGCTAACCTTCTGAGAGATCGAGACCATTGTCATCTAGTAATCCTCCCTCAGTAAGGATTCTGCCCTGGACTTTGCCATTGTTACCCATTCCAGATTCATCGTACACAGTTCCTGAGCACATCTTGTCGAAGTCGTAGTATAATACTGGACGACATCTGTATGGGTAGTCTGTTTGAGGAAGTCATGAGGTTAGGAAAGATTACATCACAAAGAAAGTCTGCCTTATCATCTTGTCGTTGCTCGTTTTGGTCATCATCATCATTATCATCATCATCATTATTATTATTATCACCACCGGCACAGCCACAATCATCATGCACCGCTATCACAATCATCATCATTATCACTATTTGCCTCATTATCATCATCATCAATACCATCATCATCAGTATCATCATTATCGTCAGCATCATAATATTTATAGTTATCATCATTACCACCATCGCCATATCATCATCATCACCATTACCATCATCATCGCCATCATCATTATCGACCGTATCATCTTCATCATCATCTTCCTCGTCATTAAAATCCTTCATATTTTCCAAAACTTTCATTCTTTCTTATTACCGATATCATCATTTTTATTGGTCATTACAAAAAAACTTCTCAACCTACCTCTCATCTCAACTGGAGGTGATGCTGGGGATGCTGCTGGGCTTGCAGCAGCTGCTGGAGCGGGAGCGTTCATCTGGACTGGTGCTGGTTGAGGAGGCGATTGAAGTGGGTTATCATTTTGCAGTAAACTCTGAGCTTGTGGATTATTAAAGTCATGTAGGGCACCAACTGTTAAAGGGAAAAAAAATGAGCTGAATGAGCTGACATTTTTGTTTGATAGAAACGGAGATGAGGACAGTTAAAGTAACAAACAGCTAGACGGACAGACTAACAGAGAGACTGATACACCAACAGACTCACAGATGGATGGAAAGACAGACAGACAAAAAGACAAAGCAAAAGGTGAAGATAGTTTTCGTTTACTCACTATGGCACATCACTTTAGCGACCTTTGCGGCTTCTGCTGCCTGCAAAGAATTTACCCTCAAAGCGTAATTTGGTCTCGTCGCCATGTTTTTAAGATCATCTTCTGGCACGTCACCTACTCCTACAGCAATAACTTGAACACCGCTGTACTGAAGCTGCTTAGAGAATGCTTGCAGGCTCTTGGCGGAGTTAGTATTATGGTCTTTCTGTGTTCCCATGACGCCGACGAGAAGAATCTTGGGTACATGTTGTCTCATGCCACCAGAGGCGGTGAACATCTCAAACTTGGCCATCTCCAGGAGAATGACAAGATTTCGATTGCCTTTGTCTCTTGGAAGTGACTGAGAAACAAACCAAGCATGGTTACTTGTAGGCAATCAGTTTAGTAAGTTATAAATTTTATCTTATACTGGGAGTTTTTCTTTTTCGATTAATTGCTTGATACCAATCAAAATCTTATTACCAGCCTACAATGACAGGCAAATTCTGCCTGTCCCGTGCTATCAGCCAGAGAGTATTCTATTGCTTGTTATCAATCAGCCGAATGAATCTCATTACTAGCCTACAATGACAGGCAAACGATGGCCGTGATGTGCTATCAAACAGGTATTTCGTTACTGAATGAATCTTGTGAATTTGATTGTCATCCTTCAGTGATAGACAAATGACGTCTTCTCTCTTTCTTATTCACCCAGTGTGCATTTCTATTGCTATTCAGTTGGTAAAATTCCACACGAGACCGGAAATTACGTCTTTTGGCATACACCCATTTCCTCACTGGAAATTTTAATGTAACATGCATCCCTAGTGTAAAATTACCTGGATCGACTTGATGACTTCATCATGTTGGTTATTCTCATCTAGCTTAGATTGTATAGAAGGAATCGTGGAGTATGCAACAACTCCCACATGGGTTGCTGTGTCAGACATAGTAAAGCTTTCCATGACGTTGCGAGCAAAGCTCTTCTGATGTGCCCATTGCAAAGGACTGACATCAGAGGAAGAATCCAGAGCAATAACGACGTCCATATTGTGAGGACACACTGGGAAAAGATGCAAAAAGAAATATATAAGTGTTGTTACTATTACTTGCAGATTTATTACATAAGGACCACTTTTATTGAACAATATTTTTTCTACTTAAAAATCAAAATCAAAGCACCTTTTTCTAGGTCTATAGATAAGGTGAACAAGGAGACATTATTCCCAGTGGTGTAATGTTTTCCCATTACAGACCACATGTCACTCTCTTGAGAATAAGATTCTTTGTTTGAGTTGTATCTATATTCAAGTGTCTTCGCATGCGCAATTGTCAAACAAAGAAATAATACTCTAGGGAATGACACGTGATCTGAAATTGTACCACGGGGAGTAAGATCTATACACTTTACAAAAAAAGGAGTGACACTATTCTGAACAAGTCTTTAAGCAATTAAGGGTGTTTTTGAACAGTTGGTCGGTGTTTCTTGTCTTGGTTTGACTTATTACTTAAAATGGTTATCGCTTCTGCGTTATCTTATTAAGAAAATGAAATTCGGAATTTATATTCAAATCAAATCAACGATCCTGACTCACTATAATGTCCATTTTGCATAGTAGGTTGGGTTTCCTGTGGCATATTTGCGAATTTCTGGGTAGCAGCCTGGGTTATGTAAGGTGCTTGAGTTGGTTTTGGTGTCTCTGTTGTTCTCCAGTAAAATGGGGTTTGCTGAGCCTGGGTTTGTTGACTTTGGGTTGCCTGTGTCTGCTGAGCAAGAGTTTTCTGTTTTTGTTGTGGTTGGGTTGCCTGTGTTTGCTGGGCTAAGGTTGTTTGTTGCTGCTGGGTAGCCTGTGATTTCATTGTTGCTTGCTTAGCTGCTGTGGTCTGTGTCGAATATCCCTTTGCAGCAGTTGCAAGATTTGGAACGGTCGTGGGGTTCTGAGAACCTGTGTTTGACGTCCATTGTGACGTAGCATAGCTTGGAGGTTTTTGAATAGTAGCGACTACTGGTGGATAGGTGAGAGGCTTAATACTAGCGCTAAATGGCGTCTGCGCCTGTGTTGTTGTTGATGGATTAGCAGTGGAGCTGTATCTGTTTTTCCAAAGTTGTGCTGCTTGATTTTGTGCCTGAGTGACTTGCGTCTGTTCTTCAGAAGACAATATAGGCTCTGGTTCTGAGAAAAATACGAAATATGCATTTTATTAAACTGATCTGAATATGCCGTTTCGTTCTTCCATCCATGATCTATGGCCAATGGCATATTGTCCATATCCATTAGCTTCAGCATTATTTTTTTTAAAAAGATTTGTTTTTGAATATATTTTCTGTTAACCTTTATATTATAGTACTCACCATGACAAGCAACCACGACTGTCTTTGCAATGATTGCCACAAGATCTTTAAACGAACCAATATGGTAAGTTTGATTGCTGTTCGTGATACTGTCGGCTTGTCGTCGGTCGGCCTCGTCTTGTCCGATAGTGATGACCACACTTCGTACTTTGTTATTTCGAAGAAGCTGCGCTATGTTTTTCAGTTTCTGATTTCCAAGTTCGCCATAAGACAACACTACCAAGGATTTTGCAGCCTTAAATGAACAGAATTTATTTATTAAGATATTTAATGTACAATAAAAAGGCCATGTAGGTGGGATAGGTACGTTGGTTTGTAGGTAGGCAGGAAGAAAGGCAGGTAGGTAATTTGTAGTTGAGTAAGTGCATTAGTGGGCAATGAGTTGATGAAGTAAATAGGTCATGTAGGTGGGATAGGTACGTTGGTTGGTAGGTAGGCAGGAAGAAAGGCAGGCAAGTAATTTGTATTTGAGTAAGTGCATTAGTGGAAAATGAGTTGATGAAGTCGGCGGGCAGGTAGATGGATAGATAAGTTAGTTGGGCTGTTGAGTGAGGGTGTGTAAGAAAGATGGGTAGGTATGGTGATAACGGGATAATCTATAGGAAAGGTATATCTTTGGTTTTCCTCTCTCCGTAAAAATCAACATGTGAGTTGAGAGTTGTATGCATAGAATATTTAGTGTAGTGGTGTGTGTGTGTGAGTGACGGTAGGTCAAATTGGAAACCAGTATATATACCGAATTTGTATCCCACCATAAAAGTTAAATAATAAAAAGTGATGGACACATTGCACTATCCTAATCTGGGGTTCAAAACAAAGGAATTCAAATTTTCTTCTCTTTAGTTAGGATTAAAATATTTTATGGCTTTCCATTGTTTTGATCGCCAGATAGGGATCCAGTCCAAGGGTTTTACATATCGTGGCATGTTTGGATTGTTCCATTAATGCATTCATTTACCGTTGGTCTTGATCCAGATGCTTGTGTGAAAAGCTCATAATTAGCCACTTGCAGTGCATCATCAAGTCTCGTAGTCTCCTCACTACTGGCTTCAGGGAAGACATTTTCAACCATAGTAAAAAGATCCTTCTGATAGTAATAGCGATTGAACTTCAACTCCAGGGTTGCCATGGATGAATATGACAAGAGACCAAGATGTGTTCCAGCATACGAGATGTTGAAAGCACTGGCTGTTCCCTTGACGAAGTTCTGGACGTCACGCCATTCTGTATCCTTGATTTTGCTTGATATGGGGACTGCGAATGCTAAGTCTGTTGGTGACTCACATACTGAAAAACACAAGAAGTTAAGTGTTAGGAATTATGACATTAGGCAATGGTGGCGGCTTCAGTACTCTTTTAGAGAGGGTCGGAGATAATGAATCAATATAACGTAACCTCCTCATAGTATGATAGGAATGATATGTACAAAAAAGGTATGAATAGTATTTTCTGAGCTTGTGATCTTAAGCTTTTCCAGACAGGAATTTCTTAATAGATTTTTTTCTTTTGGGGAGCATTTTAGTTACGTGCATGCTTAGAACATTCCGATTATCAAGCTAGCTTTAGTGGTTAAGTTTTCATATCACAATCTATAATTATATACCTCATCTTTGGCTGGATTTTTGGCTTTTGTTTTTAACTGCGTGTATGAATTAGGAGCTAAGCTTACCACTTTCATGATAGCTTAGGAACTTAGATAATTTTCATGGATTAAGTTATGTAAATAAATAAATTACCTGGACAGTCTTGGACCTTGCATCGTCGTTTTTCAGTGTAAGGTCCACGGCAGTTGGCTCCAGTGAGACATTTGCGCGTCCTTACTGATAATCCATTACCACATGTCTTCATGCATGGACTCCAGTCTGACCATCTTCCCCATCGTGCTGAAGAAAGCGCAAAACATAATCACCAATTATTGATTTCCGAGATTACCATTTGCTGTTACTTGCGGACGTTAATCATCTTTTTTTTGCTAATCTATGATAATTATTTGTGCTTTACTATTGGGGAAGGAGATTTGTTGTTGTTGTTGGTTGTTGGTTGTGTTGGTGTTTTGTTGTGCTAATGTTATGTTGTTGTGTCGTTGTTGTCATTGTCTTCGTTGTTTTTTGTTGTTGTTGGTGTTGTTGGTGTTGTATTCAAAAACCTAACTTGTTTATATCTGATCGGTAAGTTACAGTTGTCTCGTAGCTCCATCATCGCCTTAGGCTCAAAACAGCTACAGTTATGCGAACTTATCGTACAAAGGATCGATCCCTGCGCCCACCATCTCATCTGTAGTGCACGAAACGCAAGGTCGATGGATTGACCCGGTTTTCATCTAGATTGGGGCAATTACCCATTTAATGGCATAGACTTACGTGGTGGCGGAGGTGGTTTTGCGTTACACACAGCATCGGCAGTTAACTTAACATACTGCATCAAGTCTTCATATCCACTGACAAGATACGCATGTTCAGGATCAGATACGATTTGCCTAATCTCCTGACGATCAACTTTTTCTCCGACGCCCAAGACCACGACAGTCGCACCGTCTAGATCTTTAAGCTCATGCGCTCGTCGCTGTATTGCCATTTTACTCTTCGCTCTTGTGCCACCATCGGTTATCATAACCACTGCTTTAGGAACTGTTAGTCTTGATCCACTGTCGTCCGATAAGATGTGTTCACGAGCGAGTTTCAGGGCGCGGTCAGTTCGGGTCTCGCCGCGTGGTTGAGTGACGCTGTCAAGATAAGCGTCCATGATGTCTTTCTCGTTCATTTCTTGGAAGGTTTTTTCCAAATGTGGAAGCGTCGAGAAAGTGATAATCTGATAATATGAAACAACAAAATATAAGCCTCATCTTCTCTCGGTACGAAACATTTGTCGTTCGGGTAGGTAAGATGGTAAACGAAAAAAATGTGACAGATTGATCACAATATCTGCTAGTCCAAGGACAGTAAGGCAATGCGACTACTCAGATTGTCAAAATGTCGAACAAGGCAGTGTAGTATAACAACCACACGACTACTCTAAGATTTTCAGTCATGATGATTCTGCGCTACCAAGAGTATGTTTGGCAATATTTACAAGAAAAAATAATTGATGCCCCATCCAAGACGATTTTGCTACTTACAGCTGTGCGAGTTCCATTATCTGCGACGTGGAAAGCAGACGAGACGCCTCTAACGAAATCTTTGGTTAGCTTCCATTGCGAGTCGTCTATTGTTCCAGACGCATCCAATAAGAAAGCCAGGTCAATAGTATTCGGGCAGTCTGTAAATATAAAGAGGTACTGTTGATACATGCATTTATACTCTAGTCTAATTTATCATACATGATGATGGTAACTTTATTTAAACTCTGTGTTATGGGACTGTTTAGGTCCCTAGCAAATAAAAATGCTGATATATCGAGACTATACAAAGAAGGAAAAAATGACTTGAAAAAAATGAAAAATATTTCGACGAAGGACTAGCGTCCTAAACGTCAGTAAGTTTTTTCATCTTTTCACGGTGTTAAATTTACCCTTTTATCATTACTATTTCAATAGAAACACCGACGCAGCTCACACTAGTTTTTAGCTAGTTATCTCTTCTTAAAATTATATATATTTATATTCCATCTCGAATATACCTTAAATATCGTTATGAAACTAAATATAAAGACCTTTGTAAAATTTCTTTGTGTCACGAATATCATTTATGGCATTTCCTTAATTACTATTTCTTTTCCAGAAACTCTTTATGAGAAGCATAAATATGGAGCAAACTCAAGGAATCAGTTTTCAAAGGTAAGGTACATTGGGTTATATAAAAGTTTTACTTACGAGGACAGTGTTGTACATCACACCTCTCCACTTGTCTTGCAGATCCAGCACAGCTTGACCCACCCTGACATGTTCGTGAACGTTCACGTGTTCCTCCTGCGCCACAAGTTGCACTACAGGTGGTCCAGGGGGACCAGTCGCTAAAGTAACCTAAAAAAGCGCGCAAAACCGGATCTTTGAGTGAGACATAGACGTAACAGTAGAATATGGGATGATTGAAAGAGGCTCTACTCTTCAAAGTATCTTAGAAAGATTTCCAAAACAATATATCTGAATGAGGATATAGACATCAATGCAATATGGGATGAATAGAAGATTGTCCACTATCTAAAGTAACTTAGAGAGATTCCCAAATCATATCTCTGAATGAGGATATAGACAACAGTAGAATATGGGATGGATGAGATGGGATCCATTCGCTACAGTTGTCAAGAAAGTTTTACAAGCCCAAATATTTGAGTGAGTACAGAGGCATAAAGGTAGAGAAGTCACATCAGTAATTATACAACTGTCAAGTTAACTTAAGCACTTCTTAAATATTCGTTTTTTGCGTGCAATGATAGCCAATCGACCTTACACTTATGTTAAATTTTCAGTTTTCAAAATGTATAATAAAACACCTATTGTTTTTGTTTTTTTTTCATATAGACCCCTTGCATGTGACGTCAAAGGAGCTCAATTTGGAGGACAAAACAAAACAATTTCAATCTCATGAGAATTGGAAACCTATTGACATTTCCTCCAAATTGATCTGCATTCCAACGTGCTGCAAGGAATCTATTCAAATGCTAAAACGTCGTCATGCTTGAAGTCTATTTAAGATCTCTAGTTCATCCACATCCAACAATTGTTTAGTTTATATCAAGAACGTATTTAGAACTGACCTGGGCAATTGTCTTCTTCACAGTTCTGGAATTCCTTGTCGGCTCCTTGGCAGAAATTACCTCCATAGGCAGGCTTTGGTGAATCGCATCTTCTTGATCGAATCTGTCTTCCATTACCGCAGGTGACAGAACACGCACTCCATGCGCTCCAGTCAGAAAACTTGCCGTCCACTACGAAAAGGGTAAGATCTTATATTAGTTGTTGTAAAATAAATGTCAGAAACCTCGCTTTCTGATTGGCTGTATGAGAGAACACAGCACTCGACCACTCTTTTTATCATGTCATTCGTATCCAAAACAACGGCCATTCCATTCTTGGGGTGCATGCTACATCATATCTGCCGTGTTGTTTGACGATAACAAAGCATAACAAATTTACCTGGGCACGGTGACATCCTGCATTCAGCTGTCTCATGTGCATAGCCAGGGCAAGGTTTGCCGCCGTTTTGAGGTGATGGGTTGTTACACGTGCGGTGTCTTCTTACGACGCCACGCCCGCACGATACTGTACATGTACTCCATTTGCCCCAGTTGCTCCAACTAGCATCCACTAAAATTTTTATCACACATTCAAGCATTAGTGATTGTTTTTAACCAAGATAAAGAAAACACAGCGCAATTTTGAATTGCAAACTATTTTATCCAAAAAGGAAATAATTCTTGAGCACTTTTCAATAAAACTTTGCCAAGACATAGTTTAGTGCCTAGAAAGCTAATGCGCACTCTGCTACATCCTTGGAAAGGGCCAACACATACAAACTAGCGATACCACTTGCTATAGACCCCTTGCATGTGACTTCTAAGCAGCATGATCTGGGGGACAAAACAAAAGAATTCCAATTTCCTGAGAATTGGAACCTATTGTTTTGTGCCTCAGATTGAGCTGCATTTCAAAGTGCTGCAAGGTGTCTATATACCACTTGCTTGACCAGCGTCGTGTTCACGTGGAAAATCCGTTCACATGTATGAGAGGTTTGTCAGTCCAGAACGTTTTCAAATGCAAATGCAAATGCAAATGCAAATGCAAATGCAAATGCAAATGCAAATGCAAATTAGTCGCCATATTTCAATTCGGTGTATGGGAGTACTAAGTTTAAAAAAAACATAACAAGTAAATTTAGAGCTTACCAGGGCAGTCTCTAATCTTGCAGTTCTCTTGCTCGCGGTCATTACCCTCAAAACGACAGTCAAGTCCTCCCCAAGCGGGAGGAGGGTTGGTGCAGTTTCTTGTGCGGAAGCGTTCTCCTTCTCCACACGGCTTTGAGCATTTACTCCATGCACTCCATTCAGTGTAGTTGCCTTGCATAGGTTGAACTATGATATGAAGAATATGATTGGCTTTAATAATAATAATAATAACAACAACAACAACAACAAYARTAATAATAATAATAATAATAATAATAATAATATACATTTATAATGCGCTTATTTTAAAAAAATGCTCTAAGCGCAACAAAAGGCCAATGAGTTAAGGTAATAGTCATGTTTGAAGAGATTAAGTTCTTGGAAATTGTTTTCATAGTAGTTTCTTAAGGTAAAATTAGCTCTAAGAGTGAAATTCCTACCTCTATCAATAGTGAAGACATAATTTGTTCTTTCCTGTCCACTGCATTCCAAGTTATTGATATGGCATGGTTTCTTCTCACTGTCTATGCATCCCAGCCATGGCTTGGGTTGGTTTTGATCGCTAAAAACCAGCTGTTCCCCTTCCTGATAGTAAGTCTCCGCCGCTCTTTCTCCGGAATAACAATCTCCGTAGTTTTGGATACCAAAGGTTGTCATTCCGCTGTTACGTGTCATGCGGGCGCACCTAGAAACAGTAACGAGCATTTGATATTTCTGCTTCTTAAATAGACCTCTTCGGCTCTGACGTAATGTTTTCCCATTTCATACCACATGTCATTCCCTAGAGTATCATTTCTTTGTTTAAAGCTTGCGCTCGGTTGCACATGAGAAGACACATGAATGTGGATACAGCTCAAACAAAGAATCTTATTCTCAAAAGAATGACACGTGGTCTGAAATGGGTAAACATTACCTATAGCCGAAGAGGTCTATTGACTATGAACTTGTAAACAAATTGTATTGTTTTGACTCCCCCACCCCCTCCCCCCAAATATGTCAGGTCTCGAAACGTTTTACAGTTACTATAGAAACAGTTGCCATGGCTAAATTACCTGCAAATGACATCAGAAAGATATGTGTCCCAGTTTTCAAGGTCCACTCTATTGTCTTTAACATCACTGAACAGCAGGTTTGGTAATGGGCGGTAGATGTTGTGATCATCTCGGAAACATCCAAGATCCCGATACGAAACCTCGCCTATAAGAAAAAGTTACTTGATTAGATTGCATGTTAGATAATGAATCTAGTGGCTCTAGATTTGCAGTGTGATTGATCATCTTTTAGAGTAGTACTGTGGCTTGTAGAAAACTTATAGTGATTCTCGACGAAGTAGATTTTGGAGACGTCAATCAAAGCGTTTTTAATGAGATTGTGCAATTTTGCTCGTGATATTGACAACGACTGTAACATTTATTTTCGTATAAGAGTGCCTCCGGGTGCCTTGGTTATTCGACACAACATTTAAAAAAAGTTTCTTTTACGATTGTCAAATCAACTACATTTGGATTCACCATCTCTCTTCCATCTCTCTCTCTCTCTTCACCCTTCTTGACCGGACAAATATATATCTCTGATTTTCTCTTTCATAGAAAAGTTGCATGAAAGGGATCACTTGACAGTTGCCATACTTACAGCAGTCCCTAATCTTGCAAGCTTTGATCTCTTCTCCCTCTCCTACACACGGTTCTCCTCCATATGAAGGCCGAGGTGCTGTACAAGTCCTGATTCTCTTAACGACTCCGCTACCGCATGAACGAGAGCACGGTGACCAGACAGACCAGCCTGACCATTCGCCATTTTCTGGGAGGAAAAGAACACAGGTATTTAAAAAGTAGAATAAGCCTTAAACTACCATCATTTTGGTTAACTAGAAAACGAAAGGTAGCTGAAGGTCAATGTCGCTGGATTTACTTTTTTTTGTTGTATATTCTACGTTTTTACGCTATATCATCTGGTGGACTTTAACAAAACGATTTCTCATAAAGTCCTTTTGTAATTGTCCACCAGAATGGCTGCTATGTCTTTGTCTTTTGATCCTCTTGGGAAAGGAAAAACCATCAATTGGGGGAAGTGATTTTAAAGTGGAGGTTGGGATGTCAACTTGACGCGCTCATTGCCGTCACACTTTTAGAAGATATAAGATATATCGTTTATTTTCCCACTTCCACGAAAAGCAATTATTAGCAATTAATTCCAAATTGCGATTTGTTCCTCCGTTAGCACTAAACATCACATCCGATACTGATATTTGAATGTGACATAGTGATCATTACACTTGGAAAAGATAAAACAGGAATAACCCATTAAACTTACGAGCACAAGGCCTTGTATTACACGAGTCCTCTTGAACATCAGGCCCTTCACTGTCGCAGTTTCTTCCACCAAACTGAGGCAAAGGATTCGTACAGGCACGTGATCTCAAACGACGACCGCCACCGCAGGTGACGTCACATTGAGTCCATTCACCCCACTCTGTGTATCCTCCATTGACTGTGAGCGAAATTATATACTCTGGTTAGAAACTCATGGTTGAAGAAAACCATACATAACGAGAAGTGGCTTTATTATTGCCCTTGTCCACCTCTTTTTGCTCCTGTGTTTTTATTATTTTGTAGACCCCTTTCAGTACGTCGAAATGCAGCTTATCTTGGAGGACAACAATAGGTTTCCAATTTTCAGAAGATTGAATTTCTTTTGTTTTGTCCTCCAATTTGAGCTGATTTGAATTCACACGCAAGGGGTCAATCTCATGATTAGCCTAAAGGCAGGTGGAAATGTAAAAGGATACTAGGTTCTTACAAGGTATTATAACCCATCTGTCAGGCAGAAGCCGAAATCTTGCATGAAAAATGCACTCTATACTCACCCATGCATGGGACATTATCGCAGTATGCTTCTTCTTTCTCGGGTCCTTCGCACGATCGTCCGCCATGTGCTGCAGGAGGATTGTCACATTCTCGTGTTCTCGACTTCTTGGACGCTCCACAAGTGGTTGAGCATTGAGTCCAGTTTTTCCAGGCACCCCAGTTACCATCAACTGCGTAAGAAAAGTAAAATACTCCAGTTAAACCAATAGACCTCAACGTTTTGCGTAATTGTCTGCGTAATTGCATGTCTGCGTAATGTTTTCCCATTTCAGACCATGTCTCATTCTCTTGAGGATGAGTTTCTCTGTTTTAGTTGATTCCGTATTCATGTGATTTCTTATTGCAACCGTTAAAGAAATACAACTCTAGGGAACGACACGTTTTCTGAAACGGGCAAACATTACGCTCAAGGTATTTTTATAGAAGGACAGAAAGGCATTGAAATACTATGGTGAAAGTCAAATAGGCAGACGCACCTGGACAGTCGGAGAGACTACAAGGCATGAGCTCCCTGGCAGTACCTGGACACCCTTTACCTCCATATTTGGGTGCCGGGTTGTTGCATAAGCGCATGCGCTCTCGTTTTCCAGCTCCACATGTGGCTGAGCAGAAGCTCCACATCTGCCATGCTCCCCAGTTACCATGAACTGAAGATAAAACACAAAACATTTAAAAAGGCAAATATAGATTTCCTTATTGATGGATAGGAAATGCTCTGAAATCTTATACAGGGAACGTAGTATTGCACTAGGATGAAGATAGAGAAACTATTTTAACGTCGATATTCCATACAACTGAGAAGAAGGAACACCAGCTATTTCTAATTCTCCAGGTACTAATCCTGGTATTCGCCCTTTAATCTCATATTCTTTCTCTTGTTTTTCTCTGTTTCTTCTTGGTGGTATTAAGAGTTTCACCATTGAACCGCGATAGTTTGAAACAAGTGTCTGAGACCTCTGAGAATCACATATTCCTGGCTTGGCAATTAACCTTTTTAGCTGTTGCTTAAGCAGTTTTTTGTCTTGGAACTTTCGAGGCACTTACGTTCTTTTTACAAATTTACATTTTGTCCAGCATAAACTATTCTATGCTGTATGAATATCAAAGAAACTTACTTGGACAAGGTTGAGGATTGCAGTGAACGACTTCGCGGGCATCACCATAGTAGACGCAGTCGCTGCCTCCGTATTTGGGGGATGGATTAATGCACTGTCTTGTTCTGATGTGGATTCCTCCACCGCATGTGCGACTGCAGTCACTCCATTCTGACCAATCAGTGTAGTTTCCATTCACAGCTATTAGAAAGGACGAAAGCTGTTAACTAAGACTGACCCTTAAGGATAAGTAATGCGGAACGGGTCTATAGAATTACAAAAAAACAATCAGAATATAACTGTTTTACTCACGACATCGTCTGACTTTGCATGATTTCTGTTCTACGCTGTCGCCTTCACAGGAGAATCCCCCATTGCTTGGTTTGGGATGATTACAAATACGAGATCTGATCTGTATTCCATCGCCACAGGTTGCTGAGCATGCTTGCCACGCACCCCAAGCTGACCACGAACCATTGACTGCAGGCGCAAAGCGTAAAAACAAGATTCAGAAATTATTTAACGCATTCAGAAAGAAAATATATTGTTTGGCTTACGGTGGTACGGTTTTTGAATGTATTCTTGCCAATATATGTGGATTGTTTGTTTGTCATTTCCTTTTCTATGAGAGTTTTTCTCTGGTTAAAGAATAAAATTTGACCTTCGGTCTTCATCTAGATTGAAACCATGCTCTGTTTTGATTGCAGCGTGTTTTGATGTAATGATTGTTTGACCGTTTATTTCGGGATGGTTTATATATCACTGCAGTAGTAAGTGTTTTTTTTTACATTCCTACCTGGACAGTCTCCAAGGTTACATGATAGTTTTTGTCTAGTAGGACCAATGCACGGTTGACCGTCTCTACTCGGTGAAGGTGCAGAGCAGGATCTCTCTCGAACCCTGGTACCCTTGCCGCACGACGAGGAACAGTTTGACCAGGCTCCCCAATCACTGAAACCTCCATCAACTGGGGAAAAACGTCATAAATATCGTGCTTAAAGTTAGCGTCGTGGGTTCTCTCCTGTGCTTCGAGAGTTTCTTTAACTCCTAAATTCTAATTCGATCTATCGTTAGCATTATCAAGTGGGTTGCAAAACCTGTTAACTTTCTGTCCTCCATGGATTAGTAAATCCGATTAGACTCAGAACAGTTTTAGATTTCTAATCGTGTTATCAAGTTTAATGGTAACCACTCATTTGCTTGCATGTTACGTCATCGTATATATCTGTTGGCAGTACTTTTGCATCAGGTAATTTTTTAGTACCTCCAATATTGCTGCTAAGTGATTGGCTATTGAAAACTTAGCTTCTCCATTAGAATTGCGTTCCCACCATCTTTGGATTTTGTCCAAATTCAAAAAAACTCGGTATCCTTGGAATTTTATCTCCAAACTAAAGAATAGACCCCTTGCACTGAGTCTCGAGAGGAATTATTCTGGGCARCAAACAATGGTTTTTTCTTGCATATAAAAAGACGGCCTGATGTTTTGTCCCCCAGAACAATTGCTTTAGGAAATCAATAGAAGGGGTCTATATAGCGTTAGATGGTGTTTACAAGTATCAGCAATTTGATGTTAATTTGCCAACCATCATCACAACAGTTTTTGCCAAGCTGCTTTGTTTTATCAGCGAATCGATTTCTGGTTGTCATAGTAATGACAATAGCTTACGTCACAGTGCCATAGCATGCACTTTCTTTACGATAATTTACCTGGGCAATTAACGCTGGTATCACACAAAGCCGTATCAACTTCGTCACCAAGCACGTTGCAATCCCTGCCTCCATATTGAGGTTTAGGATTGGTGCAGTTCCTCACACGTGACTTAAAACCTGTTCCACATCTTGTAGAACAACTTGACCAAGGTGACCAGTCACTGTATCCTCCGTCAACTGGAGTAACTAAAAAATAATAATAATAATAACCAAAGTTATCTTTTTGAACTCAAATGACGTTGAACACGAGGCGAAATGGAGTCTTATTTCTGGTAAATACTTGAAGTGGAAGATTATTAAAAATGATACTTGAAGACTCGTAGACTCCTACGCCGGCAGACGTTCTTAAAGACATTAAGAACGTCCGCATAGGAGTGTAGAAGACTCGCCGCTCGGTAAATATTCACCATAATCACTGAGTCTGAGGTGAATAATTGTTTTAGTATAATTATAGACTTGAATGCCAGAGAAAAAAAGTAATTCAGGATAAACAAAACGTTTTAGTATTAATTCTGATTTGACAAACTTTGGAAAAACCTTATAATCACCGCTCGAGCAGTGAATATCGTCTCATAATCACTGGTCGCTCGACCAATCACAGCGCGCGAAACTCTATATTTAAGCCTAAGATAATACTAAAAAGCTATACTAAAACTGAGCTGGCCTTCCCCTCTTTATATACGTGTAGTATTACTTACTATTGTAGAAGGTGTAGACAAAGTTTGAGTTTTGTTGTCCTGAACAGTACTTTGATGTATCTCCACACTGCTCGTAGTTGGTCGTAACACAGCCTAACCATGGCTTTGGCGCTGGACTCTGAATAAATGCACCTTGAATGCCATCCTTACCGAATGTCATTCCCGAACGAGATCCAGAGTAACAGGAGCCAAGATCTTGTAGACCGAAGTGAGAGTACCCTTTCCTGTTGGCAGCGCGAGCACATCTGAAATCGATAATTTAATGAATAAACTTGAAAATTCAAACGTTTGCGCTTGCCTGCATTGTAGCTTCCTTTCAAAGAATTTAGGGGAAAAGCACGAGTGTTATCCTCGAGATCAATTTTTCGTTTACATCTTGCGTCATCGCGGCCATGTTGACAGTTTTCTAAAATGCCTATAACTCTTCTGACAATATTCTCAGTATCGATTTTAGATGGGGTCAGGTTTTGAATGACCCCAAAACATTTCATAGTTTGAGTGCGGCTTCTTGAAGTTATAAAGGTTTTCCATGTCATATGCTAATGACGCGCCTCAGCATTCTCCATTTTTGTTCTTAAACTATGAATACTAGGAATATAGGTAAAAGTTGTGGTGGTTTTGTTGAGCTAACCTGCAGACAAGGTTTGGCAAGTAGTCATTCCATCGTTTGTAGTCCATAGGATTATCATTGTATTTTAAAGAGGTTGAGTCGACGTCACTCATTAGAAGCTCGGGCATTGGACGGTCATTTGCAAGGTTGTCTCTATAGCAACCAATTGGCTTGAATCTGACGTCGCCTGTGAATCAAGTTAAATATTAATATTAGAATGGTTTTACTTAACCAGTGAAACTGAAAATAGTAAGCAAAGAGTGATTTCCCCCAGATACAGTTTCTAGTAGTCAGTATATTTAATAGTCAAAAAGACAGAGGAAAACAATGAAAATAAGATACATTAACCTATATTAAATTTCTCATTTATATTATTATAAAATATTAAAGATATATTTGCGCGCACTGATTGGTCGGCTTCCGTGTTTATATCTTAGGACAATATTTATAGCAAAAATATTTTATGAAAGAAATATAAAACGGACGTTTAGGTCTTACACTGTGCTATAAACACTCTGGGAGCTATAGAGCACTCGAAAAGCAAGAAAAACACTCGACTACGCCTCGTGTTCCTAAGCTTGCTTCTCTCGTGCTCTACAGCTCCCAACGTGTTTATATCACAGTACAGAGACGTGCGCGCGCGTTTTATATTCCTTAAATAGATGCTAATTCCATTCCTTTTTTTTTTTTACTTTGACTATTACTCACTGATTATAACAATTTGTTACACTAAATACAATTACCGTGTAAGGAACACGTGCATTTTTTTATATAAATACTTACAGCAGTCTCTTGCTTTACAGTATGTATACTGTTTGTCATCTCCATCGCATTGCCTTCCCCCTTCCATGGGTTTAGGATTGTCACATCTTCGTTCTCTTGTTCGTATTCCGTCGCCGCATGACTGGGAGCATGTACTCCAAACTGACCATTCGCTCCAACGACCATCAGCTGGGATAAACAAAGTTCAGTTAAATTGAGAAAACTGTATTTTCGTGTCTGTATTTTCCTAGTTCAAAGATTATTTTGATTTTGTGTTGGATAATTGTAAACGACCTGGTGTTTTTTTTGTTGTAAATGACTTGATTTTGGCAAATGATTCAATAAATAATACTTACTTCGACAAGGCTTATTGAGACACAACTTCGTTTCTGTATCAGGACCCATGTAAGTACAAGTCAATCCACCGTGTTGTGGTACGGGATTTGCGCATGCGCGCCATCTTGTTTGGAGTCCAGTGCCACACCTCTTGTCACATACTGACCACTTGGACCATTCTGTATAATTACCGTTCACTGAAACAAGAGAACGAGGAAAGAATCTTATGTCAAGATCTCTTCTATTTTCATTCATCGTCGAGAGAAATTTTACCAAAAGCCTTTGGAAGAACGGTCGACACAGACGATTTTCTTGGATGGACAATAGTCTCCATCAAATGTAGCAGAGGATGAACTCTTAAGACAAGACCGCGTTAAATTACAGTCGAGTCGTTAACCGAAAGCTGAAAACTTGTGATGGCGTCCATTACTTGCCTCATGCTTCATCTTTTCATTTGTATATTGATACAGTGATAATTAATGAGACAAACTGCCAAAAAGTGCCGACGCTAATTCGGCTGTATTCTAATTCATTGCAACCACGATAACACGTAAATGTATTTTGTACTGTATTCCCTATAGAGGCTTTGCACTATCACGTGATTGCAGCCATGACAGGAGGCACAACAATAGAGTCTTTCAACCCTGAGAAACTAAATTCTTTCTTGTGTAAATCAGATTAGACCAGATTCAATTGTTCCTGCCTCCGGTCATGGCTGCCATCACTYGATGGTACAAAGCCTCTATAGTTCCGTCACCTTGACTATTGCTTTGAAGGAGGCATTGACACTATTTTGAGTGGAAAAGTCACCCTTGGGAGAGGATTTTTATTTGAGCGAGAGTAGCAGGGGATGACATACCTGGACAAGGCTGAGCTGTACAGTCACCAACTTGTTTGCTGGCACCTTCACATTTCTTGCCACCACTCTTTGGCTCAGGATTGCTACAGGTTCTCTTTCTTGCCCTGGTTCCAGGCCCGCAAGCAGTAGAACATGTACTCCAGTCTGACCATGCGCTCCAGGCTCCATCAACTAGAATTATAAAGAGTGTTAAAAACTCAATTTCATCAAACCCTGAAACAACCTCTTGGATGATCTAAGTCAGGGCACGGCTAACTCAAGGTTCCAATTAGAATTTATCGTCCGCCTCAGACGGCTATTTTATTGCGTGTCAAAGTATTTATTTAATGGCTGTCCAATGTGGAACGCTCTAAATAGAAACAGCATTCCGAATGATTACAAGCATCAGTGATTACAAACGGTAAAAAAATGTTTTAAATGAGGATAAAACGTACCCGAGCAGTCTTCGATGAAACACTTCTGTTCCTCAGTGTTAGGCCCAAGGTTTTGATCCAGACAAGTCAGACCTCCAAATTCAGGTTCAGGGCGGTTACAGAGTCTTGTCCTCTTCTTAACTCCTAATCCACAAGGCTTTGAGCATGTGCCCCAAGCCGACCATGATGAATAATTACCGTGGACTAAGAAATAATATACACATGTTAAGATTATTTGCATCCCTCACGTTTCTCACCATAGAACTGATTGAACTGTCCCTTTTCTCATTCGGTAAATACCGCTTTATTTTATGACATGTTAAAAAAATTTGCATCTCTTCTTATGTTTCTCACAGAATTGAGTTAATAATCCCTTTTCTCATTCGGTAATTACCGCCGTGTTTTATGACTTAAGATTCATTGTTACATGTTTTAGCCTTGTTTAGGAGCAAATCATTTGCAAAAGTCAACTGTAATATAAAGAATATGCTAATTGAACAATACCAATATTTTAATGGAATCTGCAAACAATTGACTTATCAACGAGACTTAACCTATACAATAGACCTCTTCGGCTCTGACGTAATGTCGTCCCATTTCAGACCACATGTCATTCCCTAGAGTATCATTTCTTTGCTTAAGGTTTGCGCTTGGTTGCACATGAGAATACACATGAATATGGATACAGCTCAAACGAAGAATCTTATTCTCAAGGGAATGACACGTGGTCTGAAATGGGAAAACATTACCCCAAGCCGAAGAGGTCTATTAAGTCTGTGGTCTTCAAAAACAGCGGTATGCGTGGAATGCGAAACTGGGTTATTAAATAATTTCCTTTAAAGCCTGAATATTACTTACTTGCACATGGTATGTTTTGGCAGGGTCTGATGTGTTCAGGGTCTCCTTGGTCCGTACAGTCTCGTCCGCCATGCATTGGTTCTGGATCGGTACAAGAGCGCCATCTTGTTTGAATGCCATAACCGCATGTTTGTGAACAAGATGACCATGGTGTCCAACCAGTGTACTTTCCATCAACTGAAGATCAATGACAGTATTTTACAAGGTATACTCATATATTCTAGTTATTAGAAGATTAAAGGTGTTGTTTGCACAGCAGGTGTAGCTCGGTTAGTGCGCGGCCTTCGGAGCTAGTGGTACCTGGTTCGATCCTCAGGAACTCTGTTTTGACTTCTCTCCAATCCGTATAGCTTCATC
Source organism: Actinia tenebrosa (assembly GCF_009602425.1). Next base: position 181,980 of record NW_022259603.1, on the reverse strand, counting down.
TTTGAATACTCTTAAAACAGAGCACTTATAGAGAAAAGGGAGTAAAGCGCGCACCGTCAGCTCCCTGGAAGACCAGGTACACACTGAAGAAACACTGACTTTAAATAAGGCCTTTATGTTTACTTTTGAGAATATTTTGATACTGAAGTGAGTCTTAATAACTCTCTTAAGAAACTCTGTAACAGCTCTGCATCGATCTTCAGAGCCGTCTTGTTTTGCAATTCATAAAGAAAAATGCTTTGATACTAAGTACTACTTAAAGGGTATTGCTGTTATAGATTGATTGATCATACCTGGACAATCAGCCCTAAAGCATTCCACGGACTCTTTCGCTGCTCCTAGACGGGCGCAGTCTACTCCACCATARGCAGGTTCGGGGTTAGTACAGTATCTGTTTCTCTCTTTGTAACCTTTACCACAAGACTTGGAACACGTGGTCCAATCTGACCACTCCGTGTAGTCGCCATTAACTAAAAATTAGGCAAAAATAATAGTGGAATAAGTAGAAACACATGTGGTGTAAGCTTACTCTTGTAAAAATAACTTGGCTGTCAATAGCAAAATACCAAGCAAGTTTTTTCAGAGCAGTTATAATTGAAAAATTCTCCTAAAACTTATTTGGTTACAATGATTAAAGTCATTGAGGTCAACGATTTTTCCTGGAATTTTATTGGTCTTACCTGGACAAGGCATAAGGTAGCATTTCGAAATCTCGACTGCAGAACCCATTTCTTGCTCAGCACATGATTTACCCCCAAACTGTGGCATTGGGGCATTACAAAACCTAGTTCTGTTCTTCATACCAATACCACATGTGGCGGTACATGGTGTCCATGGTGACCAAGGCGTGAATTTACCATTAACTAGAGAATAAAAAAATAAAACATTAACATACTAGACCTAGTGCTTTGAAAGAAGAATTGCAAGTGCTTACTTGGGCATGGCTCAGGCATGCACAGCCTAGTTTCCTTGCTGTCAGCTTCGCAGGATAACTTGGAGTTCTTAGGGTGCAAGCAGTCTCTTCTTCTTTGCTGAATTCCTCCACCGCACGTTGTTGTGCAGTCGGACCAGTCAGCCCAAGGACCACATCGACAAGTAGCTGAAACAGAATTATGATAGATCAAGTTAATACATGGGACGCAGAAACGTTTTAATTATGGAGAAGTTAACTTCGAAATGGAGCAGCGAAGATATTGAATTGATTTTTCCAGTAGATATAGAAACTTTGGGAGTTAAAAAGAAATGCATAAGAAATTAAATTTCGATGGAAATTAAAGCCATCCGCGATGCTAGAGCGATACTTTGCCAATTGAGCAACAGTGGATCGTGGAAAGCTTGTCGATAGGTAGTATTAGGAAATGTGTGAAGTCGGGTACTGTGTACTAAGTGTTCGTATTAACAGGTTGTCCGTATTATGCAGGTTTAATGTAAGAGTAAATACATATCATCGGGACAAAAAAGTATCCATTATAGCGGTGTCCGTATTAAGCAAGTTGTATCATTAAGGTTGATTTTCAATTTGAAAGTATGGCTACTATACCTGTGCATTCGACAAGTTCGCAGCTTTTCTTTTCAGTCGAAGGACCTTGTTCGTCACAGTTACGACCATCAGGAGATGGAGTCGGATTAGTACAATATCTCTGCCTTTCAACTGTTCCCACACCACAGGTGACTGAACAGGGTGACCATAGCGACCAGTTGCTATAGTTACCATGTACTGGACATTTATTCAAGTTACATATTTCAGTTTGATGCAGTGGACCTAGCGTGTTGCAGTCTGATCCACCAAACTGTGGAGGAGGGTTTGTGCAGGATCGTGAACGAATTCGTTTGCCGCCACCACACGTCTTGTCGCAGTCGCTCCAAGCACTCCAGAATCCATAATTACCATTTACTAAAATCAAACATGACAACATAAGAGTAAACCTTGAAACTGCATTTACTTTCTTTAAATATCATTGATGAACAAACATTTCCCACATTTGTAGTGTCATCTACTTGGAAAATGTCGAGTCCATAGACGTTTTTGTACGTCAACTGTCGCACTAAGAAGATTGCAGCATTTACTGAGGAGGGTACTATAACCTTAGAAAAGTAAGGCCATCCAAACAGCCCCATTTTTCTTGGGTTTGGCTTCCGTCGATCAAAAAATACCAACCAATAATATTAAAAATATGATTAAAAGAAGCCAAAATCAGACTTCTCGAATTAAGACAAGTAGATTGGTCGCGTTATTACAAAATAAATGGATATAACAAGAAAGTAAAAGTTACCAGGACATGGCTCATCTTGACAGCTCGCACTCTCAGTAGTAGGTCCCAGATCAGAGCAGTCTTTTCCTCCGTGCATTGACTGTGGGCTAGTACAGTTCCTTTGTCTGAACATGACACCACCTCCACAAGACGCAGAACATGTGGTCCAAGCCGACCAATGGTTGAATCCACCATTAACTACATAAAGAATATATGGAATAACTGTTATGAACGTCTATTCCTGATTATTTAGGTGTAGGTAATTTAAGTGTAGGTAATTTAGGAGAACACATGCCACCAGCGTCGACTTTTCTGTTCGATATTCTTATTTTAACAAACGGCTGTTTCAATTTGTATTTTAAAAAAGAAATGGAAAAACTTGTCCGCTACACTTTGTGCTTTTACTAACAATCGTTTTGTCCTTTCAGTCCCCGCTTGCTTTATGGGTGTCGCACACAGTGCGCGCGTTTTCTATTTCTTCAATGATTCTTAAAAAGACAGTCGACTGTTTACACTCTTAAAATTCTCACTGTTTTTCTTTCCTTTTCCTTATGCTTCGTCACTGGTTATTGGTGCCTCTCATCGCCTCTTAGACATTTTGTAATTCTCTAATTCCCCAATCGTACGAGACGGTTTTACCTTAATTTATCATTACTTAAAACTAATTCACATCATGGCTTTATTTACTCACGTGGACAAGGACGATCAAAGCAACGAGAAACTTCTTCTGCAGCTCCCAGGTCTTGCTCGGTACAGTTTTTCCCACCGTGGAGTGGTGCCGGATCAGTACAAGTTCGTGTTCTTCTCGTGATACCGCTGCCACATGATTTACTGCAGATGGTCCAACTAGACCAAGGACTGTACTGTCCGTTAACTGAGCGGGAAAAATGCATATCAAATGTCAGGTGTGTGCGAATTCGACTGGAATGGAAATGGCATGTACTAAATTTAACGCTGTACTCTCAGCATACGAAGGCAATGATGCATAGTGTTTCGTACATTCCAGCGAGAATTACTGAGTGCTTGTGAATCTTAATTAGTGCTCTCGTATGCTTTCCTTCGTTGTAGATATATTTTTTCTTGGCGAGCACCCAACGTCAAAGCCTTTAATAAATAAATTTAATATATCTGGTAACTTATTGCCAATTTTGAATAGGTTTGCTGGAGCTGAGGACTTCATACTCTTCTGTTGACTTACCAGCACAATCATGCATTTTGCATGTTTTGGCTTCAATGTTGGGGCCCAAAGCAGAGCAGTCGTCACCGCCGTGAGCAGGTTCTGGATTAGCACATATTCTTGTTCTGCTTGTTGTTCCCTCGCCACACGTCGCTGAACATGCACTCCACTTTGACCAAGCAGTGTAGTTTCCATGAACTGTTGAAAGTAATCGTTTAAAATCTATTATTATTGTGGCTTTCATGGCGTACGGTACTGTCTTACAGTACTTGCACGTACATGTCGTAAGATTGAAATGGCTCCCAATATCAATGGTTATCYGAATGGTTATGGTACTAAAATCGAGAAAATAGGAGATCCTTTGCACTTACGTGGGCATTCAGCGCTGTAGCACTGAACCTTCTGGATGCTTTCTCCAAGTCTTGAACAGTCCAGTCCTCCATTTGATGGAGCAGGATTCGTACATGAACGTGTCCTAGTTTTTTCTCCATAACCACACTTTTTAGAACAACCTTTCCATTCTGACCATATTGTGTAGTCCCCGTGTACTGTGAAGAGACGATTGCAAATTTTTAATGTATTCAGTTTTACTAATACTCTGTTATATACAGCTGTAGTTCCACGTAAATTTTATGTTTTGAACACACCGGCTCTCGACGTCTCCCCAAATCTATCTCGTATTTTTGTCAGACAACGAAATCACATGGAACCTTTTTTATTTGCCAACGAATAAAATCACTAGATACAGTCGTTGTTCATTCGAGTATATAAATCGATAACCGTTCGGCTAATCGATTCGTTATGACAAACCGAATTTACTTACTTGGGCATTGACGATTGTAGCAATGTTCGTGTTCAACGGCCAGTCCCATACCCTGTTCTTGACAGGATTTTCCTCCGAATTGCGGTGTTGGGTTAGTACAACTTCGTTCACGTGTTTTGATACCCACACCACAAGTGGTCGTACACGGCGTCCAATCAGAAAATTCAGTGTAGTTTCCATCGACTAAAAAGGAAAAAAAAAAATATTGCTATGTAACCATCTCGTGGTGACTAAATGAAAAATGTTTTTCGTCCCCGTCTTTTTTCATTTCATTTTCTTTCTTCCTTGTTTTTCGTTTTTACTTTCTTTTACGTTCTCTTCTCCCTCCTTTTTTTCTCTATTCCTGAGTGACCATTCAAAACTTTGACAAAGACATAGCGCAGCGCTCTACTCTTTAGTGAGGGAGAGAAGAATAGTATCCCTAAGGGGCAACCTATTAAAAACACATACATCCTGACTAAACGCCAATCATCAGGAAAAATATGTTAAACTACTTTTTCAATGGACCTGGTTACACGGAAAAACAAAATAAATTGTTTTCTTACCTGGACAATGCTGGCTGTTACAAAGACTAGACTCAACTCTTTCTCCAAGACAATATTGCAGTCCACCCGGATGGTTACACTGACGACTTCGAAATTGTATCCCGCCACCACATGGTCTTGTACACTCCGACCATTTTGACCAGACAGTCCAGTTACCACTCGATGGACACTCTTTCATATTGCATGGTTTCTGATCAAATGAGGGACCAAAGTTTGAGCAGTCTTTCCCTCCAGCTGAAGGAAAGGGGTTGTCGCATGTGCGGTGCCGAGAGATGATCCCTGGACCACACGTTCTGCTGCACTCGGTCCATCTTGTCCAAGGGGAGTACCCTCCGTCAACTAAAAACATCGTTCAAACCTATTAATTCACTGTGCATAGGCATTAGACATGACATTCCCTTGAGGATGATTTCTTTGGTTACGCACGAGAAGGTACGTTAATGTGGTTGTCATTCAAGCAAACGATGACATGGGTGCTTCCCAATGGAATACAGATTGTCCGACCAACAAATTTGAATTCATAAGATTTTTTAGTGGTTATCGATTTTTTTCTTAATTTGCCTTTAGAATGCATTGATTCTAAGACAGACATTTACATTTTTAAGCAATCGATGTCTGTTCCATTCTGTATATCAAAAACACATTTTAGCTTGTCCGACTTAGCAACATTAACTAGGGAGGTAGAACAATAAATGCAGGATTGGTGTATTACTATGAAGGTGATGATGATGACCATGTTAATGATGATGATAACATGACTGATGGTGATTTTGTTCCTACATACCTTGACATTCCTTATTGTTGCATAACTCTTCTTCCTTATCATTACCGTACCACGAGCAGTTGTGTCCTCCAGGACCAGGGGCAGGATTGGTGCAGTACCTGAATCGGTACCTTTTCCCCAACCCACAAGATTTGCTGCACTTCGTCCATCCCGTCCAGTCCGAGTACATCCCATCAGCTATGGGGAAATGAAGAAATTTTAGTGGTGTTTAAAATTGGCACAGGCCTGCCCTGAATTGAAGCTGAAAATACCACCCCACGTCTATGGAACGATTATGCAGACTTCCAATGATGATACCAATTCAAAAAAGGGTCTTAGATAAGACACAGGCCTGCCCTGAATTGAAGCTGAAAATACTACCCCACGTCTATGGAACGATTATGCAGTCTCCCAATGATGATACGAATTTAAAAAAGGGTATTAGATAAGACTTGAATGATGGACAACTTTCAAGATTTGGCTGGTAATTAAGGAAGTGCTAACAACGAAGCTAAACAAATCTTGACTCGAACGAAGTATGACAAAGAATTTTGGGTAAGACTYGAAAGTTGGGCAGTTTTCAACATTTCTCTGGAAAATACGGAAGTATCATAGAGATAGTTTCAATATCTTCTTGTTGCATGTAACACAATTTCAAAAATAACACGTGCAATTCTTGAGGTGCATGTTACATCATAGCCGCTTTTTTGGTTGACGATAACAAAGCATTCCTCATTAAGCTTCTCTTGTTAGATCGACCATCATGGCGGCTCTTTCGATGTTATTTATATCTCAAGGGATTTTGAGTCATTTCATTGCACCCCAAGAATAGGGGGGAAAAAACATAAAATAAACTCACTTGGACACTGATTAGTATTGCACGTCTGTGTAATTAAAGCTGGGCCAAGGTTCATAGCAATGCAATCGTTTCCACCATGAGCAGGTGAAGGATTGGTGCAAAGACGATATCTTTGCTGTACACCTCCTCCACAAGAGGCATCACAGTTGGTCCATTCGCTCCAGTTTCCATATCCTCCGTTAACTGAAAGAAAATGTTATATTGAGTACTGTAAACGCATTGCCCGTCATTTGCTGTCAACCAGAGAATCATCTAGTGTTTGGTATCAACCAGCTTAATGATTGTCATGAATCTTATTAACATCCTTAAATGGCAGGCAAACACTGCCCGTCAGGTGCTATCAACCGGAGAATGTTCTATTGCTTGTTGTCAATCAGCTATATGAGTCTCATTACCAGACTACAATGACAGACAAACACTGCCCGTCATGTGCTATCATCCAGAGAATGTTCTATTCCTTGTTATCAACCAGCTGAATGAATGTCATGAATCTTATTACCATCCTTAAATGACAGACAAACACTTCCTGTCATGTACTATCACCCACAGAGTTTTCATTGCCTGGTATCAACCAGCTGAATGAATGTCATGAATCTTATTACCATCCTTAAATGACAGACAAACACTGCCCGTCATGTGCTATCACCCACAGAGTATTCTATTGCTTGGTATCAATCAGCTAAATGAATCTCATGAATCACATTACCAGCCAACATTGACAGGCAAACACCGACCATCATGTGCTATCATCCAGAGAATTTTTTACTCCTTCTTATTAATCAGCTAAATGAATCCCTTTACTAGCCTCGTAAAATGACAAACAATCAAAAGTTTCTCGTAATTTAAAGTGTTTTCTTTCAAAATCACTTATATGTGAATAGTGTAGTAGTATGGTTGCAGTATTTTTGCATATTGATATTTCAAATTAATGTTTATATCTCTGAAACAAGAAGACCACATACAAAATAATTGCAACCATACTACTACAATGTTCAAATATAAGTGATTTACACTTTGACGATTTTACTTACTTGGACATAGTCTGATGTTACATTCTTTGGTCTCTAGTCCTGGTCCAAGAGAATCACAAACTGCTCCTCCTGGAGCGTTAGTTGGGTTGAGGCATTTCCTCGTTCTCTCCTGAGTGCCGCCTCCACATGATGCTGAACACCCTGACCAATCAGACCAGGATGAATACAGTCCCGTTACTAGCGCTAGGAAATAAAAATAGCAGACATTAGAAAATATTTTGTTGGGAAACTTGGGTACCTTTATTTTTACAGAAATAGCTTCTATCTTTGTTTGTTGGTTTGTTTGTTTGTTGGTTTCAATTCTTTCAATTCTTTCTTCCTTCCTTCCTTCCTTCCTTCCTTCCTTCCTTCCTTTCTGTCTGTCTGTCTGTCTGTCTGTCTGTATGTCTGTATGTCTGTCTAACAGTTATCGTAGATTGATAAGTTATACACCGTAGTGAAAATAGGAACTGACGTTTCTGACGTTAGTCCTTCGTCGGAGTCAATCAATCCGACGAAGGACTAACGTCCGAAACGTCAGTTCCTATTTTCACTACGGTGTATAACTTATCAATCTACGATAACTGTTTCATTAGAAACACCGACGCAGTCCACGCTAGTGTTTACTAGCCATTATCTACATATTGTATGTCTGTCTGTCTGTCTGTCTTTCTTTATTTCCCAGTCATTACTCATCTCAAGAGTAAGTATATATATTTTTTAATCTTAACGATTTTTCGAACGAAAAAATTTAAGATTAGCCAATCCCCTTGGCTGTACTAAGTGTGTTTTAAACTCGCTCAACCAACCTGTTGATGGCAGGAATGTATCCACGATTTCATCGTTGTGCTGAGAGTTTAAAAAGCTCACTTTGATAGTCTTTTCTGCTTCTGCTTCTGCTTCCATTTCGTCTGACATTTCCTCTCCCTGGCCTGTGAATGAGAACACAAACGTTAAACAATTTAACATTCGGGTAGAAAGGGCGTAAGCATATTCCCCATTTCAGATCACGTGTCATTCTCTTGAGAATAAGATTCTTTGTTTGAATTGTATCCATATCCATGTGTCTTCTTATGCGCAGCCGTTAAACAAAGAAATTATACTTTAGGGAATGGCACGCGGTCTGAAATGTGAAAGCGCCCTAGTTCTAAAGGTTTAAATGCCGTGTCGTGAAGAATTTCGCCAACTCGGACATCTTACTTACCAAGACAGTTACCCCACATGCCATCAATGTCAAAGTCAGACGACACAGCACACCACGGTTTACTGTGATTTTCTTCGATACACTTTGTATACTGTTTGTTCTTGTAACTGAATGGGAAAACGCAGCACGAGCCGGCGCTATTACCTCCGTATGTCTTGGTGCACTTTGAATTCACACCTGGATAAAAATATAACCAGTAATTAGAATCCTTTACGTTTAGTATTTATAGAACGACCTTCCGATTTTATGGAACCCTGAAACAACCTTTGGGCTGATCTAAGTCAGGGCATGGCTAACTCACAGATCAAACCCTGAAACAGCCTCTGGACTGATCAAAGTCAGGGTACGACTAACTCACAGGTCGAACCCTGAAACAACCACTGGGCTGATCTAAGTCAGGGCATGGCTATCTCACAGATCACTCACCTTCATTAGGAGGACATTCAGGGCAACACTTCCATCTTCTCTTTATCGTATTTTTGCAGTGTAATTTGGGACACTCGATGATTGTGCAGTGGATTTTTCCATTATGGCAACGGCATTCAGGAGTACACGGTCCTGGTGACCAGCGTTCTCCGTGTTTGTGCACTAAACCATCGTAGAAACATTCATCTGGAAGTACAAGGTGAGGAGAAAGTTTGTTAGTCTTTGTTAAACATCTATATGGTTTTTTGATAGTACCCCCCCCCCCTCCACCAGTGAATTTCGTGAAAGTAAGTGATGAGCACACCACGTGGTCATGGTAATGAACTGACACTCTCCGCTGAACCAATCACAGCTCGCCGAACTATTGCTCAACCAATCAAACGTTTGTACCGTCACTGCTACGACGTGACAACAAACTCGTACGTTTTTCACAACCATACGAAACCTTTAGCCATGCCCAACCACAACCAAAATAGACCAATTCGGCAAACGTCATATTTTGCTCATTTCAATTCTACTAGGAATACTTTTCTTTGTCTATTATATTTACATATCATATCTATATCAATGCTTCATTGACATGGAAATATAATGGAAAAAAGAATAGCATTCCCAGTAGATTTGAATTGGGTAAAACATTCGGTTAGCTGAATTGGTGTATCATATGGTTTTGCAAGCTTTGGTGTTTGTATACTTTGTAAGCAAGGTATCATGCAAAGTCAGTGTGAAAAGTTATGCCTATAGAAAGCCAAGCAAATGTGTCATACGTACTGTTATTTCCTGGCTCTGCCAGCGTCACGTTGGCTGCATGCAAGAAAACCACATTTTAGTCAAGTCAAACAATATTAAGTCATTTAAGAAGGCTCGAAATATTTCTTAGAGCACGCGCGTCAAATCAACTCGTAAATTATAATTATCTATTGGCTGTCTTATATAAATTGGGTTGCAAAACCTGTTAGCCATTAAGCCGTCCTCCCAGGAGTGGTCAACGCATTAGGTTTTAGATTGGATGGGGGGGGGGGGGGGGGGGGGGGGGGGGGAATAGCGTATCCCAAAATAAAAAGTTTTGACTGAATAGTTTTTGGATTATTATGCTTTGAAAAACATGAAAATCTGATCCAAAAGTCGAACAGTATCATGATTTAATAGCCGTTCGAGCGCGCGTGACCAACAAAACCGTTTCGAATATCCTTAAGTAAGTCGGAGAATACGATGTATTGGTTACTTACCCTCCCCTACTTGGGCTGATAGTGCTACATTGTCTGTTGTAGAGGCCACTGAAAGTAAAGGTAAATAGTCAAAAAGCGAATCAATTTATCAGAAGTAAACTTTTTTTCCTTTTTCCTAATATCCCATTATGCTTTGCTTTGTGAGGGGTAACCAATCAAAAAAACTGTTCTTCAATTGAATATACACTATATCTGCTTTTATCTGT
>NW_022259603.1:138087-171261 GCF_009602425.1 Actinia tenebrosa | reverse complement strand
TTTTTTTTTTCATTTTACCTCATTTTATATTGTTCACCTTACTAATATGGAAAAATTGGTTTTATACCATCATTTTAGCTTGCGATACTTACTCTTGTTCGTATCTTGTTGCTGGTTTTCTAATCCTAGAATTTTGAACAACAAAATAAAAAGTTCTTATGATTGTTTGCAGATTCTTCAAAACAAATATACAGCTTGTGTCCTCGGTCGATGGTAGGTAAGTCCGTTCGTATCATGCATTATTTTATTACTTCGAGTCTGATATCTTGGTCAGCATTAGGCTCGTTTCATGCTTTGTGCTATGTTATAGCACAGAGTTTTCTGTACAACGTGTTCGTATCATGCATTATGTTATTACTTCGTCTGATTACGTGTTCAGCATTAAGTTCTGTATTATGCTTTGTGCCATGTTATAGCACAGAGTTTACTGTACAAGTTGTTCGTACCATGCATTATTTTATTACTTCGTCTGATTACTTGGTCTGCATTAGGCTTGTATTCTGCTTTGGGCCAGGTTATAGCAAAGAGTTTTCTGTACAAGTTGTTCGTATCATGCATTATAAAATTACTTCGTCTGATTACGTGTTCAGCATTAAGTTCTGTATTATGCCTTGTGCCATGTTATAGCACATAGTTTGCCTTACAAGTCTTGTCTAGCACTTGTCTAGCTCATCTAGTTTCAGGTTCTGTATACCATGGTATGGTATAGCGCAGTGTTCTATGTAAGTCGTTCGTATCATGCATTATTATCGCTTATCTATTAACTTGAGTTGTTATCATGTGGTTATATTATAACTCTGTCAGGATTAAGCTCTATGTCATGCTATATATCTTGTCATAGTACACTGTTTTCTATGCAAGTTCGTTCGTACCATTCATGTGGATCGTGTATTAACTTTAATTTAGCGTGTAGTCAAATTATATCACTGTCTAAGCTCGTTCAGGATTAAGCTCTATGTCATGCTATATATTTTGTCATAGTACACTGTTTTCTGTGCAAGTTCGTTCATACCATTCATATGGATTGTCTATTAACTTTAGTTTTGCGTGTAGTCAAATTATGTCAGTGGCTAAGCTCGTTAGTTTAGACTCTTTATCATGCTATATACTATGTTGCAGCACAGTGTTTTCTATGCAAGTTCGTTCGTACCATTCATATGGATCGTCTATTAACTTTAGTTTAGCGTGTAGTTAAATTATATCAGTGGCTAATCTCGTTCATTTAGACTCTTTATCATGCTATATACTATGTTGCAGCACAGTGTCGGTTTTCTATTCAAGTTCGTTCGTACCAATCAACACTCGCTAGTCTACAAATTGAAGTTAATTGTTAGGTGGAATTATATCAGTCCTATAAAGTTACAAATGTTGTATATCAAGTTAATCTTGTCATTGTTATTACTAATAGTATGAGACATGTGCAACACCTATAATTCTTGTGTCATTCGGTTATCAGTTATTAAATGCAGTCTTCTCACTTTGTGTCATGCTTGACTGTCATAAGGGTTTATTGAGTATTGAATAGGTTAAATTATTGATCCAGCAAGATAATAATGATTTGCAAAATGTCTGTTAATCACTTTAGAAGCTTTTAACTTTTCAATTCTGTTGTTGAAAGAAGTCAGTTTTTCTGTCAATTTAGAGGTCGTGCGTTAAATAACATAAATCAAATAAACAAGCCTCAAAACGAAGCATCAAAAGTGCACAAACCTTCACACAAAGCGCACGATTTCTGGCAGTTTTCCTTCATCCAGTCGCTACTACAGGACTCAGACGAATATCGCGCACATTCATTGCTTTTATCCTCACAAATGGCTGGTAAAAAATGAGACATTTTGTGAACTTTCATTAGATTTCTGTCGTTTTTTCATTTTTGTTTTTTGTTTTTTGTTCGTTTCTTCTTTATCTTTTGTCTTTATTCTTGTACATTTTGGCCTTTTTTACTTGTTCAGTATTTATGTGTTATCATATTTTTTGAGACTCACAAAGTGTCGAAAAGTTTTGGCGATTTTGTCGATGTCCATAAACATTTCGTTACATTTAAAAACTCGTTATTGTCGGTCTTCTCAGAGGTTCGCATCAAAATTAGTCGTCATGACAACACGTCACGTGATTTGTAACAACTCGCATTCAACTTACGCCGGCAATACTTGCACATCTTGGGGCAGTTCTCTTTCATCCAGCCTTCTCCGCATTGGGTACGTGAATATTTATAACAATCTGGTTTATCACTACACCACTTGGCTTTAAGTTAATAAAAATAACAAAACTATAATATCCATCTAATACAATCTTCAAAGAAATTTCTAGGACTGATAGAAAAAATTCAGTTTTAAATTACAAAAATTCGGCTAAATTTATCTACAATTTTATATTATTTCATACGTGTTTACCGTGGTAACTTTCACGTGACTACGCGACGTAGAAGCTAAATTTGAACAGAGGCAACATGTGCCGAGTTAAGGTACTTTTTGCTATTTGGTTTTTTACTACCGAAGTGTTTTTCTATTTTTATTTGTGATTCCGGGTAACGTCTTGGCCGCTATATTTTCTCTCCCTGCCTTTCTGTCGCTCACTATCATTTTATCTTGGCTGCAAACCAAGAATTAAAGCCTTAAAAATTTTTAGGTAAAAGAGCATGAACATGTTTTAGAGGTTCGTAGAATACTAAATATTTCCTAAAAGTTACATGACAACATTTTTAGTTGCTAAGCAACCACTTCCATACCTTCAGGCACTTGTGCTCCCTGCCCTGCAATACTGTTGGTCAGCGGACTAGTTAACCCACTATGTGCTGCTTGATCATAGAGGTAATTTGATGGCAAGTGAACGTTGATCCTTTCCATGATTGGTCCATTAGTTTCCTTACTGATTTCCGCCACACCTCCCTCTGTAGCAATCTTAACCACTACTGGCTCACGGGAAGTCTCGAGTGATGACGTCAGTTCCGGTGGAACGTTGACGCTGAGTTGTTTATATGTTTGTTGTGGAGTTATTTGGTCAGTGAAGTCTGTGGAAAATACATTTGATAATATTAAACTGTTTTTGATTGCCCCACCTAATCTAAGGAAAATTATCGATATTTACGAGTTTAAACTTATAAGGCATACCATTTCCGCATAGGTTACATGTTGCAGGACAGTTGACCTGCATCCATTTTTTGTCACATTCTTTATCTTGATACTGACTGCATCCCGGGTGATCCTGGCACCATGGGTTGCTGTTTATTGCTAGAAATATATAAAAAAAACATGTTTAAAAATTTGGAGTTGTACTCTTCCTTCGTACTCTTCTTTCTTATTTAATGCCAGCTGATGTTATTGATGAACTCACACTCATTTATACAGGCTTGGCCTCGCTTATAAGTCAGCTATTCACAGATACCATTAAAATTCCGTTGTTATTCAAAACATTGGTATTGTTCAAGCTGCACATCCTTTACATTAAAATTTACTTTTGCAAATGATTTGATCTTTAAACGAAGCCCTAGTCAAGCAACACTCAAGCAACCAAATTAGAGAAGGACATCGCTTCATATTGATTTTGACATGCATTTTAAATGGGAGAAATAGTCCCCTTCATAGTTCCCTGCAATAATAAGCCTTTTCATAGTTTAAGAATCGATTCCACTGCGCCTGCGATTTTATCCCGAATTTCTCACCTTTTTTTGTTTAATTAAGAACAAAAGAAGGTTTAGACAAAAGAAAATGAGAAATTCGGGATGAAATCGCATGCGCGGTTGAATCGATTCTTAAACTATGAAAAGGCTTATAGAGACATGTGAATAATTGTCCAAGGTGTTAAAAAAGGTCTCTATGCATTGCAAGCTCACCGTTCATCTCGCTTCGATGGAAAGGCACGGCTACCTTTCAAGATGGCGCAGGGAACTGTGAAGGGGACTACTGACCAATAATTAAAACATTTGAGCTGTTTACTTACGTGTGGTTGTAGAAACCGGGGGATTCCACTGTTGTGAACCAGCGGCTGAGGAAGAGAGAGAAAACAAAGTGAGACTAGAACTACCATTATAGACAGTTTTCACGGCAGCGGCCATGTGTTAGAGTAAGGCAAAACGATAAAATAAAATCTCGAGTCGAATATTAAAATTCCATTTAGTTGAATTTAAATTTAATTTGACCTATTTTAGAATCGAAACCCTAGCTCTACTATAACTAAGTAATGCTTCATAATTGACCTTTTCGGCGCTAGCCGTCACGTGGTATTAATTGTATTGGATTGTGTTACGGTCACCAAAATTTCGGACATTGTTCTCGGATTTCCGTACAAATATACTGACTTAAAAAGAATTATTTACTTGGTTCATTTAGTTATTTCTCTAAATACAAGTAAAATATCATTTTTCTAACTTGATTGAAGCTTTTCTTACTTCTGTTAAGAGAGCTAACTAAAGAAATCTACCTAAATTTTGTCTTTTAACTCAGTGAATTTGTATAGGAATCCGAGAACGATGTCCGAACCAACAATTTGTTTACGACGTGACGGCTATCGCCGAAAAGGTGAATTGACATGGGGAATATCCGTTTGAAAGATTTCATTCATGACTGATCCAAACCCTAGCTCTACAATCACTAAGTAATGCTTCATAATTGACTAAGACTTGGGGAAGATCCGTTTGAAAGATTTCATTTATAGCTGCACAAGTTCTTTATTTATCAGGATTTGTTTACTCTCTCCATTCAAAAAACAAGCAAACAAAGTTTTTGTCAATCCCTGAAGTTTTAGTTGTAGAAATACTTTGCATAATCAAAACATCAAAATCCGTCAACGCTTATAAATAGAAACTGATTTTGTCCTTAACTTTGACTATTGTGACAACATGATTTTTGCAGGTTTTCATAATTTTTCATTCAAAGTGTTTGAAACAAGTAGTACTATTCTCCCCAAATTTATCAATCAAATTGGAGAAAAATTCTATTTTGCGCCGACTGTAGTTAAGTTGATGGGTTTTGCAGTCAATTGATTTTTGCAGATATAAAAAGAACTGAAAAACATTGCAATATTGTCTATATATATCTGTATGACTCCATTGCAAAAGAAATCCATGTTTTAAAAACAGCTTAAATTTTTGCAAATAAATATCAAAATAAACAATTCCTAAGGTTGAAAATAGTAATATTGACTTTTTTTTTTTCATTATATAAAATACCGACCAAGGAAATTATCGTTGCTGTACCTATTCAAGCGAGAGTTTTGTTCATACACCAATAGAGTGATTTTCCACAGACTATGAAACAGTTTGTAGTTAGTGTACAACAGGCAAAAAGACACACACAAAAACAATGGAAATAAGATGTGCTATCGTCTTTTATAATAACTATTTCAAGGTGTGAGGAAAATCACTTTGTATGTAGAAAAGCACATGAACAAACAATAAGAACTACACTTACCGTAAATATTTTGTGATATGAACTGTACAAGAATTCCAAAAACTAAAACTACTTCATAATGATCCATCATCTGCACAAACCCTACATCGCCATTTTTAAATGGTTTCAATGAAGTTATATCCTATAATTCGAAAATCGCTCAGGCGTTTTATATAAAATTAATGCCCTTTCGTGAAGTACTGTGTGGCCACCCGCCCTAAATAGACTGGAGCAGGGAAGACTACGCATGCGCGTTTGGTTTTTCTTTGTGTAGCTGGATTCAAGGATTATTTTATTTTTGTTACTCGTGAATGGATGCATTTTCGTCTCCATAGACCATAAATTATAAAGCTTTCTATGTTTCATTATTTCAAAGCTGGCCTCCAAAATTCGAAAAAAAGCGAGAAAAAAGCTCATTCCTAATTTTCTCTCCTCATCCATTCTAAAAACTATTTACTTACGGGCTTTTCTGTCTAAAAATCAAATCACGTCGACTTTCATGTATAAACAGGCTTTTCAAAACACTTCTATTGTTCTTGAAAAAAATGAAAGAACCTAACTGTCTTGTACCGGTTGTCACCGGCCAGACACCAGATACCGTAAGAATAGTAGAAAACCATGGCAACGACGTTAAGGGCGGGAAAACGGTTTTAACTCTGTCTCTACTTTTAAACAAACATGAACTAAAGCTCAAAGTCTTTTTTTCTTGATTTTGTCTTAGTTCAATTCAGCTTCTTACTTTTTTTAAAACTATAATTCAAAAAAGTACATACAGACAAAAATGTGTGTGTGTTGCCCCCCCCCCCACCCCCCCCCTTCTCCCCCCCCCCCCCCCCCCCGGCATTTCAGGCTAAGGTAGAATTTAAACCCGTAGTAAGAGTTTTTGCTAAATTTCGTGTATACCATTCCTTATTATATTTGTGTTTTTTGTTTGTTTTGTTGTTGTTTTTTTCGAGTAGATGGTGAGCACCCCATATTGCATGACCCGCGTTGTTTATACAGTAATCCACTGCCGAGATATGCTTTGCTTGTCATGAACAAAGGTTTCAATGCGAGGCTTCGTTCAAAATGCTCAGTGATTCGTGATACTAAAGCCTTTGTGTGTGACAAGCGAAGCATATCTCAGAAGTGGACTATTCCGGTCTTTGTCTTCTCGTGTCAAAACAATAGAGCGTTTTTACTCACTTGACAAGGCAGCCATATTGGTGTACCAACCAATAGAAACTTTCTGCACAACTTTTGCATAAAAATAGTGTTCAATTCCCTGAGGATAGAATATATTCTGTTTTGGTACACCAAGATGGCCGCTGTGACATCACGTGAAAACACTCTATACTCAGTTTTTACTGCGAGCTGTGTAAAACATTTCGTCCAAATTTAAAGATGAAAGTTTGTATCTGTCTTTGACCATTTTCTTTTATGTATTTACTTATTTTACTCTAATGTTAATGGAAGTATTATGATCATCCGGGTGGATGTAGTCCTGAGAAGGACTGTTTGATGTGACTGACGTTTCGACAACCTGAGCGGAAGTCACCTTCAGAGTCAAGTGAAGAATAAAGTCAGATTGATCATATTTATACTGCCACGATAACAATAGCCTAATTACCTGGATTAGCGTAATTGGCGGCGTCGGTCTAATGAGTGCGAGTCGCTGTTTCGGACTACATCCACCCGGATGATCATAATACTTCGATTAACATTCATTCACCTGGGTTCAGACCGTTCTATACAATTATTTTACTCTACTTACCATTTGATACAACGGTGACTTGTCCAGCACTCAAAGGCTTCTCGAGGAAAGAAACAGAAATGTTTCTACTTGTTTGGTTTGCTCCATTCATAACTTGGTTGACAATATCTTCCGCTCCTTGTCCATTAAGAGGCATAGAAAATTCATGGTTTCCCTGAAAGTCGACCGAAATATTCCTTTCCGGTAGAGCCGCAGTCGTATTGACCAGCGGAACGCTCACAGTCTCGTTCTCGTGTCCAGTAAAAGCTACAGTAATATTTCTGACAGGCGCACGACTCCCAACAGTACTCGACAAAGTTTCGTTTTCATGCCCCATAAATGACACTGATATATTTCTTTGTGGTTCATTGGAGAAAGGCCCTGTTTCGTTCTGTGCTCCATACTGGGCATCTATTGGTTGGTACTGAGATGGCGTTTGGACTTGAGGTCTAAATGAAACCCTAATCTTCTCATTATTTGTTTGAGGTTGCGGTAGCCTTACTTGATCTACACCATGTGGGACCGCCTTTGAAGATTTCTCGTCAATAAAGGAAATCTTCATTGTTTGAATTCCGTTGTCGTTCTTGGGTTTCATGTTAACTTCCTGCACACCATAAGGTTGCTGCACCGGCTGATGTTGCTTGACGAACGATATTCTAATAGTCTCCGGGTGATTTTGAAGCGATTCCGTTACTTTTGGAGGTATTTTGACCACCCAGTTGGGATATTCATTTATTTGAGGTGCAGCTACCGGTTGTTGTCCTAGCACAGGGTATTGATTAGCAGCCGTAGGCAAAGCAGTTGGCATACCGTAGACGGGTAAAGGTGGTTGTGACAGTACCGGATATGCTGTGCCCTGTGTTGGGGCCGGGTACGCAGGAGCAGGTGTAGGGTAGGCAGCGTATGGTGCTGACGTTGGATAAGCCTGCAACGGAGCAGGAGCTTGATAAGCTGCCGTAGGCGCCGCCGTAGGGTACGCTTCTGCAGGAACTGGAGCTGGATACGCTGCGGTAGGGGCAGCCGTAGGATAGGCTGGAGCAGGAGCAGGAGCAGGGTAGGCTGGAGCTGGAGCAGGAGCCGCGTAGGGTGCTGCTAGGTTTGGAGCAGTCGCTGCCGGTAAGGGAGAATCATGCATCGTCGACGTTGACGGTTCATCAGGTTTAGGATAAGTATAATTCCTTAACGGTGCCATGATTGCCACATCCGGATGAGAAGTTGGCGCTGCTGCATATCCTTCTAATGGGTTCACTGGTGTAGGGCAGATGTTACATTTCTTTGGACAGTTCAATACTACCCATTCGTCTGTTTTACAAGTTGAATTTGGATATATTTGACAATTGAAATGGTCCTTGCATGGTTCTGAAAAATAAAATAAAGTATTCAGTCAGCGTTGTCGTGTTTCTGCAGCCGTCACAACTCAGACAGGGCACGTTTTCTCGTATCTTTCCTTCTGTTCATCGATGCGAGTTAGGTAAGACTCTTCAAAGATCATTTACTAGAGTGTGCACCGACCTTAATAAATACTCTCTCTCATATATCTCAATTGGCTTCATTATTTTCTCCTAACATTTCATGGAGAAAATAATCGTCAACCAGTAAAAAAACTTTGGAAAATGTTTATTCAAGGTTTTTATAGAAATTCAAATTGTATTGCAATTTATAAACAATATTTGAGATCTATTCAAATTAAATGGGATTTCTGTTTGATTTTCTTTACTGGTTTCTTGATCACTCAACCGTTATTTTTCGTTGGTTAAAGACTATAAAAACCAGTAGAGAGAATATACACAGTTTGATCTTTGACTTTCAAACTTGCAAGTGACCACAGGTGTCAGGCCATCTTGAACGTAAACTTGATTCAAACACAAAGCGACTGAACTTGTTGCTTTTGACAAACAATTTCGAAAATATCAGCGCTCCTATGATTTTATCAAGTAGTGAAGTATTGTTTAGAATATTAGTCGTATTTCCATCCAATTTGACAACGACTTGGACATTTTTAGAGCGAAATATTTTGCAAAATCCAATTCATCAACTACAAGCAATGACCAGTAATTCTTCTATTGTGAACAATTTTTTTGCTATTTATAATTGATCAGGAAACTATCAAAAAATGTCAAAATTAAGTAAAACAAAAAGCCGAGGAAACTAAGAGAACATAAAATAACATAGTTATCAACCCTTCGTTGTAGTATTCTCTTTCTTTTTTGATTAAATTGTTACTCGCTTTGACAAAGTTCGAAATAGGAAGAGTTTCGAAACAGGTTTTTACTTCGTACTACCTGTTGAAATATGTAGCGGCTTTAAAAAATTTGAATCATTTGCATTGTATTTCAAAACTTTTCTATCTCTAGTTCTCTATCTTTAGTGTTTTGAACGGCATATTCCTCACAATTAGATTTAACAAATTTTTTTGTTGGTTATAAAAGAATTCGCTCGTTTTGAAAAAATGAGAAGTGTTGTTTAAGTTCTTATTATAGTTTAAGTATGTAAATGCTTTTAGCTACATTAAACTGTATTTTGTGCTAATTAAGTGTATCCCAGATCGTTTGGGCATATATTATAGTAGCTCAAAGATTCTAGTATTTACTTACCCGAGGACAACGATGTTCTAATAAATGCCAAAGCACAAATTGTTAGTAATATCAACTTCATTTTGATATAAGTTTTGCTAGTTGCTTTTGTCCCGTTATCTTTTTCTCCTCAGTTCAATTCGTCGTGGTCAAAAAGAGGGGGCTATATCACGCCCCACGGTGGAAGTATTTCACTACGTCTTATCGCCTGCAACAAATCAAAAATATGAGAATATGAACGATATTTTTAATGGAATGTTCAACCAGTTTGATCGACCTGTCTCGCCTTGTTTGGTGGCAAAAATGGCGTCGACATCTACTTGATCAATAATTTGAAATCAGCTTCAGAAATATTTCTTAAATCATTTTTTCTTTACTCTCCTGCGGTCTAAACCGTAATTTTAAATACATATTTAACAAAGTCTACAAATCAGAGATTTGAAGTAAAAAAATATAAGACAAATGCTTTCAAAAAAAATATATTTAAGTATATTAAAAAAWTTTTGCCACATTATTCAATTTCAATTAGTAGCTTATAATATATATTATATCTGAATTATTGGATTTTCCTGGCGATAAATGTTGAAAGTTTTCGCCAAGAAATTCTTTTTGATTTAAAAAATAATTATTGAGTTCAACATTTTATTTCAAGGTTTTCTAGGGAAGTTATGGTTAGTAAACATGGACTGTTCATCCGAAAGAATTCAACGGTCATTGACTCAAATCTCTCGACAAACCAACTACCAATAAGTCCAAAAGATAATCTAAATGCAAAATATTCAACTGAAGACTTACCTTTAGATTTAGTGAAAATTCCCTAAAGTTTCTTTTCCATATAGTCAAGAAAAGCTAAGCCCCTCCATGGCGCCAACGTACTGTCAGTCCGATTTTTTGGTAACTTCGACGAATTTAAAATTCTTTTGTTTCCTTGTGTTGTTAGCGCATGCGTGGTAGGGTGGCCACGTATGTAATCAAATATGGTACCGACTGTATTAAGAGAGTAAGTGATAAAGTTGCTGGTTCTGTAATTCTTTGCTTGCAATCACGTGACAATTTGCCTGAAATTTTGCTTCCGGTTTCCAAGTGACGGTCAAGTAAACAAAGATGGCGGCTCGCTTGGGTCAAGTTAACGATCAATCTGCCCCAAAAAGCGCTCTTTCAGAGTACGCTAGTTATCTTGACTGCATACCCAAGTCAAGATATTTAAACGAAATATCTATCTGTGATGGAATTGATCCATATTCTATGAAACCAAAGGACTTTTCGAAGGATTTCGCCGCCTTTCCTGGCTTTCAGTTCCCGGACATTTCCAACTATCTTGTAGTGTAAACATCGTTTTTTATTTTCATTTAATGTCTTTGCCGGCAAATCGGAGAGCTTTTGACGTGTTATGTTTAACTCCTCTTCCATTGCACAAAAAAGATCGCTGGTCAGATCCGTCTGGCATTCTGCATCCTGACGATTCGGGTTTTCTGTCGTTTCTGTCTGTAATAAAAAAGGGAATCGTGGCATCAATAACAAAGCTTTGAAGTAAATAATAAATAAGTTACATATTTTTACCTTGGGCTGATAGGTGCGGATCATCTATGGTTTGTTCATAAGAGATTTCTTCATCAATCAGCCGAGCTTGCTTCTGCATTTATAGTCAAGCAAGGCACTAGCAGCTTCGGAATGGAGACGTTTCAGATATCTGTTTGCTGTTCTCTCACCGCGCTTTATAGAACTCTCTGTGGCTTGTTTTATCTTCTGATGGCCAAGCTTCAACGTAGGGGCCCAATCTATGTCATCTTCGTCATTTATATTGCTTGGACRACCTAGATAAGATATACATGTATAGAATTTGTTTAGTAAACAGACTTCGATACGACGCGACGAACCTACAAACACTCTACAAGCATCATCGTATTTTCATTGTTTACAACAAACCAACACGTGCAAAGCAAAGAAATAACATCTGAATTTCAAACTCAAACAAATATAGAATTGTTAAATACCTTTTACGAAGTGATCGCTACATACACGAGCGTGTGAAGATTCAACTCCTTTCGAAGATACAGTACTGTTAAGTCAGGATAGCAGCCATCGGTGGCGACGTCTTTTTGATAAATTTCTTGTCCGATCTCCCTTGTGAACCACTTCTTTAGGTATTCTAACAAACCCTTTTCTTTTTTCTTATTAGATAGGTTTGAACAACCATAAACTGAACAGGAATCGGGCATATTTTACGAAAATTTTCTTTTGACAACTTGTAAACACATACATTGCTTTGTACGCCAGCTGAATGCTTGACCGTCAGCTGGAAATATGCATACATAATGACCGGAAGTGACGTGCATTGCAAGCAAAGAATTGACTAGTGACGAAAAGGTGATAAGTTAGAAGAAAAATTTCAAGAACTTTCTTCAAATCGAAAGCTTGTGTTTTCAGCAAAAAATCAATTAGAACTTCGAGAAACAAAAGATATTAGGAGGGGAAATATATTAGAATTTTTTGTAGTTTTTTTTTAGCGAATTCATTTGGTGGAAGTTCAGTGTTGCGTTGCCGTTTTTTCCTTTAATTTTTGGCAAACCTTTCCCGTTTTACTCTCGTTTTTTGCCTTCCAAAGAGGTTTAAATGTAGTTCTCACTCAGTGGTCACCTTAATCTTCAACAGGTGTTGAAACCTTCTATGCCAAAACATCAAATTCCTTTAGATAGTTTCTCTAAACAAGAAAATTTATCACTCCAGGAAAACCGAAAACAAATCCAGCCGGCTACAATTCGATGGTAATGAATATTGCCTGCTTAAGGTCGAAGCTGTAAGTATAGTTAGCGCTTCAGTTATAGAATATCAGAATATTTCATAGTTCAAAAGATCAAAGATGAGAACTGGTTAGAGAGTAAAGGGCACTTGTAAACTGGTGGCACAATGGTCTTGAATGTGCAATATGGAGTCACTTAAAAATTCCGCCTTAAATCGCGATTCCTCCGTTTAAAACTTCAGTTCGATTTGCTTGATTTTCAGTTCATCGGTCACGTGAAGGAGTGGGGCTTATACAAATAACCCATAACATACTGTAAAATGAAATGTATGAGTGTTTATACACTTCTTTCAATAAAGTTAGTCGCCTGAAAAGCTACAAAGCTGAGACCAGCAAGAATTATGGGTAGTTACATTTTACATGTTTCAACCGCTTTAATAACTGTTGATGGATTTTAGATCTTTTACCATTTACAGTCTCACCTCTTCTGAGCATCCTCAAGCTACAAATTGTATCAAAAGCTTTACTTGTTTGATATTAAAAGTTTCCCATGATCCTCAGTGATCTCAGCTTTCTAGGTTTTTTTGGTGACTAACTTTATTGAAATAAGTGTATACAACTGCGTTAACGTAAATCGATATATAAAGTTTGAAAAAAATATTTTTGATAAAATAAATTTTATAGTAAAAAATGCAGATATGGCAGTTAAATTTGGTATGACGAAAGTTTACAATACTTTTTTCGTATGACTGTGAAAAGCTCAGTGCCGTAAGCGTGACGTGACGTGCCGTGACCGTGATACTTTCTAGAATTTTAATTGGCTGATTGTTTTCACGCGCAATATGATTGGTCCAAAAATGCCGTGATCTTGGCGTGACAGTGTCCGCGCCGTGTTTATGCCGTGTTCCGGGTATTTGATTGGATGGAGAGTAAATTCTCGTGCAATGTGATTGGTCTGGCGTATCCCTTGCCGTGTCACGACCGTGTTCGTGCCGTGAACTTTTCACAGTCATACGAAAACTGCACTATGCAGAAGGAACGGAAGATTTCCTTTTTCTTATGCTTCTGCTTCTGCTTCCGTCCTTCCGTCGCTAGTGAAAACCAGATTCTTATGCTTCCGTCGCTAACAAGCAGAAGCACAAGGTGGTAAGCCAATCAAATTCTCGTACTCAGTCCCCTGCACGGGAAACTTCCTATTGTTTTGCTTATGATTCCGTCACATTCATTTTCACTAGAACATAACGATCTTATGCTTATGCTTATGCTTCCGTCGCTTATGTCGCTAGCAAAAACCAGCCTTTAATGAACAAGCGCCAAAAGGGTGGATCAATCGTTGAGGTCCGTGTAAGATCTCCCAAGGATTTTCGAATTTGACACCCACAGAAATGCAATTCTTAAAGCATTTCAAACAGTTGTAATATTATGTCATAGTTATGCCAATTCTGCCGTACACTTTGCGGACTTTGAAAATAGAACTTTGCATGATTACTCAAAATGGCGGACAAGGAAGCACACGGAGTGATCAACAGCATGAAAACGAGGCGTTTTGTGGATTGCATGCTGGACTTATAGTCTGTGGGCTCAACGATGAATTAATTGACGTTTCAAATATTATTTGTCACCAATCATTTCCCTTTTGCACATTCCACTCCCCCACCCCCCAACCCCGCCTCGCCCCCCCAAAAAAACATTACAGATAACAACTTAACAACAACATAACTGCTCAGAAAAGGGAGGTGAAAATCCACCTAATTAACCCCCCCACCCCTGGATCCGCCCCTGCATACAAGCTCAGAGTTCACTATAAAAACGTATTAAATACTCTGGCACTCCAGACCAACCATCAACACGCCTAGTACCAAAGTACCAAATTTCCTTTTTGCTGCAGATAACATTTTTATTATATATCTTCATTGGTTGGTTCAAGTAATTGGCAAACCTTTGGGAAATATCATTAGTAATTCTGCTTAGAGTGCAAACCATATGTCTGTAAAACAGTACTAACCAATTAGTACAACATAGCACCAATGAAACAATTGACAACAAAAGAAATAGATGTGTTTAGTGCTATTTAGTTTTTGTAATATTTCACGAGCATTGTTTGTATACCACTGTACCAGTATTCAACTTTGCATTATATTTTGTTTATTTGAGCTCTAACATAGAGAAAAGAGTATCGTGTTTTCACAAATTATTAGAAACTAACTTTAGCTGGCATAATTTCTTTTTCACAGTTCCTCTGCCATAATGAATAAATTATGATGATTAACATCGAAACGAGACGAACGGTAAGTCATATATTTACGAGCTAAACTAAACCCCTGAACAAAAAAAAATTGAAAGGAAAGCAAAAATCTTTTTATAAACATCCACCGAGACGATAGAAGACAACGCAATTTCTCTTAATCCATAAAACAAGAAACAACTCACCGTTCGTCTCGTTCTCTTGTTAAGTGACAAAATTTGAATAATATTTATTAAACTATAAATAAGTAAAAGATAAAATTAGGTGCGGTAGTACAGCAGAAATTTTGTACCACATGCATCGTCCTGCAACATGTTTTTGCCTTCATAAATTGCAGACCAAAATGTCGCTCGTATTTCTGGAAGATATACATTTTTCTTTTTTTGCAAAGAGTAGAGATAGCTTCTACCACGTACAAGAAATAAATCTATTCCAACTTGATTGGTAACACGAAAAAAATTTACTCCACACTTTGACTTTTGCTAGAAAGGTTGCATGAATTTGATGACCACATTACTAAATCCGCTTTTTCTCTCTTAAAACTCGCCTTAGAGTTTCCAAAGATCTTGTTGATAATCCAAAGCAATTTTTTTTAAACCAGTCCACAATTTAAGCCCCGCGAAAACTTCATTCAAATATCATTAAGGCATATATTACTAAAGCTAAGACCATGTGGGATTGCCATTTTTTCTTTTCTTTTAGCTAAAAGGCCTTTTTTCTTTGATTTTTAAATTCTAAATTCTATATATTCATGCACGTGCTTTAAGGCTGATACATTTCAGCTGGAAAGTCGATTGAAATAGTTTATTCTGATTATTATTGCAACGATTAAGCAAACAGCTTTATTTGAATATAGTCTTTGGAGCTTCTTTCTTCTTAGCCACTGTATCCATGACTGGCATAGAAATTCTTTAAGTAAGTATTATATGATTCTGCTAGTTCTCTTGCTTCTTGTGCAATACGTCTCTGAGCCTCGTAAGGATCCGCGGGGACCACAGGTTCTCCAGGTGGTTGCACGGTCATGTATTCATACAAATGTGCCGACGGGTCGTCTTCTTTCTTTTCTTCATTTTCTTTGGTCTTGCTGCTGTCTTCACTTTGTTTTGTTTTCTCACTTGTCGATTGGTCTTGTTGCTGTTGGTAAGGATCTGAATAACTGGAAGAACTGCTGTACGGATTGGAGCTGCTGTAAGTGTTGGAACTGCTATTAGGATCGGAGCTGCTGTAAGTGTTGGAAGTGCTGTTAGGATCGGAGCTGCTGTAAGTGTTGGAAGTGCTGTTAGGATCGGAGCTGCTGTAAGTGTTGGAACTGCTGTTAGGATCGGAGCTGCTATAAGAGTTGGAACTGCTATTAGGATCGGAGCTGCTGTAAGTGTTGGAACTGCTATTAGGATTGGAGCTGCTGTAAGTGTTGGAACTGCTATTAGGATCGGAGCTGCTGTAAGTGCTGGAACTGCTGTAAGTGTTGGAATTACTATATGAGCTAGAACTGCTGTTAGGATCAGAGCTTGTATAAGAGTTTGAACTGCTATTAGGATCGGAGCTGCTATAGGAGTTGGAACTGCTGTACGGTTTAGCTGCTTGGTTGTTGCTGACATTTACTGGTTGTACAAGCTGCGATGTGTTTATGGCTGCAGAAGGAGCTGCACCTACTGTCTGGTTGTTAACTGCAGCACCTGTAGCGCCGGTCTGAGGAAGGAATGTGTTTCCCTGGACCCTTGGAGCCGTTGTTGTATTCACTGGAATCAGCGGAGGAAGAGTAAAAACTGGCCAGTTTATTGCTGAAGCATTTTGTCCAGAAACTGGTGGTACCATAGTCGTATTTACAGGAGGTGCAGTCATATTGGGCCAAACAACTGGAGGCTTCGTTGGAGCGGTTGCGTTTGGCCAGACAAAGGTGCTGGCAGTAGTTTTTGTGGACTGAGTTGGGGCTGTAATATTTGGCCATACAAATGGAGGTGGCATAGTTGTGGGTATAATATTTGGAAAACCAAATGAACCATTGTTTAGCATCTGTGGGGCAGTCACGTTGTTCCAATATGGTGGCATAGGTGTAAAGTTTTGTGTTGGAATTGAGACGTTCATTCCTCCATGCTGATTAGTCGAGTTCATTGGTTCTCTATACGATATTCTACCATACGGGGACCATGGTTGTTGCTGGGCAACTACTTTGGCAGATGCATCCAATTGTCCTTGTTTTTGTAGGGTTTGAAGTAAAGTCACATTGGCAGGTATGTCGGAAGGACTTGACAAACCTTTAGAGGAGCTCTTCCAGTCATTTGTTAAAGGTGGCTGGACATTTGAAAGAACTGCATCCGAAAGTGTTTTCCCGTTTCCAGTCGGTTTTGGAGTCGTAACTTGGCTTTCATTTGCTTTAGGAGCTGTAGTAGGCATTGCTGTCGTACCCTGAATCCCAATCCCTTGACCAGAGGTAGTAGGCTTCACTGTAGTGACTGGACTTCCGGTCACTTGACTAGTTGTTACCGGTTTTGTGGTCGCAACTTTACCAGAGACTTTTGTCGTCAAGGTAACCTGGGGCACAGTAACCTTAGAAGGAAGAATTTGTCCACCACTTCCTTGAACATTTCCTCCAGTTACAATCTGAGATGATACCATTGTCACCTGCGTGCTTCTAGTTGGCACTATCGCAGCAGTGTAGGACGTAACTATAGCTTGTGACATCGCGACAGCATTATTAGCATTTTGACAATTTACGTTTCCAACATTTACAACATTAGCGACTTTCGGTATGATTGGTCGTGGGCTCAAGTATTGACTGGRAATGATGTACGATTGCTTGGCTTTTGGAAGGAACCCTCCATTTGCAAGTGCCACGGTGACAGTTTGACCTCCAGCTTTAGAAAGCATATTGTACACACGCTTCTTAAATCCAATTTTTTTCCAGATTGATGATACTCGTTCTTGTATGGCTGAGTAAGGAAGGATTCCCTCTTTGTTTTGAGGAGTATCTGCCCACTGTTTGAGAAGGCTGGGATCAAGCGGAGGCATAGGATGATGGTCTGGTGTGACACTATTTACAGTGAGAGATGGTAAAATTTTGGGGATGTGATTAGCTGTTCCTGTTGCCAGAGAAGATGTTGTGTGACTAGTCACGTCGTCCTGAAATTTACCGTTCACTGGATGAAATTTCTTTTTTGTTTTCCTTTCGTCTGTCAAAAAGATTTTATCAAAGTATGTTATTAAAACAAAATGATGAGATTATAAATAGACAGAAGCTCTGGTTTTCCTGCCTCCTACAATCTGTGAGTTAATCGGGCCCTGATTTACATATCTAGATCAGCCCACAGGYTGTTTCAGTGTTTGATCTGTGGGCTAGCCGTGCCCTGACTTAAAAACTAAAAAGGTAAAGCTAAAATTTTACTTTAATAACGCGGGGAGTGCTTGCCCAAATCTCTCTAACCAGGAGCTAATGCATAATGCGCTCGAGGGTGCGTCGTTTACCCCCTCAGACTATCAGTGCTCCACATTACGGGTTCTTAAAGCTAAAGCTATACGAAACAGAGAGAAGTTGAAACAAACGTAAAGATCCTGAGGGTCGAACCATTGGCCACTAACTCTGAAGGTCGCGTGCTAACCAACTGAGCTACGCCTGAGCTAAGCAACGAGGTTATTTCAGGGTTCGATAAGAATAGTCCCTTTCACAGTTCCCAGAGCAATCTTGAAAAGGTAGCCGTACCTTTGCATCGTAGCGAGACAAACGGTGAGCTTTCAATGAGACCTTTTTTAATTAACACCTTGAACAATTATTCACGTGTCTCGCTAACATTGCAAGCTCACCGTTCCTCTCGCTTCAATGCAAAGGCAGGGCTACCTTTCAAGATGGCGCAGGGAACTGTAAAGTGGAATATTGGATTTTAGAAATCAACCAATCTCTGTGATAAAAGACAACCCTCATAGTGAGGGCTTTCTTTTATTCAAAGCATTCCAGTCTACAAAACCTACCCACGCACGACCCCCATACACCATCGCGGTCGAAGTTAGCAGTGACAGCACACCATGGTTTGTTATGGTTCTGATACGTGCATGTATAGTACAAAACACCGTTGTACTTGAATGGGAAGTTGCAACAAGAGGAATTGGCATTTCCACCGATGGTTCTCACTCCACATTTGTCACCTAAAGAAGACAAAGACGAATCGTTAAAAGTATTTTGACATTGCCATGATGGTTATAGAGCAGATTACTTTGGGTGTAATGTTTTTCCATTTCAGACCATGTGTCATTCTCTTGAGAATAAGATTCTTTTTTAAGTCGCATCCATATTCATGTGTCTTCTCATGTACAACCGATAAACAAAGAAATGAAACTCATGCCACAACTAAAGGGGTCTTCTACATTTGTTGCCTCAGAGCTGATCTAAGGCTGAACACGGCTAACTCATAGAGGGGATTGGGATTTAGTTTCTAGGGTTTTGAAGAGGGAGGAAATCGATTCAAGGAAGAGACCTTTTGAAAATTCGGTTTTTCGAGTGTCACTTTTCATATCCTTAGATGTTAATGCTTTGGACATTTTTTGTTTGTTCTGTCTTTTAATATTAAAATTAATTACCGTTTCGTTCTGTTATAGGGGGACATTCCGGACAACACTTCCACTTCCTCTTTATTGTTCTTTCGCAATTCAAATCCGGGCATTCAAGTTTGCTGCACGTGACCTCGCCGTTGATACAGTGACATTCTGGGATACAAGGACCAGGAGACCACACTTCTCCGTGCTTCCTAAGAATTCCACCATGTTTGCATCCTATAGTTAAGGTAAGAAATTTATGATGAAGAGAGCCATTGAGCTACGGTCAGTGATTTATTATATAAAGATTTATCCCGCACCATTGGAAATCTGTTTTTGTTGATTGATTGATTGATTGATTGATTGATTGATTGATTGATTTAAAGGTGAACTCATAGTCTTGTCGCTGGAATAGACGCCAATATACGTGTGACATACCTCGGTAGCTCTGCCTCTTGCAAACTTTCATGCAACTGTTGCAAACAGCGCCTAAGATTAAGTCTTAGTATTAATCCTCATTACATCATGACCTACCCTTTTTACCTTTGTTCACGTGGTCTGGGATGTCAAAAACCAAAGACCGATGTGCGCCGCTAATGTGGTTCTTTTTGTATAGATGATATCGCTCTGGAAAATGAAGATGAAATTGGGAAATACAATAGATTAGGTCTTGTAGAAAGCATTGTGATATAAATCCTCATTCTCTTATGAAAAAGGCGTTCGGACCCTGGGCCTAGAATATTATTTAAATTTTTGGTCGTAAAAGAGAAATGATCTGTCCATTAGATTACGTAAAATAAATATGGTCGTATAGAAGAGGTCGTCGTCTGACATTGAGATCAATAAATAAGAATTGT
The DNA here is from genome assembly GCF_009602425.1 of Actinia tenebrosa. The sequence goes on along the minus strand of NW_022259603.1, from coordinate 151,203 downwards.
CATTACAGAGCGGTACTCGAACCTCGCGATAAATAATTGAGAATGTTCGTATATGAGAAGTCCGTAGACCCTAAGTTTATTTACAATAAACGCCGTAAAAAAGAAGCAATCGCATTTTGAGATTAGTAAATAAAGATGATCGTATAATTTCGGGTCCGAAGACCCTAAAGTTATTTACAATAAGAATGGTCGTGTAAGACAGGTACGAAAACCCTAAGATTATTAGCAATGATCGTCGTAAAAGACAAGTAAGAGCACCCTGGGATTATTAAATGACAGTGGTCGTATGAGAGAGACCCTGAGGTACACGTAGGTGTTCTGACCCTAAGAGAAACAAATAACGATTTTCAAGTATGAAAAAGTGAACATAAATAAGAACCACAGTCGTATTTTTGGGGTGCATCCACATAAATTAAAATCCCATGACATATAAATAACAATGAAACAGCCGCCATGTTGGTTGATCAACATAAATTTACATGTGAGTTGAGCGTTGTGTGCATAGAACATTGAATGCAGTGGAAGTGTGTGAGAGTGGAAGTGTGTGTGATATATATGTTATTTACCGGCCTGGAGGTCCGGATAGGGAAAAGCTGCCCGAGGTCTTGAATATATGTTTTCCGTTTTCAAGACCGAGGGCACAACCGAGGGACCGACTACTGGACGGTAAATAACTTGTTTATTTTTTTTCCCGTATTTTTTTACTTGTTTTTGTAATCGTTTTGTTTTGTTGTTTAGCGGCAAAGGATACCGGACCGCGAGCGCGGGCAGATACTGACAAAATACCGCCCGCTCAAACAGCCAATCAGAACGAACGATTTTTTAGGATAGCGGACCGGAAAAAAATTATTATTTTTATCTAACATAATAGATTCTAATCGAGGAATGCTTCGTAATCGTCGACCACAGACAACCCAATCTCTTGTTCTGTTGTGTTGTATTATTTGAATATAAACGGTAATATTTCGTAGCTTGTAAAGTTAGTACTTTTAAGAATAAAAAAGACTTTCCTTGATAGCTTGTTCTATCTTTTGATGTTTTGCTGATTTTGAAGCCAGTTTGGTGCGTTTTTAAAAAGTTATCATCCTCCTAGATTGGGCTGCCTGTGCGTCGACCAACATGGCGGCCATGACGTAACATGTAACCCGAGAATTTCATTGAATATATTTCGCCATTAAGTCATTTAAAGATTAAAAGATAATAGAATATAACATACATGTGATTTTAAACAACTAAAGTATAATGCATTCAGAATATCCGTTCCAGATGTAGGCTGGCAAGGTAATAAATAATAATAATTTACACTACAAAGTATTAGGTTTCTAGAAACCAAAAGGCTTTCGAGGCAGAAACCTCCCTCGGAGGATAAATTTTACCGCTTATAAATTCAAATTAGCTATAAGACAAGCACATGAAGACATAGAAATATTGATAAGTTATGCGAGGTCGGAAATTATTTTTTCCGAATTTAATTCCAAGGGTCTTTTGACCGGAATAACCTCGTTCCCAAGCACTGTAACTTATCTATATTTCTATATCTTCATGTATTTCATAAGTGCTACGCGGTCCACATATTCTCATCTGTATAAGACAAACACGTTAAAATTTTGTATAAATTATGTATCGTTATATAAATAGGAAAAGACGATCTTTTCAAAAGAGATAAGGAAATAGTATTAGTGATATAATTAGGCAAAGAGCTCCATTTTTTTTGGTCCATTATACAAGATGGTAAACTGTCCGATATTAGTATAAGAGTATAAAAATACTGATAGAAGCACAGGGAGCCCGGCTTGGTGATGCTAACTCGGTAAAACGATCACGTTTCATATGTTGATGACATTACATAACAATCGTAACTCAATACCCCCATATACAAACGGTCACTACTAATGGAACACCAGTGTTCGTAACGCGTAACTTAATACCGTGATAAATTCAAATTCAAATACGTAACGCACGCGTTAAGAAGAGAGAAAGGAGGCATCTAACACTATTGCATTACAAGTTCTATTACGTAGTGACCGTTTGTAATAGGGGTGTATTGAGTTACGATTATTATGTAATGTCATCAATATATGAAACGTGATCGTTTTACCGATTTAGCATCACCAAGCCGGGCTCCCTGTGATAGAAGTGGTCAGATTGACAAATAAGATGGTCGTAAGAAAGAGGTTGTCGAATCCAAGAAGAATAGGGTTTATTCAGTCTTCTCATTTGATAAAAACAAATAGATAGGCCGTGACGAATGATGATCAAACTATCAAATCTTAGCGGGTCTAGCATTGTGACCTGCTGTTTTACTGGTGGCTGAGTCATTGGCCGTTTAGGAAACACCACCCAGAGCTCTTACGAGTAAAAATAAAAACCATCAAAAATTTGAACTAAATTTACTTATCTTGGCTATGTTTGGCTTAACACCAATTTTAAAATCTTCAACCTCGAAAGAAGGTCATGAAATTTTGAAATGATTTTTAATGTGTCTTTTAGCATCACGAAAACGAATAATTTACAAACATTTTATTTTTGTTATTTCACCTTTGTAAGCAAAATAAAGATGTTTTTGCTAAAAATATTGTAAAAATAATGGGTAGAGTGATTTAAGTGTTATTTGTTTTTGACGAGAAGAAGTATATTTGAAGATTTAGAGAAAAAAAGGACTGTTTACGGAGCATTTGGTTGCGTTTTACAGAAGCTAATGATATTGTTTAACTTCTCATCTCGTACCAGTACCATAAAAACATATCTTTATGTTTTTACAAGAAAATATAAACAAATAATATTGATTTTGTTTGCTTACTTACCATGTTTGTGAAACTTTCGTCCATTTGCTACAAATGAAAGGCACAACACAACAAAAACACCGAGCAACATTTTGAGAAAATCTGTAGAAGAACTGAATCGTTGGAAATATTTGATATCTTAGCAAATCCCGATCATCCATAAAACCACGTGACACTTGAAGGGTAGATTAATTTGCTATGAATTATTGAGAAGTTGCAGTTCTTAAAATACTCGTATTAACTCGTATTAACACTAAGTTTTTACCATGATTTTACCATCTTTATCATCTATTTACAGTTTACATTTTCACTGCTTCACTTCTTTGCACTAAATCCATAAAATAATCGTCAAAATTCTTTAATTTTTCTTTGCGATATTAATTAAATGGTTGAGCTCGACCAGTTTTATGATATGCGGAAAGCAGTCAATTGTAAAGTTAATAGACCAGTTTCGAATTCCAAGTTACCGCTGTGTTCCTTGATTACAGACTCATTTGCACAGGGTTAGCCTCGTATCAGTGTTTAAATATTCACAAATACCAACGGTAAAGTAAAGAATGCACAACTTCAACAATACAAACACTTTGAAGCTTGACGGACCTTGACTGCAACACGTGAATATTCTGCACAAACTCGAGGCTAACCCTGTGCAAATGAGTCTGTAATCAAGAAACACAGCGGTAATTTGGAATTCGAAACGGGTCTATTTGAAAACTTCCACTCTCGAATAGAGCAGTTTCCTTGAGTTGAATTTTGGGATATAGAAATGCAAGATATGGAAAATGCAAACCAAGTTGTGCATCTGGAATCCAAGATATGGAATCAAGAATCCAAGATCTGCAATGTGGAATCCGCGATATACAATCTGGAATCCAAGATATGGAAACTGAATCCTAGATGTGCATCTGGAATCCAGGGTGTGCAATCTAGAATCCATGAAGTACAATCTGGAATCCATGAAGTACAATCTGGAATCCAAGATGTGCAATCTGGAATCCAAGATGTGCAATCTAGAACTTATGATGTAAAATCTTTAATCCATGAAGTACAATCTGGAATCCAAGAAGTGAAATCTGGAATCCAAGATCTGCAATGTGGAATCCGCGATATACAATCTGGAATCTAGAATCCAAGATGTGCATCTGGAATCCATAAAAAAAAATTCCTTCGTCGAAACCCTTTTATCATGGCCCGGACATTTTCATCAAATACTACCATCAAATACAATTTTTTATTAGAACTAAACAAGAGAAGAAAGGATATTGGAGTTACAATATGTACTTAAATAGATACTTATCCGTGTATATGACACACAATAAAACAAAAAAAACTAAAATGCCGGATCAAAAGAAAATGAAAAAAATTAACTACCGAAAAGTCTATTAGAGCACTCAACAAAATCAAAGTAAGCTATTCGGCTTGGATTATATTACTGCAAATTTCCTTCCTTTACATATTTTTGGAGTTTGCTTTCCATCGTCTTGTTAAGGCTCTTAAGAATTGACAGGTTCATCACATAGTCTAGCCTTTGTTTCTGCTAAAAGCTTTTATTTATTGCAATTACGATCTGAAATTTACAAAAAAATGATAATTAGCTCATTGTGTTCACTGTGTACTTGTCAGTACATTCGAGTAGATTGGCTATATTGATGATGATGATATACTGAAGACTATGACAATGATCGTGGTAGTGATCATGATGGTAATGATGATGGTCGCGATAATGATATTTGATAGTAATAATGATGATAATGACAGTGTTGTTGGTTTGGTTGCCACAATGATGATGGTGGCCATGATGATAAAGGTGATAGTGGTGATGATAATTGTGATGGACATGATGATAATGGTGATGATGGTGGTAGTGGCAGTGATAATGATGATGATGATGGTGATGATATTGGTGGTTGTGGTTGTGCATGGTCGTGGTAATGAGGAGGTTGGTGTTGATTTTCAATGTGATGATGATGGTGGTGGTAGTGGTGATGTCATGATGATGATGGTGATGATGATGATGATACTGATGGTGTGATGACTATAATGATGGTGATGATATTGATGGTTGTATTTGTTGTAGTTGTGCATGGTCGTGGTAATGAGGATGATGGTTAATGCGATTATGATGCTGGTAGTGTTGATGTCATGATGGTGATGATCTTGATAATGGTTGTAGTTGTGCATGGTTGTGGTAATGAGGATGATGGTTAAATTGATGATGATGATGCTGGTAGTGATGATGTCATGATGATGATGATATTGTTAATGGTTGTTTTGGTGGTCATGGTGACGAAGAGGTATAGGATGACGACGTTTCCTAGTATACATATTTTTCTCTGCATGGAGCTATGAATCAAAGAAAGTCTGTTCGCAAATCATTCGCACCTTAAATTAACAAAGCTTGCACTTGCTCTTGCAGTGATTCTGGAGCCAAGTTTGATTGCACATTGTATCGGTATATGAAGCACAGATGGCATCATCAGAGCATGCTTGAGCTGCAGTGTCTGTGCCAACAATAAAACAAATATCATATAACAGATCAAACAATGTATAAAGTATAGAATAATTTATCATTCGTCAAATTTCTGAAAAAAATCAGCTACAGGAAAGACGCATGCTCAGTGACAAAGCATACGACTGGTATCCGGAAGGTCATGGGTTTGATACCTATTTGGGACAATGATTTTTCTCAGAGTTCTCCTTTCAGCTAGTGACAAAAGTAAAATTATTCTATGCTTATTTCCTAGCTTATAAATAAAATAATATTAAGAGAGAATTCTTTTCGTATTCAAGCAGTGAGCGCCAAAAACTATTTTCTCGAAGAAAGGCTGTTGTACAAGGCTAAAATCTCGTTATTCAGAAAGTCTAACTTGTTTGGAAGTGGAGATAACCGATGAAAGTGGAATCAAAGTGTTAACACAAGGCTAGAATTTTATTCGAAAATAAGGTTTAGGCCTTCATTTGCTGATTTTCCATATGTTTTCTATAAAAAAGCCTGACAAAGCATTCTAACACAAATGCAACAAAACATCTTTGGACAATTGAAAATACCGCTTCAAACAGCCATTTTATCATAGTACATCAGTTTCTAACTGTTAAAAAAAGGTTTTGAGAGTGTTAACCAAAAACAAAAATTGGGATCAAAACTCATACAAAAGTCTAGTTTTTGGCGCTTTTTGCCATTATTGCTTGTTATTGAAAGTCTTTAAGGTCTTTTCTCCGCCCTCCACAAAGAGCAACTTCTAAATTCTAATTGGATATATCGGTGACTTATTAAGTGGGTTGCAGGCTATCTGCCACCATAATGTGGTAAATCCAATTTCATATAGATCCTCAATATCACACGCAGAATCATAGAATTTGCCATCGCGAAAATCATATATTAATACCCTAAAATATATATATATATAAAACTCACAAGTCTGTTGTGCTGGGTAAGCGGCGGCTTGGGCCGTGGCAGGAGCTGAAGTTGGAGCTAAAAATAAGAATACATTTTTGAAATTGTGGTCATACTTCTCAAACCTTTTGACACTTTTGTTCGAAAAAAAATAAAGTATAAAATGTAAATCTGATTTTTTGGAGGTGGGCGTTTGCCACCCTCACCCTTCGCCCCTCCCACACTAATTTTATATTGTCTGTTGTACCTGGTGTTGCCGCTGCATATGACTGGGTTGCCTGTGGCTGAGCAGATTGTGATTGAGCTTGATCCTGAGTAGCCTGGGTTTGAGTAGCCTCAGGTTGTGCGGCTTGAGTCTGAGAAGCCTGGGCCTGAGTATCTTGATACGACTGTGCAGGCTGAGCAGCCTGGCTCTGGGTGGCCTGGTTCTGGGTATCTTGGTACGTCTGTGTTTGGGAGTACTGGCTTTGGGTATTTTGAGCTGGCTGTGTTTCTTGGGTCTGAGCAGCTGGTTGTTGAGCTGGTACTGCAGCAGCTGGTGCGGGAGTCGTAGTCCAGTTATAGTTACCCTGTGCGGTGGCATTAGCCGCGGTGGTCTCGGCAGGAGTAGTTTGAGTTGGTGTGGCATCTTGGGATTGCTGCGTCTTGTCTGCTTGTAATTCAGCCTCAGCTTGGCTCAAATCAGCTTGTCCTCCGACAACGTTAAGAGATTCGTGTTTGTTTCCTTCGATCACTTCAACTTTTGGTTCGTCGCTGTATTTGGTTCCTTTTGGTGGGACATCAATTTCGATGTTTTCAATCATTGGTTTGGTGACTCTCTGTATTAAGACACAAAAATTAGTGCTCAAAATAACACTTGACTTAGACTTAAGACGTCCTCAAAGTGCGATATCCTCCTCGTGCTCCACCCTCGACGCCAACGACCAGTTAGCGAGTGTGTTCGACAGCTAGCGCAAACTTAACCTAACTCTAACAATTTCACAGCATTTTATGTTACACGAAAGTTCATCTTTTAAAAGATTTTATTCAGTAAGGAGAGAAAAAAGCGGTAAAACTGACTTAATCCAAAATCTGACCACAAAGTATGAAAGAGGTACTACTTTTCAAAGGTGAGCTAAGATTTATTCACTTTTTTTCACATTTTGACGATTTTATTTCAAGAGGTCTTTAAGGATCGCCGTACATTTTTTTAGCTCAGCTTCGTTGAGCTACCTGTGTTGTATTGATAAACATAACACTCAAGAGACGAAAAGATTGACTAACCTGCTTCAAGATGACAAGAGGTTTAACATCAGAACCAGGACTAGCATTGGGTGGCATGATAAGAATCTCTTGAGTCTGTGGTATTCCATCCTTCAACTTAGGCACAACATGAAGGGTATACTTTGCTCTTTCTGCCTTTTGTCCAGGCTCTGGGGCGACTAGTTCTGACTCCATCTTGGGTGATTCGTCCTTGAGCTCGGTTATTTTGGTTGGGTAAACCTTGTTGCCAAATTGGGTCTGTTGCTGTTGTTGGTCATTGGTGATAGAAGCATCTTGCTGGGTTGAGTTGAGTTGCATGGGCTGGTCCTCGGCTATTTTTAAAATACGAGCAAATGTAACTACACAAGTCTAATCGTTATTAGCCATTCCGATGAAGAGGAAAAACTGGGTCGAGTTCGTATTGTAGTGCATTGTGCGACTTTTAGGGGGGTGGGGGTGGGGGCGAAATGGGATCTGCCATTTTAAAAAGATGTCCCCTAAAACATTACCAAATTACACTGCAATGCAAACTCGACCCTGGTTTTAATTTTCGTCCTATTGATGGCTTTCAAAGCCACCATGTTGGATGAATTGAACAACAGATTCGTCATTAGTCTCTTGTTATATCATCCAACATGGCCGCCTTGTCTTTTGTTATTTCATTCTCTTGGGAATGATTGAAAACCAGCAATTGTTCCTCAACCTCGAAAGGTCTAATAGCCTGTTCAGTGTTCTTACAACAACAAGAATCTTTTTTACACTTTTGTCTTCAAAAGAGGTTCTGAACGATAACATGATTGTATTATGGTGTCATGTACTACCACTACCAGAATGCCTTGCACACTTTCAGCTCAGTTTGTAACCCCCACTTGTCCTGTTATTGTCATGAGGGGAATAAAATTTATAAATTAAACCAAATGCATGCAGCATTCTGATAGTAGTTGTAAAATTAGATGACGCCATCATGCGAACGGCTTATTGAATTAAAAATAAACTAATAAATATTATTTCTAAATAAAATTTGAGCTTCTTTAAATTAGTTATGATGATAAACTATCCTTTCATTTAGTCGGTTTCCTCAACTACGTTACTCGGCTTCATAGAATTTTCATTCTTGAAATTTCTCTGTGATACGCTTTTTATGCAAACATTACTTTCGCGGAGAAAACCGGAGCACCCGGAGAAAAAGAAAAATAAAGGGAGAGACCTAACAATCACTTCTTGTAAACACTTTAATAGGACGAAACTATGGAACTCGCTACCAAAACACTGTAAAATGAATGATGCAAGCCTTTCCAAATTTAAGGAACTTGCGACCACCCATTTTGCTTCCAAAATGGAACATTACTTACCACCTTAAAGTCTTTTGAATTTGAATTTTGATAAATTTTGATATGTTTTTCTTTTCATTATTGTTTTTTTCCTCGTCAATTTTAATGTTAATCATGTTTGTACTGTATGTAAATTGTATGGAGAGGGAATATCAATTGGGACGTAAGTTCTGTTTTCTTCGCCAGTCACAAAATTTTTGTCTCAAGTTTTATGAAATGTATTTGTTTATATTGTGACATATAAACTAAACTAAACTAAGCTAAAACAGCTTTAGTTGCAAATGGTAATTTGACAAAACGTTTCAAGTAGAATTGCAGTTGATAAAATATAGTTTCATAGGACGAAAACATAAGAAATCGAAAATATTATTTTCAAAGCCCAAGCAAATTTTAACTTTCGGCTCATGTCATTGTTATTGTATCGTAATGGTCCCCTTCACAATTCCCTGCGTCATCTTGAAAGGTAGCCGTGCCTTTGCATCGAAGCGAGACGAACGGTGAGCTTGCAATGATAGAGACATGTGAAAAATTGTCCAAGGTGTCAAAAAACTATCATTGCCAGCTCACCGTTCGTCTCGCTTCGATGCAAAGGCACGGCTACCTTTCAAGATGGCGCAGGGAACTGTGAATGGAACTATTTGAAAGGTCATATTATTAGTATGTCGTAGTGTAAAATAATATTTCGACTACATTAGCTATAGTGCGAGTCATTGTAGCTATTAGTGTTTTAGCAGCATGTTTATATAGATATTTGTTGAATGTTTTTAATATTAATAGTATTAATATTAATTATGTAAATAAATAAATAAATATTAATATATATATAATATTAGTATTAATCAAAATACTTTTATCATTAATTAGTAATTAGCAATATATTAGTATATATTTTATATTTATTAGTATTAATTTGTAATAGCGCTATTGGTTCATCTGTTTCATCATTATTACTATTATTTATTATTATTTATTTATTATTGTTATTATTATTATTTATTTATTAGTGTTATTATTATTGAGTATTATTATGATTATTACCATTGTTATCATTATCATTAGTATGTTGACCACAGGGAACCCGCGTACTACAAGACTCGTCATTCATAGGTCTCCTATCACATGATTGGCTGTTTTTAATCCAATCAATGCATTTAGTAACTTCCATGTTTCGTGCTGGAATGTCAAATCCATTTCAAGGTCACTTGAGTTATTAACACTCGAAAATTGGAAATATGGACCGGCTCCGAAATTGCTTTTGAATGATCACTCACGATGTCATTCAATAGGTCGTTTGCACAATGGCGTCATTCTACTACTACTACCAAAATGCTTTGCAAATTTCCTTCCTTATACAAATTTTGTTCAGTTAATTAGCACAATTGGTGTGTAAGGGATTCTGGTAGATATAGTTAATGACGCCATAATGAAAAGGTCAAAAAAAAATTCAAATCTTCCGAGCGGTTAATGTAAAATAACTCTAGCGCGGGGTCCCTGTGGTGCTAGTCATGTAAGTTAAGTAAATGTTTTTCATACGTCTACACAGGTTGCATCGCTTTGGGCAGTAGAGTTGAAGCCAGGAATCGTTACAAGAAGAATGAAGGACTCCACAACTGGGAAACCTATCGTCACAGTATACCATAAAGGTCTGGTTCACTGAGAAAACATGCATTATCGTCAGTATTAATTTATCATTAACAGTCATCGATAGACCCCTCATTAATAGACGTCAAAGCAGCTCAATTTGGAGGACAAAACAAAAGAATTTCAATCTCCCGAGAATTGGAAACCTTTTGTTATGTCATCTAAATTGAGTTGCATAAACCCCTTTACCTTGGGCGTAATATTTTCTCATTTCAGACCACATGTCATTCCCTAGAGTATGATTTCTTTGTTTAACTGTTGCGCATGAGAAGAAACATGAATATGGATACAGCTCAAACGAAGAATCTTATCCTCAAGGGAATGACACGTGGTCTGGAATGGAAAAACATTACACTCAAGGTAAAGAGGTTTATTATTATAGAGTTTGTATTGTCAAGTCAAGAGTCCTTTGTAAATCAAATCAAGTAGGACAGGAAACGGTTTGATGATTAGCGTGCGTCGAGTTCTGGATGTTTGTGGATGGAAGTTTGAGAGAGCTTTCATGGCTCAGTATGTGAGCATTGTTTTTTTTCACCCTCGCTTGCTTTTTTGTCATTTCTCTCTCTGTTTTGCCTTTGACCCCTTCGTTTTTCTTTCTTTCTTTCCTAATTTTATTCCTTTCTTTATTCCCTTCATATTTTCTTTCTTTTCATTTATCCATTTTTTCCTTCCTTTGTTTCTTTCTTTTATTTTCATTTTTTTTTCTTGCATTTTTTTTTTCATTCTTGCGTTTCCTTTCGCGTTGTTTCTTTCTTCCTTTCTNTTTCATTCTTGCGTTTCCTTTCGCGTTGTTTCTTTCTTCCTTTCTATTCTCCCATTTTTTCTATTCCCCCCTTAATTCTTTTTTTTTTTTTTCTTTCTTTCTATCCTTTCTGTTTATCACGCTTTCATTTTCCCATAGCTAGGAAGTACTCCCTGTATGTCAGCGTCTCACCTTGTGGTGCATTGGGTCCCTTGTAGTTACATTCCTGGCCAGGAGGGCATGGTACTTTTACAGGAGCATAATTAAAGCTTTGAATAGGGTTATCGTCTTGTTTTTTTGGTGCATCATTTTGTGCAGAAGTAAGAGTGTAACTGGGCTTGTTCTGCTTTTTTTCGTCAACAAGAGCAACGTAAACATCTTTGCCTTGATTAGCTAGTAACAACACATTGTGATCAACATGATACATTAAGCTCTAACCCGACAAAGCCCCTTTTAAAACGACCGAACGGCTTTCACATGGCAAAATCTTTCAGCACCAGGCAAATCCCGGGCAAAAATCGTTACTAAAGCTACCAACCGGCTTCCACTGAAGCAAAACCTTCTTTATGCGACCTACCGACTGTTAACAAAACCTATCTAAACCAACCTATTATTGGATAAATCTTTATCGAACAACAGTAAGACTTCCAGTACTACATAGTTCGGTGACCACATTTGATAGTCACCTTAGGCGACTGTGCTGCAATTTTACAAGAATTCCTTCCAGTGACGGAAGAAGAAAAAACTATGACCGCCATCTTGGTTGACATAACAAAAGAAACCAAGACCAAATCTTTTGTTCAAGTCAACCAACATGGCGTCTATGACGTCACATGCACAAGGACAAAAGACATGGCCGCCATGTTGGTTGACATAACAAAAGTAACCAAAACCAAATCTTTTGTTCAAGTCAACCAACATGGCGGCTATGACGTCACAAGGACAAAGACATGGCCGCCATGTTGGTTGCCATAACAGATGAAACCAAGACCAGTTTTTATTGTTCAAGCCAACCAACATGACAATTATGACGTCATTGCACCTCTAGAATGCGACCGGTCACCTGTCTATTGTTAAGTGCGTGTTTCATAAACCTGAGGGATCGATTCATACCTCGTTCAAGTGCACTGTTTGGAAGCTTGATTGTAGTTGTATCGTCATTAGCTTGGGTACCAGTTGAAGCAGCAGCAACAGGTTGTTGATTCTGATATGTGTTCTGTTCAGGAGAGGCGGCCTGTGGCTGGAATGCATTCTGGGCCGCAGGATAAGCAGACGCTGTTTGAGCGGAGCTTGAGGAAGCAACGTTGTCGTTCTGTGCAGGCGCAGCTTGATAAGAAGACTGGTCAGCGGCAGGTGCAGCAGCTGCAGCTTGTTGGCTATTTTGTGTGTCGGCTTGATTGGAGGTCTGGTCAGCGGGTTTTAAGGGGGGTTGTGGTTTGCTCCAGTCCATTTGGATGGGATGTTTATCAGTGAACTGGAAATTCCATTTGTTGTAACCGCCGACATAGTCGAAGAGTGTCTGGGTGGTCGTTGGAGGGTAGGTTGGATTAGCTGCTCTACGTACGACATGCTTCTTTGCCGCAGCCTTGTGTTTGTTGTAATACACTACCATTGGCAGCTTTATCATCTTGCGCTGACCTTAAGAATTAAAAAAAAGTAATATATTTTCCGTCGCATATGTGGGACAGGATTGCTCCTTGTCGCAAGTTGGAGTTTTGAATGTCAACGTCTGTCTCACACTTACCACAAAGTCCACAAAGGGATTTGCAGTTGGTCTTCACGAAAAAGGTTGCACAGTCCAATTGTGAGTATTTTATGCAGTATGTGTGGTCAGTGCAGTCGTCTTTATTTGTCAGGTCGAATGCTGAGTAGAAAAAAGGTAAAGTTCGTCTACACAAATTCGTTTGTTAGAAGTTGAAGATGTACGTATGGAGATGTAGTGTACTAGTTCGAGTAATGTTAGGTCGTTTTGTTTTTTTTTTT
>NW_022259603.1:113713-128589 GCF_009602425.1 Actinia tenebrosa | reverse complement strand
CTGGCCTCCTTATGTTCCTTCATTAGTGTATGAATTCTTGGTTTGCACGCTTCTTCATCGCGACCATGTTGGTGGTATATTGTTAACGAAAAAAGATCAACCCTTTTTAGCTTACATTGTTAATAGACTTGATTGGCCAGTCGTACGTAGGCAGGAGCGTGACCATGCGCGCGCTGTGTTTCGGGTGTTTTATTGAAGGGAGAGTAATATGCCTTTTGCAACAACATGTCAAGTGTCCCTTTCTCTTTGTGTCAAACTGAACATCCGAAATGAAAAGAGCACCTCGATATTAGTAAGAAGTTTCATTGCATGCAAAATCAAATATTTTATAAGGATTTTTATGGGAAAATGTGCTGGATGGCAAGCTTTGCCATTCAGTACATTTTCCCRTACAAATCCTCTTCAAATATTCGATTTCATATATAACGCCATTTCTTCTATAGTCAACATTATGAGCTAAAACTTTGCCTTCTTGCCAATATCGAGGTGCTCTCTTTAATTTCTAATAATATTTTGACACCACATCTATTTTAAAGGTTAGTTCACATGACCTGTTGACCAAATGGCCTATTTCTCGCGCAGTGTTATTGGTCTGGCATATGCGGCGTTGGTGCTGCGAGTTTTTCGCTGGCATATGAAAACTGCTCGAGTAATCCAACATTCCTTACCGAATTTGCTGCCTTTGCTTCCATCACAGCCACCACACATGCTCTTGCAAGTTTTTCGTACCCAATCATGGACGCAGCTGTGAGTAGCAAGTTTCTTGCAGTGCCACATGTCGTGACAAGCGAGGTAGACGCCAACTGGAACTACACCAAATAACAACACAAAACGGTTAAGAAACTCATATTAGAGAGGCATGGAAGTCCAAGCGATCTACAATCTACTGAAAAATTAAATGTACCACCTAGTATTCTGGAGGACCTTCCTCCCTCTCCCCCCGTAGCAATGTTGCCTCGCATGCATTTTATCAGCCAACCGTTTCCTAGGATAGAAAACTTCATAGACCAATAAGTGGCACATCATTTTTGCAGAAGATTGTAGAACTTTTCTAGTACATACTTTTACATAATCCACATGTTTCACGGCAGTTCCTCTGCATCCATACATCTCGGCACTGAGCGACACCGGGATTCCAGATATTTTTATAACGTGCACAAACTGGGCTGTAGTCTCTACATGGGTACAGAGCTATCGCAAGAAGAAAAGACATTAGTTCAAGTTTTGTTCTGGATATATAAGCGTGGGAAGAATAACGTCACACTGAATGAAAACGGACTACCGCCCGGGCTAATCTGCATTACTGTTGACCTCACCTTGGGCCTAAAGTTTTTTTCCCATTTCAGTTCAGGAGTCACTCCCTAGATTAACATCTCTTTGTTTAGTGGTTGCGCATGAGAATACACATGAATATGGATAAATAAATAGTATTTAGCAGTGGCATTTTCACTCAGAAATTCCAATTGGTTTTTAGAAGTTGATTTTTGCGGGAGGAGGGATACCGGAGAACCCGGAAAACCCTAGAAACACAAGAGAGAACCAACAAGCAACTCTACTCTTATACGACTCCGAGCACCCCAAACAAAGAATCTTATTCTCAAGAGAGTGACACGTGGTCTGAAATGGGAAAATATTACCTCGAGCTGAAGTGAGTTATGCGAACAGTATAAATCGCTTCGGTGTTTTCAAGCTTCATGAAACTAGAATAACAAATGAACAAACCTTTCTTAATCTTGTCATCCTCTGCGTCTTTCAGTTGCTTTAGTTTCTTGGCCTCTGCTTCCTTTTTCAAGTCCTCATCTTGAAAAAAACAAAATGAAAATGAATTCTTGGGTGAGCATGTTACGTCATAGCCACCACGTTGGTTGACGATAACAAAGCATTCCTCATTAGCTTCTCTTGTTGGGTCAACTAAGATGGCGGCTGTTTAACTGTTATTTATTTCTTAAGAGATTTTGAGTCATGTGGTTGCACTCCAAGAATAACAATACGATCGTTTTAAGCCCCGTTTACGCTAGCGATTGTTGCTGCGATTTTTTTGCGATTTTGTCCATAATAAATAATGGTAAAGAATTTACTTGTAAAGTTTTTTTCAGGATACCAAGATTTTCCTAGACGAATGTCTYTTTTGAAGGATGAGACAAAATATTTTGTATTTCCGAAAATTGCCACATAAATCGCAGCAAAAATCGCCGCAAAAATCGCCAGTGTAAACGGGGCTTTACACGAGAAAGAATTCAATTCCCGAGAGTAAAGGGATTTTTTTGTTCTGCCATCCAACATGCCCGTCACGAGATGCTGCAAATCCTCTATTGCCTCGTGCACGGTTAAGAAAAAAATATCTGTTCTCACTTAATTCTCGTATCATTCTTTCCTGTATCATTCTTTTGTCAACAGGTCTTCCCTTACCGGATACTCTAATAAGCTTGTATCTGATGACTTTCTTTGGTTTTTCGTTCATTACTGGAACAGGAGCATCACCGTTCTCTAAAATAGAAACAGGCCATAACATACTTGATAAATTAATTGCTTTTTTATAAATCTTTTTTAAGGCTACTATYTTTGTGTTAGACTATTTGTCCAATTCGTCGATTGCACGTTACGTCATCGCGGCCATGTTGGTGCCATTTAACAAAAGATTTCTCATTAGCATCCATTGTTAAAGGTACCACGAAGGCCGCCAGGTTTTTGTTATTTGACTCTCTTGGGAATGCTTGCAACCCATCAATATAATATTAAAATATTGTAGTTTTCCCCCTCATTCTTGTTTGCCTAACGACGCCTTTGTTTACATCTTTAAAAACATTTGTTGCCTTAAACTTGCAAAAATTTTCCCTCATACAAAGCTGTTTCAATCTTACTCAAATTTACCACTTCAATCAGCAAGCCTCTACGAACTGTAAAACGGGGGAGGGGGAACGCAATCCACCGTTTTATTTATTGAAAAATATACTCCCACTCCTTTGGAGACACGCGTAAATCAGGTGAAAAAATGAGAGCTCTTGAGGCGAATTCAGTATTGCTCGAGTCTGCCTTGGAGCAGAGCTATCTCAGDCAAATTCCTTGACATTCCAAGATAGGTATAGAACATGCAACGAAACATTCGCCGCCCTTTTCTGAAATAACTATAAACCTACCAGCATAGCTTGTGGCTACTTGGTTATCAGCATTTGCAACTAGTGGTGTTGTTTGCTGTATCGTGGCTTGATCGGAAGGTACTGAAAAGAGACATTGAGCTGTAGAGCAAATTTCGTGACTGAAAAACTAACGTATGGACTTGTCCGTGACCGTCACGTTATCGTGTCTAGGCATTTTTATTTGATTTCTGTACCGTTTAATTGTGCCGTGCTATTACACTTAACTGACCGAAGTAGCAGAATACGACACCTTCCTCGTTTCTCTCAGGCCTAGGGCAAACGTCGAACTTTCCATGCTCCAACTCATTAATAACAATGGATATCAGGTGATAATGAGGCGGCATTCTCTGATGTAAATGTAGCTTTAAAACAAAATATCATATATTTCTTTCCTTTGGGGAAAAAAGTGTTGTTTGCTTACCTGACAATACTTTGTGTGCGTTAACCTTTAACACTAAAGAAAAGAAGAGAAATAAAATACAGTCGTTATGCAAAAATCATAAGAAAAAAGTAAGGTTGGTGATAAAGAATTCTAATGTCTTTTTTATATAAGAWTCCTTCATTACATGCATGGTTTTGTGCTTTCCCATTTCAGACCACGTGTCATTCCCTAGAGTATCATTTCTTTGTTTGATGGTTGCGTATGAGAAAACACATAAATATGGATACGACTCAAACAAAGAATCCCATTCTCAAGAGAATGACACGTGGTCTTTCGCCTAAGCAAGACTATTTTCTGAGTTTCAAAAAAAAAAAATTTAGTTGATTTTCATAACTTACCTGGAGCACCCTGGTAGTTAGGGTTCTTGAGAACAACAGCAACAACTATATGGAGAAAATTAAACAAATACACTGAGCTCTTCAGAGAACTACTTATGTATAACCAAAGGTGAATCTAGGACTTAGTTTCAAGGGGTTACGAATTCAGTTAAGTTGCCAATCGTTCCGGTTTCACTGAAACATATCTCTACAAATTTTACGTACGCGTGACGCTATGGTTAATTCATTGGCTTTGCATATCTGCAAATTCATTGGCTCTTCAAAGGAGTGCGATTCAAAACTCAAAATGGTGCCTTTCGTTATTAAGTCGCACTGCTAAGAGCCAATCAGATTGCAGAAATCACCAGTGATTCCAAAATGGGTATAATTAATTTTGTTATTTTCGAGGCCCCATCTGCGAAGACTCTTGAAGAGCTTTTTGTATTTATTAATTTATTTATCGATAAGAGGTGTACGCTCTGTGATTCACCTACTTTTATGCTCGGCTTGTACGACTAGAGCTAGACTCCATGCTACAAATACCATACAACCCAAGGCTGCCTTTCCCTTCATCTTGGAACGGGCTTCAAAAAAATAAATAATAAATAGTGCACCTTCAGCTAAAATTTCACACAAAAAATCAAATTTTTATAAACTTAATGTTAAGAGATTTCTAACAAAGAAATGAATGATATAGATAGATATTTATACGCGGTGGTAGATGTGGAAGAGTTATGATTTAGATTAAAACTCAGATTATACAAGGTGTTGAAGGCATTGTTTCTGTCTTTGTATCGTTTCTTTCGCTGACGGATCTATTGATGGAAATCTTGCAATTGAAATCTTTTCGAACCCTGAAACAGCCTCTGGTCATGAGCTTATCAAAGTCAGTGCACGGAAACGCAAAGATCAAATTGGGATTAAGCGTGTTGGGCTTTGGAGATGGAGGAAAACTAGAGAACCCAGAGAAAAACCTTTGAATCAAGGGAGAAACCTAACAAATTCTTCTCACAAGTGATTCCAAGTCCAGGAATGGCACTCGGATCCCGTAGATAAAAGGTAGGCGGATGTCTATCGCAACACCTCCATTGATTGACAAAGGCTCAAAAAAATGGCGTCCTCCTACCTGATTTGGTTAAAACACAGCTAATTGATAGCATTTTTCGTATTCATTACTAAAACACTAAACCAAGTGTCATTTCTATGTAAAACGAATTATCAACAGGTCGAATCCCTCATGATTAATTTATGATCAAATTAACAATTGTTATAGAATCAAAAAATCATTTTAATCCACTTCAAACGGCTCTTATCTATCGTACCATGATCTTTAATTACGTTGGAGGATGTTAAAAGTTTTAAAATTCATTTAAACTTAGTTTGTTTTTGGTATACAACGGGCGAATTTGATAAGATTCTTCAACCTACTTAAATATTAAAACTTTGAGTCAAAAGAGTTTGATGATTCAAAGGGTCTTTAATCTGAGCCAAACTACAAGAATAATGAGAATAATTTTGTCTTCAAAGGAAAAGGAATACGAATTGTAGAGATTCCTACTTACTTGAAAGTACGAAGATTTGAGGTAATATCCTTTGGCCTCGTTTATAACAAGTGATTTATCACTTCAAATTCCACACAATAGACCGCCCTTACGCTATTCCTCTGGTGTCATAAACAACCCTTTTGGTTGACACATCACCTTTGGAGCTTAAATATGTCACGTGACTGGCAGTACGGACCGTCTGAATTGACAGGTCCATAGGGAATGTTTTGGAGAAATCTTGATGGTAATAGGTAGTGAGAAAATTGTTTATACTTGGGGATTATAAACACTGCAGGTGCGTGGCTGGTGTTGATAGTGAAAGGATGGAGTGTTTAGTCATTGTGTGAGCTTGTTCTCAGGTGGTATTTTGAAATAGAAAGAAAGAAACGTTTTAAGGATGTTTCGTTTTACGAACATAGAATATTAGTTTTAATGTGTCCATCGGCTTAAATCTTTATGGTCGCTGTTGATAGTGAAAGGATGGAATGTTTAGTCATATTGTGTGAGTTTGTTCTTAAGTGGTATTTTAAAATTGGAAAGAAAGAAAGGTATTAAGGATTGTTATTTTTTAAGGACATAGAATCTATGGTTTTCCATCCATTCGAATCCTTATTTTTTTCAATAACTATGGGAGGTTCAAAAGGCAATCCACCTAACCTCCTCTTGTTTTAAATTATGTAAGTTTTGGGGCTCTATTTAGAGTATCTTTTGTTACAATAAAAAGATCATATATCTAGGTTGGTTTCAAGATTTTTTTTAAGCAAAATGTCAGGCAGTATTTAGGAACTTCAGCTTTCAGAAAGGAATAAATCTAGGAAATATAATAAATAGGCACATCTGTATAAAGGTTTTATTAACTGCAAAGATATGTTATTGATAATCTGGAAAAACCGATGGTTATTTTGAGGTTAGAGATATGTTGGAAGAATAGTTGGAAGTCAGTCCTCCAACGTTTTGGACACTTCCATGGCATCACCCGGGACATACGTTGGAAATCGGTGGAAATATTTTGAAAATATGTTAGAAAATTGATGGTGATGACGCGTGCACGTTGGAAATATGTTTGAAATATGTCGGTCGGAAGGCATTGGTGGAAATACATTGGAAAAATGTTGCAAGTGAATGTTGCAAGTATATATGTTGGAAGTGTCCAAAACTAAGTCTACATGGAAATATGTTGGAATTAAGTTAGAAGTCACTGGGAGGGAGCTTCATAATAATATGTTGCATATATGTTGTAGAGACCTTTTAAGCATCAGGTTTACTGTTAACTCCTAGCGATCGGATTCAGTTAGAAGTCACAGGGAAGCTTGGTAATGATATATATGTTGGATATATGTTAGAGAGACCTTTAGCATCAGGTTTACTGTTAACTCCTAGCGATCGGATTCAGTTAGAAATCACAGGGAGGAAGCTTGGTAATGATATATATGTTGGATATATGTTGGAGAGACCTTTAGCATCAGGTTTACGCGTTAACTTCTAGGGATCTGATTAATTTAGAAGTCAACGGGAGGAAGCTTGGTAATGCTATGTTGGATATATGTTGTAGAGACCTTTAGCATCAGATTTACCGTTAACTGCTAGCGATCAGATTCAGCATCACTGAAATTCAACACGGCGGCTCTTCCAGCAACATTTAGTTATGACACCCTGCTAAATGTCAAAAGTTTGACAGAAAACTGCTGACGTCGAACTTCAGTTTGCGGTACCTAGCAAGAACGTCATGCTTAAGGTCTCTATTTATCATTTGATGCGCGATTTTTTCCATTGTACTAGGGTCAGGGTTTGGAAAGAAGCTCATTTTCTGGTTCTTCGTCAATGATATAAAGATCCCGGCGAATGTGTGTCGTATCAAACGTTATGATTGGCTGCCTAAATATCTCGTGATCAGAATCTATTGTGTCGTATTGATTGAGAAGATTAATGGCGACGTCAAAATCATCGCCGTCCGTGGTTTCCAATTCATCCTCTTCCTCCACGTGATCACACCTTATTAGGGGTGGTCTTTTCAAGTGATTAGAAGTGATGTCATCGTTTTTGTCCGTCACGTGACTATCAGGTTCAGAACCCGTGTTGCTTGTGCTGTCGTTTGATGTACTCGAGTTATTTTCGTCATCAAGATCGTCCTGATCTTGAAATATTGGATTATGAATGATATTCTTATCCCTTTTATGTTCTAAATCCATATCAAGTCCTGAAATCCCGCACAATTTAATATCGTTTATAGCTTCAGTTCTTCGCAATTTGTTGAATTTTGGTCTACTAGTATCGTTTGTTTTCCTGAATGAAAAAAGTGGAGTCTTTCGTTTGACATATGAAGTAAATGAAATCCGCGTCTCGAGTCGTCGAAACTCAGTAAGACTTGTAACTTCTTCTACGCGTTCTGGACGCCTCAAAGGAGGAGCACTGTTACTCCTCTTTTTGCGAACTTTCGTTTTGGTTTTAAACTTTATTTTTGAGCGCATTTTTTGATATGTGTAGTTACTCCCACCATTACTCGACGGCTGCTTATGTATGACGTCATCAGAGGACGAACCAGGTGATACTGATTTGGCGCCATTTTCGTTGTAATCAGCGTTTCTTTTTTCTTGTTCCTGTTCATTATTTCCTCTTGCTTTTCTCCTTTTTTCTCTTACTGGTGGAACTCCACTCCTTACATATGGTTCATTAAGTGKTTTTTTCTTCACAGACTCACTTATTCTTGGAGGGCGACTCTCCTCGGGCTCATCACGTGGTCTGTTGCGTTCCATTGGTGCTTGGAGGTCAAAGCATTCTGGGATAGCTGATAAAACGTTTGTTTGCATCAAGAGCATATCTTCTGACGTCCATTGCGACTTTTCTGGAAATAAATTAATAACGTACATATATTAATGATTACGTTTCATAAAAATTAATTTTTGTTTGAAACGACTGTGCGTTTTTCTAGAACCATCAGAAAAAATCTGTTAACATTTGGTCAGCTACGATTTCAAGCTCACGCCCCCTCATGAGAGCCCATACATATTATGTCTCAAAAACACGGTTTTTGGATCTTTTCTCAAAATAATCACTATCTAGGCAAAAAACAGAAGTGGATTTATTTAATTCAACTATTCTCGGACTGTATTATATGGTTTAGATTGAATTCTATTGAAAAAAAAAAACCACCGTACTTTTTGAGTTATTTTACTAAGAGAAAATGCATGACATAGCCGGGTCAAGCTAGAAAATCGTCTCTCCTTGAAATAAAACAGAACCTGTCAAAAAAAAAAAAAAAAAAAACAGAATTGGATTTGAAACCCCGGGCTTTCCTGAACATTTTGGTATATAATTCATAGGAATTTGTTGAAATTTAGAACCATATTTTTGCTGATTTTATAAGCTCATACTATCTGTTGGCCTATACATTCGCCTCTAATTGTTTCTTAGGTTTCGTAGCCTCGAAAACACGCTAACAACTAGTTAGCGAAAGAACAGAAGATTTACGGGTCATTTAGGATCAGTTTACTTGTGCTATATAACTTTACTTTTAAGAACAACCTTTTGTTTTGGAAAGAGAGGAAAAATACCGAAAAGAGCAATTATTCCAAATGTAGTGGGCAATTTTTTGCAATGTTTCAGGAGTTTCATGCAATTTATGTCTTTTTCAATCAGAGTTTTTTTTTTCCGTTTGGAACAAAATTTTGGGACCTGATTCACAGTGTTCTTTATTAGAAAGTTTTGGAGTTCTTTAGGCCAAACTCTTTCTTTTTTTTTTGAGAAAGCGGTTTTGATGAAAGCGTTTCAACATAGTTTGATCTCATGAGAAAAGCTGAAAGATGGATCAAAAATAAAATATTCTCTCGGAAATCTTACAATACTTATCAAAATAAGAAAATTCAAGTTTAGGCCGCGAATTAATATTTTCAGATGAGAACGGTTTGCAAAAGTCATACTTTGTATAATTATCGAAAAAGATCTAGAAAATTCCAAGAGAACCAAGTTTGGACAATGAAATTCAAAATCATAGTAATTATTTCAACAAAACATAGTTCCAGTGCTATGGTTGTCCGTCACAAAATACAAGTATTGAACTTCCAAACAAAGTAAATGTATATTCCACCCGATTTTCATATATATATTTTTTAACATCATTCAATTCAACAAAATATAGAACTGATATGAATTTCAATTCCTACCAAAACGATTATTTTTCTATGGGGTAGCAAACCGATAAAATCGATCAAAATCCTATACTTATGAGCTATCGAAATTTTGGGGTATGGCTTGTTATCTTGATTTGTTCATAAGAAATTTTAGTTGGCTGTGGAATGGCAGGTATCGTAGAATTCAGGACATCTCCAACTGCTTCAAGGATATTTCACTCCCATAGATTTATTCAAACAGAATCTTGCAAAAATATCAAAAACAAATCTGACTATTTTTATGGATATGTCCATGCTTATGGAATCGAAAAAATCGTAGAATTTATAGTTGCAAAAACTATATACATTATTTTTCCTACGTGTTTATCAGCTAGTTCTTCAATGTAATCTTCATAATCCCTACAGCTCTCTGCTAACTTTCTTATGACATCGTAATCTTGAATGGTCTTATCAACAAGACAACACGTATAAAACTAAATGAATTTAAAACGTTTCCATAGCAACTGTCCACGCGTTTGGAATTCCTTCCCACGCCAGGCATGGTTCTTCCCTATGGCGAGATTAAAATTCAAAATTTTATCGCTTAAAAACAGGAAAACAAACCAACTTTAGTATATCTTATTAAAAAAACTACGAATCTGCTAAGAAAATACTCTAGGGCGCCAAAAAAATCTTTAGACGCAAAGTTATGGAATTCAAAAACATTTTGGTTTAGAATATTCATCTTGAAATAATTTATTTTGTAATGTAAGAAAGTATATATTTCGAAAGAGGACTTTGCATTTGTTTATTTATTATGAACGTTACGTTCAATTGGATTTATAAATTCAAACAATTCAAAATTTTAAAGCCCTTGAATTAAATAACAAATTTCAAAATTTCAAAATTTCAAAAGAACGAATTTCAAAATTTCAAAATTTCAAATTTGTGAATTTTTTTACACCTACGTATTTTGATTTCATAAAAAATTGCCATTAATTTTTTGAATTCTCGTACTTACTTTTCTTTACTTCTTTCGAGGTTGCATGACTTTTTAGCACCTTCCATTCTTCTTCTGTCCTTTTTTCGTAAAAACTGTACAAAAATAAAGAAATACTCTAAAAATGTCTGGTTAGAACTGAAGGGAAAACTTCAAAAGAGTGTTCTAAAGATGTCATAGTAAGTTAGTGTTGATATATAATTTGAAAGTTCGAAAAGAAATGCTGGGAATCATGGTGGAACGAATGAGTTCTAATTACAAAAAAAAAGTTGATAAGTTGAAAGATTTATTCGTATAGTTCCTATAAGAAAACTTCACAGCAATCATTTATTTCGTTTGTGAATAATTATCACGAATAAAATAATCTTTATAATAATCTAGAAATGTTCACGATATTTYATTTCTAGCTTTGTTTTATAGGTTAGCAATAAAATGCATAAGAATATTTGGACCGCGGTGTTGTGCGGTAGTTCTTTAAGTTAATTTTTTTCAATTTGTTTACATTAAAAATATTATTAACCCGTCTATAGTCTCTCTTCTTTCCTGCATTCGGTTGCGAATYGAAAAACTTTAGCGAGAGAGAGAGATAGAGCGAGAAATGGTTTTACCTGTCGTCAAATGAATTCACTCCTCTTAGCCTGTTTAAACGAACTCTCGTTAACCATGACCCCAACATTGATATTGCAAGAGAGAAGAGAGAAGGATCATATAAATTTCAAGCGAGAATATTCGAGAAATTGCGTGATGGTTTCTCGTGAGTTTGGTTTAGAGGCGAGAAGAATGGAATTCAGAAACACCTGTTTCCGAGATCAGTGAAGCTATAGAATAATCCAAAGATCGCCCCGGGGAATTCGCTTGAACGAGGCATGATTTAAAACCATGAAGGATTTTTCATTATTTCATATTCATACAATTCACTTGAAAATAATCAAAAAATAAATAAATAATAGAGCTAGACTTGCGTGATTCTAATACAATATCCTGTAGTGTATTTACGCCAAATTATTTTAAACTAATGATTTCAACGTGACTTTGGAAACTCTCAGCATTCAAATATGCGAAAAGCCTTAGTATAWGTACGACTCAATAATTTTGTCCACAAATTAAAATAATAGTTAGGCATAGTTCTCAGATACCTGAACGAAAATCAAGCTCGTTATTAATTTAATGAGGAAATATAAAAGGAAAAAATAAGACTGGAGCATTCGCTAATCAAGAGTGTCCTTTTACGAATCAAACGAGAGGCAAATTACTCTGTTTTGTATTATGTTGCATGACCTTAGGGCAAGATAGAAAAAGGAAATGAGTGAAGAATGCTAGAGCTGAGTGACGTGAGTGAGGTTGTTAAAAAACTGGCTAGAGGACATACGGGCACTGAAATTAAGAAGAGGAGAAAAAATGAAAGAATTTCAAATAAACAAATATGGAAACGAAGAAAAGAGAAAGTATTGATAGCTTTTTTTTAATATACGCTCAATTGAAGATTCGTTGTCGGGTTCAGAAACATAGAACATAAAAGCTGAGACCCAAATGGCACATGGGAAATGACAAATTATATTATAATTTATTCATTTGCTCCATCCATGCAGTCGGTTTAGAATGCCAAACGTTTACTCCGGTCACAGCATGCATCTAATTAACGTACTTCCCATGTGCCGTATATTCGAAGTTTCTGAACCCGACAACGATTCTTCAATTGAGTGTATATATAAAGCGTAAAATCCAAAAGTTCTTCAAATGCATGTTACGATCAATGGACTCTATTGAAGGTGCCTAGTTCCGGAGAGAAGGAGTTTGAACGGGAGTTTGAAGGAAAGAGAAAGTTAAGAAAGCCAAAGAAAGAGATGTGCGGAAAGAAAGAGAGAACAAGAGAAAGACAGTGATAAATACGATAACGAACGATAAAGAAAAGAAAGAACAATATTTTCTATTTCAAATCAAATTCAAAATCTGTGTTAACACTATCGTGTCATCTCAACAGACATTTAATGCCTCTTCCTTTGATAATCTATGGTTTTTTTTTTTTTGTTTTTGTTTTTTTTGTTTTTTTGTTTTTTTTACTGAATACGTAATATGTCGAGGAATTCTCAGTCAGGGTTTTTTGGAATAATGTTCGTACAAATCGAAGACTTAAACATGTATTTTAAAACCAAGTAAATGAGAAAAGAAGATAATTATATTACTATTTAATTACAAAATATGTAAACCAACTTCTAAGCATTTTTAGCTTTCTAGTCATTTTTGGAAACCCCTCAATCTGTTTAAACATAAAATAATGTAAGTTAGAACAAAAATTGTAATAATGGGTGCAAATACAGTTCTTCTCTCAACTGATTCAAGGCCGAATGAATCTTGAAAATTTCTGAACAAACACTTACTGTGCAAGATGTAAACCATCCCGGTATCAACATTTTCGCCAACAGAACAATGATGTTTCAAACATTGACGATGATATCAGCTAGCCAGCCGAACGAACTCAATCTTACTCGTTCTTGCCTTAAAAATAAAATAAAATATCATTTAGCTAGCTGTAAATTTCGACATTGTATCATCGAGTAATTCCGTATTCATATAGGAAAACCTTTTAGGATGTCTGTCAATAGATAAATTTAGGACTAAGCGCATTTGCTTAGATAGTAATAGCTTTGTTGTGGTTGCTAATGATTATTGAAATGTGGAAACAATTCACTTGTAGCACTGAGTATTCAAAATAATTTCAATAAATAATTAATCTGTATGTTGTTTTGTTTTGTTTTGTTTTTNTGTTAATCTTCCGACAAAGTGAGACAGCTTGAATCAAAAGATAGCCACTACCTGGCGAATTTTAAACTTTTTTAGTTTTATTTGCGCAGATGTTTTGGTTTGGAAGATTAAAGGCGGAAGATGCGTTTTTTGTTTTTTGTTTTTTGTTTTTTGTTTTTTGTTTTTTGTTTTTTTGTTTTTTGTTTTGTTTTTCTTGTTTTAGCTCATCAGTACAGCTGTATGAGATTAGATCAAGTGCAGCACACTCTTTTTGAAAAGACAAAATCACAGTTTCATTCTTTGTTCCGACCAAAGACTAACGTCCAAAATATCACTTAAAATATACTTTTTAATTTTACATTGTTATTAATATCATGATTCTTATCATCTACTTAGTAAATGGCCTATTAGACGCCCACTCTCTAATAAACGCCCCGTATCTAATAGACGCCCCCTAATCTTTCAAATATTTATCAAACGCCCCTCTCTAATAAACGCTCCGTATCTAATGGACGCCCCCCAGTTAAACAATACTTCGTCGATTTGTCCTTGCATAATAACACCCATAATAACACTCGAGATGCAGTTTTCTGAGTTAGACGAACACAAACGCCCAGACCCTTTTAGTGACATTACAGACTTGGACATCGATGAAGCAAATGAAGAGAATGAATGCTTGATTGACCAGGACGATTCCGATGTACTCGACATTGAATCAATTTAACTCGTTGACTCTGATCTGTTATTGAACATTTCTCGTTGCTGTTCTCACACTTTGGGCATATTTCTGTGTGGTTATTTTCACTGTTTTAAAAGATTGAAATAAACGCCCTTCTCTAATAAACGCCTCTTATCTATTAAACGCCACTTCTCCCCCCCTTTCCGTTATGAAAATTTGTAATAGACGCCCGGGGCGTCTAATAGGTCATTAACGGTATACTGAATAGATGAACGATTCCACAATGTCCACAATGACTCCAAAGAATTTCTAAACTGATTTTTTGGCAATGTTTGAAAATGGATAGCCACTTAGCTCGATTAGCTATTGCTATTTCTAATTGGCTGTGCTCTTATCACCTGCAATTTCAACTATTATTATTTATATCTGTAAACTATTGAGCACAATAAAGATTGATTGATTGATTGATTGATTGACCCCTTGCATGTGACATCAAAGCCGCGCAATTTGAAGGACAAATTAAAAGATCTTTTGCAACAARCAGTCACTTGCTGATAACTTTAATAACGAATCAATTCAGCTCAAGGTGCCTTGGGGAAGGCTCTGCTGGATGGCAAAGAAACTTTATTAACTGCTTCGTATCTTGAAATCGAAAGTATCTTATAAGGGGGAAATAGTATTTTTGAAAAGGTTTTGGATACGATATTAGTAATCCAGCAAAAAATCTTTAAATAAAGGAAGTCCACACTATTTTGCCATCCAGTAACAATCACGTGTCAAACTATTGAAATAGGCTTATTGTTATCCAATAGGCCCTTTGCAGTTAACGGTCACGTGTCTGTACTGGTGAGAAAATTTTTTTATTTTATTTTAAATTGGTGATTCTTTTTAGCTACTTGTAAAGAACTG
>NW_022259603.1:98274-111413 GCF_009602425.1 Actinia tenebrosa | reverse complement strand
ACTTAAACAAATGTGTCTTCAGAGAATTTTTAAAAACAGACACCGATGGAGACTTTGGTATTTCTAGCGGTGAATTGTTCCACAGTCTTGGTGCAGCGACAAAAAAGCATTGTTTCCATACGTTTTAAGATTGCTATTAGGTATAGATAAAAGTTCTTTGCTAGTGGAACGTAATGATCTAGAGTAATCCCACCCCTCCCCTCCAAGGCTCTTCATCGAACTCCGTAAAATGACAATGGTTTTGGCCTTATCCCTTGGGTATCGGTCACTAAAAAATGACATTTGTTTATGTTTTGACCTGCGTTTAAGTTGTCAAGCCATGCGTATAGACTCTTGGAACTGAAACTCCTAAACAATGCGAGACATCTGAATCAGAATCTCAGCCAGGTGAACTTTGCGAAGTTTTAATTTTACTTATCCAAAGGTTAATAATCTTTATGGCTCATAAACATTCACATAGCACTTTTTGATTTTCTTATCACTTAATAACACTGTTGTCACGCTATTTTTCTATTGATATTTGTATTAGAACAATGTTATAATAGTTTCGGAGTGACGCAGTTCCGTAACTAGTGACATCATCATCACCATGCTAGATTTGAAGCATTTTCTTTACAAATTTGTGCAGAGACTGTTGATTTAGCCATTGTCGGTTAGACACCATCCAAACATTGGGTCTATTTGAACTAATGGATTGCAAAATTCTTTCCCGAATATTCTACGGCTTGTTTTGAATTGAAATACTGAAAAGCAAGAAGAACTTGAGCAACAGACAGACAGAGGAATGATCCAATGATACACAGTGCATGGACTATGGAAACTTCAACCAAATCCTAGACAGAAAACTAACAAACTTTACCAAAAAGGTCACGGAATGAATTTCTTCGAATAATTTCCAAAATTGCTTGAAAATAAGTGGAAGACGCCTCCGCTAAAGTTTGGCAATAACATTGCAAATTAAGAAAGCATCAATTCTTCATTAAGTCAACAAGTTGGTTAATAAGGCTTTGATTAAAGTTTAGGGTAGATAATCTTTTCCGGATTAGCAAGCAGCCGAAGTTATATAATTCTGTGTTCTATCCAAAGGACCATCACGCTAGTGGAACTGACCGAAAGATTATTCTGAAACCTTTACATTTTGCAGAACGTTTGACGAGAATATGAAGAAGTTTGAACTTGCCATGCAAACCGGTTTGGTACCTAAACCTAGTGATACAGGAAAGGATATCACCTTACGAAATGCGAGTGAACACAAGAGGCTGGAAGGACACTTGAAGCATTTGGACCATCAACTTCGTAGCAAACTTGTAAGCATGCAGGCAGAAATTATGGAGCTTAAGGCATCGCAGTATGGACTGGTGAAGAAGGAAAAGAAACGCTCTCTAAGATTGCTGGAAAGTCGAGATAGAGCTAATAGTGAAGGTCGACTACATCAGCGTAGAGGAAGACCCAGGACACTCACAACTGACCAGTTGCCCAACGGTCCTTCAGTCCACATGTCTACGACTAATATACCAGACCAAAAGGCGGACAGCCAAAATGAGCTCGTTTTACCTGAGATCAACATAAAACAAAGTAGTCTGGTTGGTAATACGACTAGGTCGTCCGCAAGCGACCGTAATTCTTTCCCGTCTGACTCTTCCAAGAAGAAAAAGAAGCATGGAGGTCTTTCACCGGTTGATAATGATCTGCTTAACATTCCTTCGCCGTCGTCCATTTACAGACCAAATTCGCTGCCAGATTTGAGTCGGTTAGGGTCTAACAGCCAYGGCGTGGGAGGCGTTTCTCCACGGTCTGCGAGAAGAGTTAAATTCACTTTACCAGTGTCAAAACCAGGGCAAAGTGACAATGCCATGTCCACTGACAATTACAAAGAACCTGTGAAAGAAAATGCAGCTCCCTCTGAGCCACAAAATACACTTGCTGAACGGATAAATGACTTTATTAATCAAAAAGAAACAACAACAGAAAATCTTGAATCACCAGCAATAGAAGTAACAGAAGTCGGGGGAAATGACACACAAGATGCTAACACGAATGTCAATGAAAATGATGTATTTTATAATTCAATGCTTGCAAAGGCAAGCATGGAAAATGGTCTAGAAAGCGCGCCGGACCTAGCAAGCCTTGGTTTCATGGACTTCAATGATGTTATTGATAAAAGACTCAAACAGACTCAAGAAGAACTGCCAAGTGAAGACGAAATGAGAAAGGTACGATACCTAAGATGGCGACACGAAGTGCCACAACTTGATTTAGTAAAGACTGTCTTTGAAAAAGGTAAAGACTTAGACATCGATGGTCTAAATGCTCAAGACTTAAATGTTAATGATTCAGAGCCACGATTCAGAAGTGACAATGATAAAGATAATCAACTTAAATCAAGCGAATCATAATAAAATTTACGACTTTGCAGTAACTGAATATAAAACTGAGTGAAAAATCCTATAGCTATATCTAGACTATCTGCAGCTTTGATTTGCTCAATTATTTCCCATTGGAAAGATCATAATGATTCATCTAAATCTTCAGAACAATTATATGACCGACCGCGTCTTTTTGTTCTAAGTTAAAAATACAAAAGAACTTTTAAACAATTTTATAGTTAGTTCAGAGGGGAAATATATACTTAGGAGAAAATGTCCCTGACATATTATTATGTAACTTATGTGAAGATGAATTCTGTGCTGAAAAGATAAAGATAAAGATAAAAAAATACTCTTAACTACGGTGTTATTAATGGTTTCATAAAAACACAGTAGTATTGCTACACTTTATTTAGTAAGGACTAAATAAAGACAGCCGACATCAAATGTTTCCATAACTCTTGCGATTTGTGTACATAGCGACAATTTACCTACACTGCCCGCCAGACACTTTTGGAAACACTAGTATACGATTATGATATTCAGTTCCAAATGCGTTACAAAATATGGCACCATAAGTTGAAAACTACTGAAGTGTTGTGCTACGATTTATGTAATTACCTCATTAAGGTTTGAATTGCCTACAAACTGCAACAATAGAGCCGTACAAAGTACATTGAAATCAAAGCAATTAGCGTATTTATGAGTTATGTTGAAGTAAATAGTGATTAGCTTATTGTACTGTTTGATCTATTGATTGAAGTACTACTTCCAACACCTCCCTGACGATTTTTGACTAAGGAATGGACCATTAAAATCTAAGGGGGGGAGGGGGGAGCATAAATCCCCCAAAAATATCGAGTTTGCATTATACCACAAATTGATAATTTCTCGCGCTGATTGGCTATTTTTTTAGGCGAACGATTAGAGGACAGACACATACGCTGACGTCAACGAGCGCGAGCTGTTTTCATTGGTTGTTTTGATCACTAAAAAACGTCAACAAAAATTCGTATTAGTGAACGTTTTGTGGTAAAGGAACAAATCGAGGTCCCTTATCTATGGTCTGTATTCTTGTCGAACATGGAATGGCGTCACAGTATGGTAAACTTCTTTGAAGTGAGACCATTCGAAGCTGTCGTGGTTACACTTGAGTTGTATCMCATGCTGACGCCATTCCATGCTCGATAAGAGTACAGAACATAGAAAATGGACCTCGATTTGCTAACTTCACCTACGAAAACAATATTGCGCAACCTTTCGTTTCAGTAAAGAAATATCCAGCAATAACACAAAAAATGCTTGCAGGAGTTGTTACAAAAAATAAATATCGTGTAATATAAATTTCTGCAAACCCACTCCCCATCCCTAAGATTATAGCTTTGGTAAAACTCTTAACCAGCTCATACATAAATCTTTGAATCTCATTATTTCCTGCTTCAAATAATGGTTTAAAATCACTCAGAATTCGTAACAACAGGACATTTACATGTTGGCGTTATTTTACTACTACCACCAAAATGATTTGCGAATAATTTCCTTTGGGCATGTTGTCATAAAAAAAAAATTCTTTCCAAAACTTGTGGTCCAGCTCATCAACACTAACTTAGTATTTGGGGTGCCTGTGGAGAAAACAACTGGGCGATCGACTTTCCAGGCGTTCACTAGCTTTTTGCTCGCGCGCCTAGCACAACAAATCATCGCGCGCTTCGAATAATGACGTCATAAAACTTAATTAGAAAACTGCGCAACAATAATGCGTCTAAGAATTCTAAGTTGCCAAGAAATTTCTACTTAAAACCAAACTCAATGAGTAACCCTACTGTAGCACTCTAAACTTGCACCGTATGGATGGATTACCAGACGTTGTTCTTCTTAAGATTTTCTCCTTCTTGCCCATAGCCGACCTTGGCCGAGCATGCAGAGTGTGCTCACAATGGCAGAGAATAGCGTACGACCACACCTTATGGAAATCCGTCAATCTGCGACGATTTTCAAACAGCATGACAGAAGAGACGCTACAGAATCTAATAAGAACAAGATTTTCATCCCAGCTTGTTTCGCTCAACTTAGGAGGAAGTAAAGTCTCACACGAAGTTTTCATGGAACTCTCAAGAAAGTGTAAACACATTAAACACTTAGTTTTTGGAAGAGGATCCAAGCTCAAAAGTTCTTGCATGAAACGGCCAACAACGGTTGAGTTTCCTTCAGAGTTAGAACTCCTAGAACTTCGCCCCGTCAAGGGAGACTTCAGTTTTATACGGAGAATAAGTAGACACTTTTGTTCAATAAAATACCTTGGTATCGGAGTGATGACATCCAAGGGAAACATTCCTTATCTATTCACCAAGATGCAACAGCTTGTAATTCTCGACTGCACCAACTGCGACACATTCACAGACGATGTCCTATCAAAAGTAGCCCAGAACTGTCCTTTGCTCGAGTCCGTGTGCCTCAATGGATGCAAAAGTATTTACGGCTCAACTTTTTCGGAATTTCTCTCATGCTGTCCTCGCCTTAAGACGTTGCTCTTACGGTACACTCCGGTGCGCGATGAATGCTTTCAAGTCTATTCCTGGAACAATGTCCAGATAGAAGAAATTGACATATCTGCTTGTGCACAGCTAACGCAGATTGGTCTCATAAGTCTGGTCAGTAAGATGCAGAATATCAAGTACCTCAATTTGTCTTACTGTGGAGTCGGTCGTGCGGTTACTGATGCGGTTCTCCTCGAAATGGCATCTCGTCGCAGTTGCATGAAGCTCCAGATGTTAGACGTCCGTTGGAGTCTAACACTAACTCCAGATGCTTTATTTGCTTTGGCGCAGGCTGCACCGTCCTTAAAGTGCTTGGGTGTGTACCAGTCATCGAATATCACTCCCGCAGCGATGGCCGAAGTCTTGATAGCTTTGCCGCGCCTCGAGGTACTTGAATACGGAGCCTTCGGCAAAGCTGCTTTGTCAGATTCAATGTTTATCCCGAATCTTATCCAGTGCTGTAAATATCTCTCCTCGCTGTCACTGATCAACTTCGCTTCATTAGAAATCAATAGTGACACTATAGTCTTGAGCGCTTTAGCTGAAGGATGCCCATCTCTCAGAAGAATTAACTTATGCGAACCTGATCAGACTTTGCTTGCGCTGGTGCAACGAGCTCCAAGTCACACTAGAGCGAAAATCACCCAAAAGTGGCAATGTGTTCTACCACCTCCGATCCACACACTGGACACAGTTATCTCATCACTTCGTTATAACCACCCTTTATAATGATTCACTTATATTCGTCAAATTGTCTTTGAAGTTATAGTAATAAAATGCTGGTAAATTAATTTATTGTCTACACTTTTGTCTTGTTTCCCCCCCCCCCCCCCCCCCCCTACATATGGCTCATAATAAATGATGATGATCAGTGATTATGATAATGATGATGATGATGATATTAATAATAACGATGTAGACGATGATGATGATGGTGATGATATATTTAAATCTTATTAACTAATTGTGACTTTAGAATAAAAAACAAAAAACAAAAAAACAACAATTTTTCAGGTGAAAATAAAATGATACGCAAAACGAGCAATTTTCGGCYGTTAAACTGACTTTAAAATATTTTAGAAAATAAATGATGATGATCAGTGATTATGATAATGATGATGATGATGATACTAATAATAACGACGTAGACGATGATGATGATGGTGATGATATATTTAAATCTTATTAACTAATTGTGACTTTAGAATAAAAAACAAAAAACAAAAAAAAACAACAACAATTTTTCAGGTGAAAATAAAATGATACGCAAAACGAGCAATTTTCGGCCGTTAAACTGACTTTAAAATATTTTAGAAAGTAGCTCCGGCGAGCGTATTAGATAATGCCCTCTAGTACTCTGTGACTCGCAGTCAAGCGACTTTCATGGTCGTTCCGCAGACTTTCTTCCCTTTCACTCTCATTAATTCTTTCCCTTTCTTTTCGTTTCCTATAATTTTCAACTCGTGGATACGTGCAGTGTAGGAACGAGTTATTGTGAAGGTTTTGGATATGCATATGTGGCGTTAGTAGATTCACAGTGGTGTTAGCAGATTCTAAATTAGAGAAGAATTACGTAGAAAAATCATCGGAACGTATGTAAAAAAGTCATTCATGATAAAAAGGTCAAGCCGTCATTTACAAGGGCGGATGCAGGATTTTGTTCAGGGAGGGGTGCTGCACACAAAGTGGAACCAGGGAGGTGCGCACCCTTTGCACCCCTCACCCGGATCCGCCCCTGGTTTAGTAAGCATAACGCAGCGTTCTTGCCCGCGGAACGAAAGACGAGCATTGGGAACCCAATATCTCAAAAGTAGGATTCAGAGAAGGATATCCAATAGTTTGACATGCAGGAGTTTGATTTCCTCTTGTTTTTATTTTCCGTGCACCATTGACTGACGTTCACATTTGGGCTCCCTGTGTCCTCCAGCGGCTGTCCTTTCTCCGAGATGCGTACGCTTGTCATCGTCCGGCGGGAAGAAAGAAAATCCAAGATGGCGAGAGGTCGACCTAGCACTGGAAAAGGCCCAGGAAGAGGCGTAAAACACTCTAAAACATCTGCTTGGCAGTGGACTGAACACACCGAACCGAAGAAAATCACTAAAGAGAATTTAGAAWCAGCTTATTGTATTCATACAGCGCCTTGTGTGAGGGGAACGTGCAGGTTTGTGAGAAGTTGTTTTTCCTTTTTTCTTTCAAATTTCAGTCTTGACATGACGATTTAAAAAAAAACCTGATCGATAAAGAAATGTTTAGCTTAACATTTAGGCATTTACTACGTTCTTCTTCAGTTTTGTATTTTTAATACTCTACGTTTGAATTAACTCTGCCCTGTCTTAGATCACTTTATAGACCCAACGACAATATTCGATAATATTCCGATGATCGATGTTTATATCAATGAAATGATTTGCCATTTGGGCCATCAATAATGACCGCTTCATGAGTTACAGGAATTCAGACCAATAACTTTGATAAGGTCAATGAAATATCAAAGTGGATTTTGTTGGTTATTGATTTTTATTGATTACTGATAACAATCGATATTTATCAACCGATGATTATCAATTCTATCGATAGTTTTTTAATGATAGATTTGCATTGATTGGCATCATCAGGACTTAGATCAGCTCAAAGGTTGTTGCAGGTCTCAATCTGTGAGTTAGCCATGCCCTGACTTAGATCAGCCCAGAGGTTGTTGCAGGTCTCAATCTGTGAGTTAGCCATGCCCTGACTTAGATCAGCTCAAAGGTCGTTGCAGGTCTCAATCTGTGAGTTAGCCATGCCCTGACTTAGATCAGCCCAGAGGTTGTTGCAGGGCTCTATCTGTGAGTTAGCTCCGACTTAGATCAGCCGAAGGGTTGTTCCAGGGGTTAATCTGTGATTTAGCTCTAACACTTATTTGTGCTCTTTGTAGGATAAATTGCAAATTCAATCCTAACTGTCTCAATGGACTTGGTGAAAAATTATGGTTGGGGGAAATCCAAGGTAAGACTTAAAAAGTACATTCAGCTCTCGTTACATTGGACACCCTCGTGACGCTCACTTGGTGTCCGTTATAGCCAGCATCCTCAATAGCAAGAATTATTTACGGCCATTTCTTGTATTTTTGTCAGGGATTTTTCTCTTTTCTGTAATAACAAGATGTCCTTGGCCTATAAGTGTGAAAGTTATTTTGGGAAATTTTTTCATTTTCAGATATAAAGCTGCTGTATTTTTTAAATCATTAAACATTATTCTGTCTGTCATCTTTTTACAGATAATTACTGGCATAACCTAGAGGACCCTGAGTTGGAGAAAAGAGCACAGGTAATGTGGAATTATAGTAAAAAGAGCAATTCTGATAGAGTGCAAGGGTGTAATTAAAAATACATAAATCTCTTAATTTAAATGTAATTGTCTAGTTGTTCTAGTGTTTTCACATTCAATATTATATGCACACAACACTCTACTCACAGCGCATAAAACTTTTTGGCCTAAAATCGCACTAGATGATGCCTGTTGGTGGTGGTAATGTTCTAATTAGACATTCTAGTGTGCAGTGCAGATGGTACAGTGCAGATCAATATTTTTTTGTTTGGTGGGATGATAAAAAAGTTATTTATAATCTAAGAATGTTATTACATTATGTTTTTCTTGGAACTAGCTTTCAAAAACCAGTTTTACTACAGTAGAAAATTTAACCTAGAGTATGGATTAAGTAATGTTAGAAGTCCAAAATGTGTACACTTCAAGCCTTTCTCCTGAAATATTTGTACTCAACATTATTGTAGTTGAATAATAAGCTTGAATATTACATGAATAAAAGCCCACTGACATCCTTTTTTATTTTGTGTTGTAAAAAAATAAATAACAAGGAATTACATACTGTAGATCTAGATTGGTAAATTTTTTCTTGAGATATTTTCTTCCTGACCTCTTTGCTTGTTCTATTGTAGGATGCTTTTGTAGGATTAAAAAACCTTGGTGCTACTTGTTATGTCAATACTTTCCTTCAGGTAAGGAAATAAATTGCTAATACTCTGTTGACACACTAATGGGACTACTTGGAAAGTCAACCAATCTTGGCATAAAGTGGAAACAAACAAATCAAACTTAAAACTTAGATGTTATCAGCAACCGTGGGAATGAGAGATTGTGATTGGCTGAGGTCGATATATTCTCTCCTGATTGGCTATAGTTTTTAATCTCAATTCTCGTTAAAGTGGTCCTGGTTAGTATGTCCGCACTGTAATAAGCAATTTTCAATTTATTAAAATAGAAAAAGACTGAACTGTTAGGAAAAGCATGACCCATAGCTTCGTGTTCTGCCAATCCCAAATGCTGTGTCCTGTTCTCACACACAGCACAGCAAGCATTTTTTTCTATTTCTTTCGTATTGACATAATTTGCAACTTTTAAAATGCCTTTTTTATTTAGGTATGATAAAATTCTCATTAGGTCGGGCCGTATGGGAAAATATTTGGCTCTCGGTCATTTGTACAGCACCACCTCGAGCGAAATATTTTCCCATCGGCCCTCCCACTTATTCAATAAGTACTTATTATTTGATAAATTACTTTGCTGTTATCTCTCATTAAGCGTGCACTCCCAACCAATCAGAACATGAGATTTATAACAGTTGTTATAAACTACCTTAATCAATCGGCAGCCACTCGTATGTGAAATTATCAACATTTTTGTATCTATCGCCTGTAACATAGAATGCATATAATTTATTGTTATTAAACATACATTTAATGCATTATTTTCTACATATCTCTGATCCATACATGTAGCTGTGGTTCCACAATACAAGACTCAGGTGGGCTTTRTACCACTGGACTAATCTTGACGCTGATGTTAATAAGGATGACAAAGAAAATGGTGGTAAGCAAGAAAATTTATAAAGTTATAAAATATTTTAAGTTTTGGCTGTTGTATCACAGTGTTTGGCAATCATGACAGAGCCTGGCTCCAGCTGTAAAAGTGAAAGCCCAATGATTAAATGAAAATCTAGAAGTTGATTTTTCAGGATCTACGAAATCCAGAGAATAAACCTGGCTTGAAGCACATGAGAGAGATAACAAACAACTCTACTTGCATACAGTACAACACCAATGCAAGCCCTTGATTCAAACCATGGCTGCATTGGTGAGAAGTGGCCTGTTAATGCCGCACAACACCCATGCTTTGAGTCTTCCCACCAAAAATGTGCTGTGAATCTGCAAAAATCCCACTGACAACCAGACATCACCTCTTTGACAACCTCCAGATACAACATAGTTAACCTACATGTACAGTGTACCAACATCCTATCATTAACCTACCAACAACCTAACACCCTGCCTATATAACATAAATCACCCGTACCAATATCATACCAAATTAATGTGAAGCATGGGTAGCTTGGGAAGTGGGGGTGGCGTGGAGGTGAGAGTGCTTGCCTCTCGCCAAGGCGACCCGGATTGGAGTCCTGCTGGGCTCGGTCTCATGTGAGTAGATGGTATAGTTATTTGTTGGCTCTCTCCTGTGCCACAAGGGTTTTTTCTCCAGTTCCTCCGATTTTTCCTCCCTCCATAAAAATCAACTTATAAATTCTAATTCGATCTATCTGTAACCTCATAAAGTGGGTGGTAAAATCTGTTAAGGCCAGTTTAGACGGTACAATTTTCGCCTACAACTATCGTATAAAACACGCTTGCATCATGACACCTACGATTGTCGTAGCTTTTTAAGATATGTCTTAAAATCCTACAATTTTTTTGTGTTGCATTCGTCTGTCGTAGGCGAGTTGTAGGCTTGATTTACAAGCTACAACTCGAGTTGTAGGATGGAGGGAGCGTGTTGTATACGATAGTTGTAGGCGAAAATTGTACCGTCTAAACTGGCCTTTAGGCTTTCTGTCCACCATGGTGTGGTAAATCCAGTATTTTTTTCTTTTTTTTTATATTAGATTTTTACTAATTCACCCTTTGACACATTCTCTACCAGTTATTATACTATTAAAACTATAATTTGAAATATCCCTAACCTTATTTCTAAAGGTGCCAATAACTCTGAAAATAAAGAAACCATGCAGACAGATGATAAAACTCCAGCCGATGAAGAGTCACCATCAACGAAGAAGAATGAACCTCTAGAAGAAGACAAGGCTGTTGGTAATGCGCCAGCAAAGAAAATGCCACCGTTGCTACCATCAAGTTGTATAAGCACAGAAGACTCAGACAGTTTTATTAATATATGTGCACACCTTCAGCTCATCTTTGCACAGTTACAGTACAGTTCTAGAAGGTACATTTGGGCTATAGTTCCCTTACATGTGACGCAAAGGCTCAGTTTGGATGCTGAATTATTTTATTGAAAGGCATGGCTGTTACTTAGAATAACAGGAGATTTATTCTTCGTAGTGCACAGCAATAAAGCTATCCCCCCTCTCCCTATCCACCCTTAGCTCTCTCTCCACACTATGAAGCAAGATCATTATAAGATATTCTTCTTCTTTATTATCATATTATCATACTAAATCACTTATTCCTCGGCAGGTATATAGATCCTACATCATTAATACACAGTTTAGGCCTGGACACAGCACAACAGCAGGTAAGGATGCAAAAATCACACAATAATATTGTAATTTTATTATAGGAATTTTATTTTATTTATTATCATCAACTTTCTCAGTGATGTTTTATACAGGATGTTTTACTGCCCCAGAAAAGTTTTGTATGTTTAATAATAATGCCTCCTTTGATCTCACACTCATTAGCATATTGGGAGTATAAACCTTGATATCTTCAAGTTGCACCACTCGAATCATGTAAAAGAATATTTCACCATTCAACTATTCACCTCATGTAGAATCAATACTGAAAATGTAGAGTTAGGCTTTATAGGCACTTTAATATTTATTCTACTTTTAGTTATACAATATGTACACGTATAAATAAATCACTTTTATTTAAGTGTCTAGTTGTTCTAGGGCTTTCGCACTAATTGGGGACACTTTTGGCTCACACGCACTGCCACTAAATTCAATATTCTATGCACACAATGCTCAGCTCACATGTTGATTTTTATGGAGGGAGGAAATAGGAAAACTTGGAGAAAACCCTCATAGCATAGGAGAGAACAACACTTCAAAGAAATGTGGCGACCGCATGGCTCGAAACAGCGATCCGACCCGTTAGACTTTCAGTGGTGAAAGACAACACATTAGCTGTGCACGCCACCCATGCTAGTCATGCTACTATGTATATATTATTTTGTTAATTACAGGATGCTCAAGAATTTAGTAAGCTCTTCATGTCTTTGCTTGAATCAACATTATCTGAACAGGTACATGTATGTAGATGTACATGGCTTGATGGGATTTCTGTGGGTAAACATATAAACTTATAAACTCAAACTTGTTACTTATTTTACAACCACCACTTCCAGTACAGGCGGGCTCTTCCTTGAGGTTCCCTGCACATGTACTACCACTACATTCTATATTTACAACATACRACACTCAATTCACATGTTGAGTTTTACAGAGGGAGGAAACCGGAGAAACTGGAGAAATCCCTTGTGGCAAGGGAAAGAACGACACATCAAACAAACTCAACTATAGCGGTTAGAGGCAAGCAGCAAACCACTAACGCCACCCATGCCTGTCCTGTAGACCAATGAAATGCCATGAAGATGTACTTTACCTAATTATTTTGTTATTTTCTATTTTTTCAAAGCCAAATCCTGAAGTCAGGGAAGTGATTCAGAATCAGTTTGGTGGAACATATTTTTATGTCACAAAGTGAGTATGATGTTCTTCTTTGATTGTATATTGTGAATAGTATGGGAAGTTTGGTTAGGTTTATTGTTTGTAAATCAGCATGGTAGATCCCATCACCACCGTACAATGACAGGCAACACTGTCTGCCAACCAGAGGGTATTCTATTGCTTGGTATCAWTCAGCTGAATGTATCTCATGAATCTCATTACCAACCTACGATAAGCAAACACTGCTCGTCATGTTCTATCAACCAGAGAGTATTCTATTGCTTGGTATCAATTA
The DNA here is from genome assembly GCF_009602425.1 of Actinia tenebrosa. The sequence goes on along the minus strand of NW_022259603.1, from coordinate 98,477 downwards.
GCTAAATGAATATCATGAATCTCATTACCAGCCTACAATGACAGGCAAACACTGCCCGTCATGTGCTATCAACCAGAGAGTATTCTTTTGCTTGGTATCAATCAACTAAATGAATCTCATGAATCTCATTACCAGCCTACAATGACAGGCAAACACTGCCCGTCATGTGCTATCAACCAGAGAGTATTCTATTGCTTGGTATC
>NW_022259603.1:68737-83002 GCF_009602425.1 Actinia tenebrosa | reverse complement strand
ATGATGGTGATGATGATGATGATGATAGTTATAATGATGATGATGATAGTAAAGGTGATAATGGCGATGATGATGGTGAAGATGGCGTTGATGATGATGAAGATGATGATAGTAAAGGTAATGATGGTGATGATGATGATGATAGTTATAATGATGATGATGATGATAGTAAAGGTGATAATGGCGATGATGATGGTGAAGATGGCGTTGATGATGATGAAGATGATGATAGTAAAGCTGATGATGGTAATGATGGTGATGATGATGGTGATGATATTAAAAATGATGATGATGATGATGATAGTAATGATGATGATGGTGATGATGATATTAAAAATGATGATGGTGATGATGATGATAATAGTAATGAAGATGATGGTGGTGATGTTGGTGATGGTGATTATGATGATAGTGAAAATGATGGTGGTGGAGGTGATAATGCCAGTGATGATAAAATGGTGATGACGATGATCGATTTGCTCATGATAGTGCCGATTAAAAGAATTACATAGTGATTTTTTTCTATCTAGGGGTCAAACACTCTGTGACATTTTACTTAAGTCTATTAAACCAAAGTGTATGATCAAGACCTCTTTAGCTTGGACATTGTTTTCGGATTTCAGATCAGGTGTCCTTCCGTTGAGAATAAGATTCTTCGTTCGAGTTATACTCATTGTATTCATGCGTCTTCTCATTGCAACCGTTAACAAAGAAATAATATACTAGCGAATGGCACGTGGTCTGAAATGGGTAAAATATTACGCCCCAGCTAACAATGATTTACTCGAGAACAATGTGCTGTGTCTTTTTTAGTCCTCAGACAACAAGCAGAAAAGTAGTTCTGAAAACTCCAAGAGACGTAGTTCAAGGTACTTTTTAACTGTAGACCGTTTTCTCAAGGTTGCGTGCGCATCCAACTTRACGGRCCACAAAACTGAAAAACGCAAATTCAGTAAAATTGAGAAGACAGTTTTATATTTAAAGAGGAGAATAATCGATTTGATAAATTTTCATTGAAAAATTCTAATAGAAATATATGATAATTCTCATTATAAAGCTCCTGTTCTGGTATTGTGGCCCTGAATTTCCTTAAATTTGGATGCGCACGCAACCTTGAGAAAAGGTCTATTCACTCTAATAATACATAGGAGATATTACATGGGCGCGCGGAGATACGAAAATTATCTTCGAGTGTTAAAAAGATCGCTCACGAGTGAGCGCAGCACAGAAGTGAGAGATTTTCAACACGAGAAGATAAATTTCGTATCTCCGCGCGCCCATGTAATATTCTGTTTATYATATAATTATCCATAAAATCAACTTAACAAGCTTTTTATTATCAAAAAAAGTTTTTATTTATAAACTAATAGCTTAAATACACATGGTAACGATATTTTCACATGTGAAAATAACATGCTATTTTCACATGTGAAAATATCAGTTTTTCGAAAAGGAGAAATATAGGTATTTTATGGATAATTATATGATRRTRTAATATACTGCACAGAAAATCATTCTCATACTTATTCACATTATTATTGGTGCTATTCAATATTCATATTTGATATTTAATGCTCCCATTTCGAGTTCGCCTTTGTTCAGTCTTAGCCTCGATTGTGTACGAATGTGTTCGGTTTTTTTAATTAAGGTCCATTGTATAGTAAGCAATGTGCGTACTACGGTACAATACGAGTTGATAAAAATGCCACGAGTTTTGGTTGAATAGCTGAATATTATAAAGCACAAACAAGACTAAGACTGAGCAAAGAGAACTCGAAACTAGAGTATCATAAACAAAAAAACCGGCCAGAGAGTTTAATGGTTATAAAACTCTAGCATTGCCTAACTTATTCACATAATTTTACTTACTATCATTATCATCATCACCATCATCATCATCGACACCATTATTATCATCATTACCATCATCATCATCATCATCATTAATATTACTCTGAATATTAATATTTGAAAATTGATTTTAGACGAATAACCGACCGTATAATTTAATGTTTATAAAACTGGTTGTAGAAAATAAAATAAAAAATAATGGGGTTCTTATATAGCGCATTATCACATTGTCTCAATGCGCTTTACATTGCAGTGGAGGACTTTACGGGCTGCATATTAAGGCGCTATTAGCAGCCGTGCAGCTTACAATCATGAGTGATTTATTAGTACGTTAGTGTTATGCCTCCAAATTGGGGTAGAGTGGACTCATCAGTTCTCTATGAAAATCTAGCATTATCTTAATTATTCTCACTGTTACAAATTTTTTCTCCAGACATCGTAAACAGCGTGGTGAGATCAACCTTACCGTCAATTCCAATCAGACGCTCAGGGATATTAAACTAGAGGTAAATGATACTATTTAACAATAGCTGTTATTACAGTTGATTTTCACGTTCTGATTACGTGCACTTGTTTATTTTCACGATTATAGTCACGTGCAACTTATTTCCCGACCCACGATCGGGATACATTTAGATTTAGCTAGTGTCACGTGGTCATCTTTCAACCAATGAGGGTGTTCGTTATATCGGAAAATTTCGTAGCTATATAACAATAGCTATTATTACAGTTGAGCCCGCAATGACGTAATCTTTTGTTTTAAGAATCATACAAGAGATGCTATCGGGTAGATACAATACTTGTTGTCTCATTTACTTCTCATCTGCATGCATACATAATAACTGTATTATTCGCCGATGGCTTCGGTTATATCATAAGCAGGAAGCCATCGGCACTAAATACAGTCCTTTTCATATTGGTCCTGCTAAAACTCTAGCTTTATTGATTGGTGAAAATTCATAATCACCGAGCCTGAGGTCAATAATTGTTTTAGTGTGAAATTAGAATGAAATATCAGAGAAAATACACAATTCAGGATTAAAAGAAAAAAATATTATTACTTCCACTTTGCTGATTTTACGACCAGTGAATATCGTCATATAATCGCTGGCTGCTCGACCAATCACAGCGCGCGAAACTCTATATTCAAGTCTAAAAGACATATTAAAACCATATCTCAGTTCCATACTGAGACTTTCTATGTAAAAAAGCTAATGTTTTAGTGGACTTTAAGGGCCACCCCGAAAAGAATTAGCTAAATAGAAAATTTATTTTAAAAATGATACCGTTTTAATAGGGGCCACGTAAATAAAATCATGTTGGGAACGGATCATACATCCTCTCCCTCCCCTCCTGCTCGTAAAAAAACGAACAGTCCCAAGTCATACAGTCTACACTTGCTAGACTGAAAGGTTACACCGTAATGCAATCGTTTGATGTCTTTTCTTAGCTTTTCCGCTGTATTTTTGTATTCCCTTTTTTTGTATTCATGTTTTCGCKTTTTTTCTTGATATATATCATCTTTATTGTCTGCCGACTTCATCTTTCGTTAATGGACTTTAAACAAGCAGAGTATTTAGTTTAGTTAAGATTTACGCTGCTACGGCGCTGTCTCACCGATGTGTAGCTCAACCCTTGAACGCGGGTTCGATTCTCGACAGAACCACATATTTGAGTTGAGTTTGTTCTAAGATAGTAAAAAGTAATTTTTTGGAACTCCTCAAACTTGAAATTGGACAAAATAATAACATAATGAATGATAAATTGGGATTAAATAATAATTGTAATAATAATTGGCTTTCACCATTTTTCCTTTCTATTTTTCTTTCTCTCCTTAAAATTCATCATGTAAGTCGAGTGTCGTTTGCATTAAATAATACATTTAATACAGTAGAGCTCTTCACGAGAAGCGATGTTTAGTGTTGGGTAGATGATTTCACTGACTCCTTTTAAGATTCGCTTAATATAATACTTATCATCGGGATATCTAGAAAAAACTTTACCAAGTGTTTATTAGAACCTTTCAAACTATTCCAGTAAAGTTTTAACCCAAATAAAATTTCAGACGATTTTCCTTGACAATTAGAAAGACCCCATTTAATGATTCGTTGTGTTGTAGCTGATGAAGTCGTTTTCAGTAATGCCAATGGACCAACATCTCAGTCTGAAGAGCACCCCCCTGACTGATGACGCTGCGACTCTCAGTCGATTGGGAGTTCGACCTGGATGTTTGTTAATGCTTAAGGTAAGAACAACTAGCACAACCATTCCAGTGGGGGGGGGGGGGGCATAAATTTCATAGGGTAGGAATGATTCATGGCTCTAGTCTGTAATCCCAGAGATATTTAATTTGGTATGGTTTTACAATGCATTTACGGGAAAGAAAAGGTGTGAGACTTTTAACATAAGCTGATGATCTTGGTTGGTTTTTGCTTTGTTATTTCATTCCAAATTCGTGGGTGTTTACCATTTAAAACAATTTATCCGGTTGCAAATTCGTTTGCTAATGGCAAGAACTCAAAAGGGGAAAATTTTGACTTCCGACAAATGGTACACGCGTCTATACCGGAAGAACCAAAAAGAGCGGGAAAAGTAGATTACTTCCTACAAATGGTATACGCGTCTACCGGAAGAACCAAAAAGAGCGGGAAAAGTAGATTACTTCCTACAAATGGTACACGCGTCTACCGGAAGAACCAAAAAGAGCGGGAAAAGTTTATTTCCTCATTTATCGTAATTCTCCAATTGGAATAAAAAAATTTTTTTTTTCCTTTTTGTTGTTGTGGTTGTTTTTTCCTTAATGGTAGGGACCCCGTTATTCTCTTCTTCTCCATTTCCCTTTCAATTTTCATTTCTCCATTTCCTATTTCCATTTCCCAATTGAAAGGGAGACTAAATTGTCATGCTAAACGTATATTATAATATTTTGATAGTAGTAAATCATTGAGACACTGAGCCAGACCTTGAGCTTTCATTGTTATTGTTAAATCCGAGTAGACGAATTTTCACCAACGCATAATATTTTGAATATTTCGTAGTTGGATCAACCACAAGGTGGTGGACATCCTGAAACTCTCTTAGCGGCATCTACTGCTCCAGAAAAGGGATTTCAAGGTACGAAATTAGACTAAGATAATATATAAACACCCACAGAAATGCTGGGACACCTGTTATGACGTTGAATTTACGAATATTGAATACTGCACAGTGAATTCCTCTATTTCATAATGACGCCACAGTTTGTTTACATCGGCTAAAATGATAGAAACTTAGGCTAAATTTAAGCTTAATTCTCTTCTTTCTAGATATTTAGCGTAATATTTAGTTGTTCTTGCCTCCCCCTCCAGCGACCATGATCGCTAGCGTTTAAAACAATTAATAGTTTATTTTGATGTGACGTCATTATGAAATAGAGCAATTACAGCTCGAGTCGTCGTGGTAAATTATGCTGTTTAACCTATTGTAGCCAGTCCGTCTCTATTTTGTAGAAATACAGAATACCCTTTTTACTTTGCATATATAGTGAATATCAGCTCGAGGCATCGCGGTAAATCGTAACGAGAGTCTTTTAGAAGCCAAAACCAGGTTAAACCAACATATGTTTAACCTAAACACATCTCTTTTTGCAAAAATATCGAATACTTTTCTTTACTTTGCATAGTGAAACTATCTTATAAAGGCCATGGTAAACTAACTTATTTTTCCTATAATTATATATGTTATTATATATGTTGCAGCCAATATAACTCTCGTTTTTGTATAAATTCAAAATTACTTTCTACTTCTTTTTCTTCCCAAAAATTAAATTGCGCAATTAAAGTGCCTATGACCCCTAACTCAATGTTTTCACCATTGATTCTACATGAAGTTAAAAGTTAAATAGTAAAATATTTTTATATGATTTGAGTGATGCATCTTGGAGATATCAAGGTTTATACTTCCAGTATGCTAATGAGTGTGATGTCATAGTAGGCATTATTAAATATACGAAAATTTACTGGGGTAGTAAACCTGTATAAAACATAATTATCTTACTCAGGGTTTATAGAAAGGTTATTGCCAATTTGTTTCCTCATTGTAATCAGTGTTTTGATCTAAAAATGATGACAAATAAACCCAAATGCCTCCTATGACACCACACTCATTAGCATACTGGAAGTATAAACCTTGATATCTTCAAGATGCATCACTCAAATCATATGTATATATTTCTACTATTTAACTTTTAATTTCAYGTAGAATCAATGGTGAAAACATTGAGTTAGGGGTCATAGGCACTTTAACTCTGTAGTATTCATTAAAGTGCCTATCACCCTTCTGACAATATTTACAGTATTGATTCTACATGGGGTAAGATGTCGAATAACCTGAAAAAAATTCATAGTTTGAGTGCAGCTTCTTGAAGTTATGAAGGTTTTTCTATGCCATATGCTAATGCGATGACGTATGAGGAGGCATTTATAGTTATTTGTTGTTCCTTGTAATTCGAAACACCAGCTTCTATGTGAAAACTAACTTGCAATAATTTCTATAAGAGCAATGGGAAAAACAATGACGTATTTCAAATTTAATTTATCTGTGTCAGTAAGGTTTTGTATGTTAAATGATTACTTCTCATACGTCACAACATTAGCATATGGCATGGAAAAACCTTTATAACTTCAAGAAGCCGCACTCAAACTATGAAATATTTTGGGGTTATTCCACATCTTACCCCATGTAGAATCACTACTGTGAATATTGTCAGAAGGGTATAGGCACTTTAAGCCTGGGTTTTTTGTTGTTTTTTTTTTTGAAAAACCTTTTATTTATTTTACCTTTCTCCCCTGAAGGAACTGTGCTTCTAGGTCACTGAATCCAAGGTCACCATATAGCTTATATTTATTACTATTACGCAAGATTCAACAGTATATCAGATCTGCCCAAAATATAGACGAAACGGGCTGCAAACCTGCCACAGAAACACTGGAACATTTTAACTAGAGTACATGATTTGTTCTAGTGCAATTGAGAGAATTTGTCAATGTATAGTTACTAGAATGTATATCTGTATAAAAAAGTGAAATTGTATTAAAAGCAAGATAATTTGGATGGTATAACTTGTTTTTGTTGTTTTTGTTTTTTTTTGTACGAAAAAATATTTTGGAGCGAAAGGGCTTTCGGAATAATTTTGCTGTAAAAAATATATTACGTTAGTTTCTCCTGCGCTATACATGCTTCCCTTACACTATATAGCTTTTCTTACACTACGTAGTTTCTCCTACACTATGCAGGCTTCCTTTATGCTAAATATGTTTTTCTTGCACTAAAAAGGCTTCCCTTGCACCGTATTGGTTTTGCCTTTGCTATATAGGTTTTCTTACACAACATAGGTTTCCCYCACACTCTACATGCTTCCCTTACGCTATATGGTTTTTCTTACACTACATGTTTCTCCAATACTATACAGACTTTCCTTACAACGCATCCACAGGTTTCTTGCACTATACAGGCTTCCCTTCACACTACATAGGTTTCTCCTGCACTATACATGCTTCCCTTACGCAATATATTTTCGTCTTACACTAAAAAGGTTTCTCCTACACTACACAGACTTTCTTTGCACAGCATCCACAGGTTTCTTGCACTATACAGGCTTGCCTTACACTACATAAGTTTCACTTACACTATAAAGGCTTTCCTTGCATAACAAAGGTTTCTCCTGCACTTCACATCACTATCAAAGCCTCGAAAAATGGCAAAATATACAATGAAACCGTTTATCTTTTTTTTTTCAGTTCAGCGTTTCCTCTGAAGATTTTCTTTATTTTTTAATATTGAATTGTTATCTTAAATACAACGTCGATTCATATAATTGATCCAACTCAATATAAATCAAAAAGTTGACCAAATATTTATTAACCCGTTGCTCAAAATCAAATATTTTACTTGCATCTAACTTAATTGCTCAACAAAAATTAGGTTTTGCGAGTGGGCTTGACAGATAAATTTACACTTAGCAAACGAAAAATAAAAATCTCAACAGACCGCGTTTGTTGTTTTGGCCCGCTTTTTTCACAGACGAAAGGGAAAAAATTAGAATCGATTTTGATATAAGATTTGATATCGATATAAACATAAATCAATTGTTCTAACATATAACTGGATAGAAACAGAAAAAAGCGAGTTTTTGAAGATTTGTATTCACAAAATAAAAGGAAAAATGAAAAAAATTGAAAATTCAAAAAATAGATACAAAATGAATTTAAGACTAGCTAATCTTTGCATTTATTGCAGCAATATTAGCAAATTCTCAGTTCTGAAAATCCCCAGTAAGTTTGATTCGCATGAAATTATTCAATCTCCAAGCAGGTGTTGTTATAGCTTGTGCTATTAGCTAACTTTAGTTTTCATATGCACTACTTTGACAATCATTTCCGAATSCTCTCTACTATTTCCTGTTCAAACTATTCCTCTTGCTAAACTAGCAGATTGCAAGCCGTTAGAATCGTAAATAACACGCCGATTTCCTCGATATAAAAGCTACTTCTCTTTAACAGGAAAATAAACATGGCACTTAGGAACTTAATATTGAATGTGTACCTTTGAAATCTTAACATCACAAAACCAACTCTATATCCTTATTATGATTTTTTACGTTTTTTTTTTTTTTTTTGCTTGAATCGAATAGTAATATTTTTAGCTTATACGAATTCATCTCCACCACTTGACCACAGTGATTGTGTCAAGACATTCTGACGTTAAAACACCGTGTTGTTTGCTTTGTGGATTTTTGGACCAGTCTCGATGTCTCTGATACCAACGTTTCCACTTCAGTGTTCGATGCTTCTTCCGGTACCCAATTGTCTCAAAAAAATACTTTTTTTCCGTAATCGAATGAATGCGAAGTAGATACGTCAGTAGACGCAGCATGGGTGCTTAATGCCGCTTCAACAGGTAGTATCTGATGAATAATTGTTGAGTTCCATCCACAAATAATGGCCAAAGTTCATATGATAACATGTAATTTTTACATGTTATGGAGCGATTGAGGTCCATATAAAGCAGGTGTGTGCTGCAGTATTGTTAGTAGCGAGGTCAAGAGCAACTAGACAAGCTGATCTACATCTCCATATCTTCATATTCGTCGATTGAATCGGTTTCACTATGCAAGGTGAGTGAGTAATCCTGATCTGAGCCATTTACATGTCCATAGAGTTTCATTTTCAATTGGTGAGATTTTCCTTCGCCTGTGAAAGAAAAATCAACGTAATATACATGAATAGACACAATTTCCAAAGATCTATTCTTTTTTTTAACTTTGGCTATTAGTCACTGATGTACGACTAAATAAAATCACTCTTGGTCGGACTCGAAATCATATCCACCTACTGCGGCCTTTACTTCACCCTACAATGCGCTATCAAATGTAATCTTTATTTTGCAGTTTCCATGATCGTTCTAATCGTTGCCTTTCTTCTGACCACCATGATACACCAAGGCGAACCACAGTCGAGAATCCAAAACACTTGCAGGGATAGATTCATGGGCTGTGGCAGTCGAACAGCTGCTAGAAAGTCCAACTGTTGTTCCACCGCCTGGCGTTTTTGCTTCCTCCATTCGCGATGGTGTCATCGACGCCAGTGTAGCAGTTTATACCGCAATTGTATGTGCGGTGCTGGATATCAACATTATTGCTAAAGAAATGTTAAATGTATACCTTGAGATGTTATAAAATTTAGTGGTGAAAGTCAAAGGAAATAAATGTCCAAGTTAATTCTGAAGGTATAGTAACTGGCTTTTACTTTGATAAGGACTGTATTAGTGGCTGCTAGAGGTGCCTTCACATGCTTCATTGCTGTACTTAAGTGGTAACTAGCGAAAAATAATTTTTGTGGTACCACATCCTTCCAGGACCTTTTCTGGTTTTTGCAGAATAGGTTTGTTATAGCACGAGCATGACGCAAATATTAGCAAAATAGATATGCAAGCGCAGTAGGATGAACGGAATTTTCCTTTGGGCTGAAGTCAGGGCACGGCTAATAGTCCATTGGCCAGGACCCCCAGTATTATAAGTGTGTACCAATGTAAAGGGACAAATAGGACGTTTGCATGATGGCGTCATTTGACTCCTACTACCACAATGTTTCGCGAATTTTCTTTCTTATTTAAATTTGTATTCCCTCATGAGAATAGTAAGACAATTGGTGCTAATTAACTGAACAAAAGAAAGTGTGCAAGAGAGTTTTGTAGTAGAGGTCAATGGCGCCATCGTGCAAATGTTCTATTATAACATGCATTTCTGGAAAAAGCAATTACAATTACCGAGTCCAGTAATCGAACCCGCCCAGAGGTGAGAGGCAGTACTGTTACTTAATTGGCCTTATTATTTTAACGCGATACGACGGATGATGTCACGATTTTTCATCAACAATTTCGTTGCCCGTTTTCAATTCGTGGAAAAACTACGGTTTTTTGACCTTATATTAATCTTCCTTTTAAAGTTTGTCCGCGTTATATCGATTCCACAAAGCTTGGCGATATCTATTTTTAGTAACCATGGAAACGCTATTTTACTATAGGAAGCCCAAGCAATTTACTCGTACCCTTATTACACAAAAGAATATATGTAGAATTGTTTTTCATTAGATAATATCCAAAGCATTTTTTGCCGCTTATTTTATAGATTTTTGCATGCGTGCTTTTTCTGCTGTTCTTTGTCTCTGTACGCAATAGGCTGCTCTCAATAGACGTCACTTCCGGTAATAGCTCTTTTTTAATGGCTTGTAGAATCCTGGAGGTTGTTTTGATCTCTTGTTTTCTGGTTTGATGTCGTAAAAATAGTCAAATACAATAGTTTGAGGACTTACTTTGATATGTTTTGACTTAGCATTCCCAAGTTGCCCCCCAGTCAACCGCTTGTTTGCTTCCCAGTCAACTCCAAAGTCACGTGATTGATAGTAAGCAATTTAGAGCCACTACGACGAGTTTTAGCATTTTTAAGGGCCCACCAATAACTACAAAACTTTTTTTAGATATTATTACGATATACGATAAAAAAACATACATTCCTTTGTAATAAAATACAACACAATTTGGCACAACACAAAGTCAATATCATCTGTTCAATTCAATTTATTTTCCTCGAGCGAATAACACTTTTATTTTAAAACTTCATATCAATTTTTAACACCAATTTTCTTCTATGAATACTAGCTTTTTATGCTATAATCTATGTAATGGTAGGTTTAACTAAATATTACTGTTTTATTGGATTATTCTGTGCACTTTTTCACACAATCATTCGCTACGTCTTCTCACAATACAAGATAAAAGATGAATACTAGCTTTTCATGCTATAATCAATGTAATGCCGGTTGGTTTAACTAGATATTACTGTTTCATTGGATTATTCTGTGCACTTTTTCACACAATCATTCGCTACGTCTTTTCACAATACAAGATAAAAGTCCTAGATACATGTTTCCAGCTTAAACTTCGACTCTGGTATCAACTATACTAGTTCCTTAACAAAATTAACATGACAGTAGACCGTAGACCTACTAAACGTTGCACTTATTTGTACAATTTTGTTAGTTAACTTTTTCATGGATATAATGTACGCACTCTAGTATGCATACCATATGCCCGTAAATTTTTTTTTCAAGGAACGCGCAAAAATTAGTAAGTTCAGTAGACCACGGTAGACTGTAGTGCTCCGTAGGTCTACAAAACTTCGACTAATTTGTACACTCTTGTTAGTTAACTTTTTCACAGACATAAGCACTCTAACTAAAGCTATTTGCATTTCCCTAAAATTTAACTTCTAAACATCTAAGGTAATTAGCAAAGATTCATTATACAAGAGATTATAGAGTATGGTGATTACTTCATGTGGGGGTATTTCCATGGGCCGGGGTTGGAAAGTGCTTCTTTTATGCTCATTCCCGATGTCCATCTCAGCAGATACATTAGTCCACCAGCTTTGTCATTAGTACCTGGGGAGAAATGGGACAAAAATGCGTTATTTGAGCCTGAATGTATTTTAGGCGAAGTTAAAACCGAGTCCAACCGGTCAGCGGTTTTGCCTAGCGACAGTGTGGGGAAGCCCATCGTGTTTCAGGGGTATTGGCAGGTTTTGTAGCGTGACAGCTTTGTCGTTGTGTTGTCGTTTGGCCAAGCACTTGTGAAAATATTTCTCCCTCCCACCCATCTCTCAGGAGGAATGTAGGACATGGTAAGTATCTCCACCGCGGTAGGTGTCACGGGTGCCAAGTGGGCGATGGACTTTGGCCCGACTACCATGGTCAACTTTGCGAACGGGCTGGTTAGGCGCGACTACCCCTCACACCCTGAATTTGAATTATTATTTAAAACCATCCATTTTATTACGGACAGAAGAAAAAAATGGGACTTTCAGAGCTTTACAGCGATTGTATTGTTGAAGCTGTGCATTCTTAACTTTACTGTTGGTATTTGCGAATATTTTGACGGTTAAATCTGGCTAACACTGATACTGCAGCTTGGTATGCAACATGCAAAAACTTTCATCAGCATTTAATGAAATTTCTGTACAATGTTAAAGTATGAATCAATACTCAATGGAAGGGGATATCAAATAATTGAAGGTAAAAATCCGAATATTGCTACTAATGAAAACAAAAAATTTAACAAATAACAGGCTTAGAACCGACGACCACCCCTGTTCTAATCCTACTAGTTTAGGCGTTTTTCCATTTGGATTTTCATATATTCATATGTATGAGAGAAGACCTCGGCACTTACCAGACATCCTAGCACCACCGAATGGCTGTTGTTGTACAATGGATCCAGTACACTTATCGTTGATATAAAAGTTACCAGCAGAGTCTCGCAGCATATCGCTTGCTTCTTTGATAAACTCTCTGCAAGAAATAAAACATCTTTCGTTTTGCTCTTCCGCCACGCACAGAATTGTTGTGAAACGGTTCAGGGATGAAACTCAAGACCCCAGAGGTGAGAGGCAAGTGCACTACCACTACACCACCCTTGATTCACTAATGTAAGTGATGTTCAGTCCAGGAATCAAACCTGAGACTAAAGAGGTGAGAGGTGAGTACACCACCACTACACCACCCTTGGTTCACTAATGTATGTGATGTTGAGTCCAGGAATCACACCCTAGACCCCAGAGGTGAGAGGTGAGTACACCACCACTACACCACCCTTGATTCACTAATGTAAGTGATGTTCAGTCCAGGAATCAAACCTGAGACCCAAGAGGTAAGAGGTGAGTACACCACCACTACACCACCCTTGGTTCACTAATGTAAGTGATGTTGAGTTCAGGAATCAATAGCTTTACAGGCTATACTAAAACAGAGCCCATCTATGAGAGAATCCCACTTACTTATCTTCTCCAAATATAGATCCTGTCAACCCAAACTCGTTCGTTGTGTCAACCTAAAATGACCATAAAATCATTACAAAAATATTCAGTTTTGCAATCTAAACTCATTACAAAAAAAGTTGTCAGAGGAAACAGCGAACAGCAAATGTACAACCCCCAAAAAAATTCTGTTTACACTTAACATAATTATGCAAACATTCGATTGACAATATTGATACACCAAGCATGAACATTTGTTTTTGACAGCCAAGATAAATACTAAATAAAGAAGACTATTGGCCCACAATTTCTTTAAGTCGTGCAACCGATATTCAATGTTCTCTCCGACCACCTTTTTCGAAATAAGTGCACATGAATACTGAAGTGCTAAGATGCTGTTACACGCAAAAAAAATAGTTGCAAGTTACAGAAAGTAGTTCTAATTCTCATCCAACAAAAGTGTGGAGAATTGAAGTTACTAGGTGCTTCATGCAATGCACAAGGAGTTTGTTCAACTTATGAAACTTTTTGCAAGAAAGGTAAAGAGATAGAGAAATCTGACAACCTTTATTACATGCACGGAAATTTGACTGAGATAATCTGGATTCATTTGTAGTCGAATAAAATGTGTTCTGATTAACCTAGCTCTGACTCAAAATGCGAACTGTTTGATACTTGCCACTTCCAACGTCTCTTTGTACTTGTTATCTGGATATACGTAGATGCATACCAAAGGTCCAAAGATTTCCTGTAAAAATGATGGAAAGTAATTTTTAAATACTTAACATTAGATCTAAGTAGATTTAACTGTGTGAGTATGGTAGGGCATGTGAAGGAAAAGGGAAGGAAAGGAAAAATGAGGAAGGGATTGGAAAGTAAAGAGAAAGGGGAAGGAACAATGTAGAAATGGAAAGAATGGGAAGGAGAAGAGAAGAGGAGAGCAGAGAAGAGGAGAGCAGAGCAGAGCAGAGCAGAGCAGAGCAGAGCAGAGCAGAGCAGAGCAGAGCAGAGCAGAGCAGAGCAGAGCAGAGCGAAGGATAAGAAAGGGACAGGAAAAGAAGGCAAGG